>JAJJWX010002164.1:0-97898 GCA_023529315.1 Papaver bracteatum | reverse complement strand
AAGAAGTTGGTTTATTTTGTATAGCGGCTTAATCCTGAGAGTATTCAATTCTGGACTAGGTCCCGGGTTTTTCTGCATTTGCGGTTTCCTCGTTAACAAAATATTGTTGTGTCATTTACTTTATATTTCCGCATTATAATTGTTTTATTATAATTAAAGTAAATTGCACAAACGTTAATTCCTATTTACTTGATACGTGAATCCTATTGAGTTTGGTTAAGTCCGAACCTTTGTATCAAGTAAACACACTTTGTTGTTGTATTGTCTCGATCTCGTATCCATAGACGATCACACAAAGTGTGAACCGATTTGTTGTATTGTCTCGACTCAGTCCATAGACAATCACTTTCGGAGAAAGGACTTATAGGAAGAAAGGGTTATAGCTTATGAGTATATTTGGGTATCCTCGCCTTTTCAATTGGTATCACCATGACAAACACGAAGATCTAGCAATGCGTGTTTGGTGCAATCCATCTATAAGAATAAACTCAATTCTCATAGATCAACTTGATTAACTACTTGCTTGAGTTACGTGAGGAACAAAACTTATCTATGGTGAAATCTATTGTCACGATCTTTTCTTCAATCCACAAGACTTTAATACTTGGATATTAATCTTGATGGTTATTATTCTTCCAAAGATTGAAAATTAGGATCTTTGAAACTAGCGCCTAGTAGATTTTTCAAACAAAGAAAAGAGACATTCAATATGCAAAATTCAATGGTTTGAATGTATAACATATTATGCTGTAAGTGATCTACAACATCATGTATCAACATGTCAAACTTAGAAGAAACGGGATAATCTTAAATCTTGTTGAAGGAAAACAATTCAGAAAAGAAGTTAGATTTCAAAATCTTACGACGATTGAGAAAACTTTAATGGATGACAAACAAACTTTTTAAGAGTTTCATCTTTAAACTCTCCGAGATAATTAATGCCTCTTTCTCTCTTGGAAAGACTATTTTTGAAAAAGATATAATGTGTAAAATTCTCAGTTATTTGCCTCGAAAGACGATTCTAAGAAGCATCACAATTATAGAAGCTAATGATCTTTCTTATCTTCTTCTAGAAGTTCTCTAGTAGGAAACTAAAGATTTTTGATCAAGAGAACGTCCAAAAAAAGAGACAATTTGACCTACAAAGCCTTAAAGGGTTTCAACCCAATATTCTGAAATCTGAAGATCGGGAAGATCAAACTTCTGAAGATGAAGGTAGATAAATCATCACTTGTCTCTTCTTAATCAACGATTCAAAAAATTGTTGATACATAGAAAAGAGAATTCACAGGTGTTAAAAGGAAAAATATTTCTTCACAAAAACGTGAAGACACCTGGATGATAATGATAATGTTCCTCAATCTTTACAAATGTAGAGGTTTCTCACATATCTCTCCAGACAAACCAACTAAGAATACACAATGGAAAAGAAAAAGGTTATCTTGCTACATTTGATTATTGTCCTAATGAGAATGATCAAGGTGATTTAGGCGGATCATGTTGCAACCATTGAAAAGTTTATGAATCTGAAAGTGTTTCCAAATCTAGATACTCAAGAGGAGTTTAACCCTTCGATTTTCAAAGAAATATTTCCATGCAAAGATAAAAGAACTCATCTTTCTTGAATATGACATCATTGAAATAAAATCATCACTTGCTCAACTCAATCAGAGTTTTCAGAATGATAAAGAAAAAATTTAATAACCGAGTGAAGAAAATCGAGTCTACTCAATACCGAAAAGGTTGAAGTGTCTAAACTCATTCTTGATATCAAATGTTGTCAAGATGAGATAAAGGAAGCCAAGAGCGAGAAAATCGTAAAATCGCAGAGATAATCTCAATTGTATTGAAAAATCATCATTTGACATGAATGCATCAAGTGACAAGGGATAAGACAGATTTATGAAATCTAAATCTAGAATATGTAATAAAATCTGGTGTTTGCTTCTGTGCAAACAACAAGGCATTATCAAAGGAATTACCGGATACTAAACAGAGAGATAGATATATAAACCCGAAAATTTAAGATCTAAATATAGATCGAAGATCTCATATCTCAGGAGAAATCAGTTTCTTGGATGTCAATATCTTGTATCAGAAGTCAATGTTGAAATCTTCAAAGGAAGAAAATTAAACAACCAAAAGGTGAAACCTGATTGGTTATCACAGATTCTTACTGGTTACAAAGCATGATAGGTGTAAATATTTGGGAAAAAATATTTCTAAAATTAATTTTCGATTAAAATTAATTGAAATAATATTCTCAATATTTTTTGAAGAAGTTCTAGGACTTATAATAAGAAAGATCTCTTGTTTATTTTTCATAAAGGTTTGATGACGTTCACCTCTAGTTGCAACTCACAAATCCGAAAATGCGACTATCTTGTTTCAACAAAAACTTCATCTGAGTCTAATGATGACGATTCTGATTCTTCTAAAGATCTTGAACAAGATGTTTCCAATGAAGAGATATCCTCTAATGATAATCTTCTCAAGAATCTTTCATAAAATTAGGGATCTAATTTAATGTAAAGTAAAGAACATGGAAAAGGATTTTCAAAAGGAAATTAAAGAAGTCAATGACAATATTCGTTGGTCTAGAACTAGTAATCATAGAAGATGATTGAATCCGATAAAATCATCTGATCAGGATTCAACATTGGAAAAACACTACAAGTTTGAAATTAGAATTTCAAAAATGAAACTAAAATAGATATAAATTTTGATTTCTTTCATTGATTATATAAGTCTATTATGAATAAAGTTATTTGAATTATAATTTTTTTGTGATGGTTTTTGATTTACATAGTATGTGCTTGAATGCTTTATTTATTTACATGGATGTTTTATGGGATGTTTGATTTTGGTTTTATTACCTTGATAATCGATCTCATAATATGTTGTGAACCACTTATGGTTTAGGTGAATTTTTGATTGCAGAAGATTAAGTTATATCCCATGTTGGTAGGCTTTATCAAAGGATCATAAGGGGTTCCTATAGAAACAATATGTGAAAAAGTCACAATATGTTGAATCGATTTTGGTTGAGCATAAAATCATATGTGTTTCGACGGTTTTTCAACTTTTGCTTGCAATTGTTAAACTTATTTTCAACCTTTTCTCCTGTAAAGGTTGGTTGTTGTTATTATTTTGTCTTTGCATAAGGATGACAACATAATGGTATTTCGATATCACCTCCTGAAGAAGAATATGCGATCATATTGGAGAAGTTGGATGTGAAATTGAGGTAACAATCTTGTTAGTTAATTGTTTTCTGTTTAATAAAAGTTTGTTTGTATTTGCTATATTTATTGATTTTGCTTAAATGAAATTGTCGGCACAACGATGTGCTACAATTGATGTTTGTTTATTCCATTATGAATGTGTGGATGTATGTTTAGGCTGATTCAATTGGTTCCGGTTAAATTACTCGTAAAACAATTGTTATCTTTGTTTTTATTATATGATATCAATCGTTTAGGCTTACAAATTTTGGTGCAATTGCGGTGATTTAGTGTCTATGTTATTTCAATTGCTTCCGATATAAGTAAAACAATTGTTATTTTGCTTTATTGTGGATGAAGTGTCAATTGGTTAAGCTTACAAAATTTTGGTGCAATAGTAGAACTTTTTATATGTTCTTTCAATTGCTTCCGGTTGAGGTGAATAATTATGCAAGTTGGATTTATTGGTTTGTATGAATTATTTATGGCTTAATGAAGGAATATATTGACGGGATGAGTTATTTAACTAAATGATTTATTCGGATAAGATAAACTAAGTTAATTCTGATCTTAGTTAGACTTATCAAAGTGGAGGTTTCAGTTATTCAAATCTAGCTGAATGCCTAAACAAGGAAATGCTAGTTAACCTAACCTAGTATTTGGCTTGTTTAAATCAAAGGTCTAAGTTATATGGATAATTAGAACCTGATGAGAAAAATGGGTTTATCTTTGTTTTGGTCTTATCGAATGAAGCGGTTGTATTTATACAATCGGTTTAGCAAAGAACTAAATTGTTAGTTGATTTTTGGTTTGCTAAACTAGTTGGGAAAATTGCTTCGGGCAATTATTTCCATGATAACATATCAAAACATAATTACTTTTGTATTTTTGGTTTTGATATTGGTTATCAAAAATGGCATGTGGAACCCTCGTGCTTGACTAACAAAAGGTTGCAAGTCTATTTTGAGATTTGTAAGATACTTTTTGTTTGTCCTTTATTTTTCGTTTATTTTGTCATTTTTGTGACAAAAAGGGGAGAAATATATGGAGTAAACAGGTGATGTTGGTATCAATTTTATATTGATTGGTGTCGTAGGGAAGAGGACAATGGTGCTTGAAATGTTTATCTAACAAAAGGAAAAACAAAAACTAGGGGAGTAACATATCATATGATTGGTATAACAAAGACGTGCGGATTGAAAAACTACCTATCTCACCTTTAGGGGTGAGTGTGAGCTTTGTTATTATAATGTCAACAATCGACATTTTAAGGATTGAATAAATGCGGGTTATGTGTTGTTGAATTAGGGAATCAAGTGTATGTGTAATGAATTATTGTAATTTGTTTATCCATATGATGTAAAGTTTTGTCACTAAAATTGACAAAGGGGAGATTGTTAGAGCATAGATCGGTTGAACCCACCAAGCTTTGGTATGTCAAGTTTGGTTATATCATATTTTATTGAACCAAAACTCATTTAAGAGTCGTTGATTTAAATGTAATAGAGTCAACTTCGTATAGGTTAGCTTTTTCGAAAAATTAGGGTGAGACATTACAAGTATTGCGAAGACTTAAAAAAGTGAAGAAATGGAGATACAACCACAACATCATCCTTCCATTTGAGGTTAGTGATATTTCACTGAACTGTTTCATTCCCTACCATATCTTTCAACTTGTGCATATTGAAAAACATAAAACCGTGAAGCATGAACACTCTAGATAGACATAGTATTAAGGAATACAATATGAGGTTTATTGCTTGACCATTAAACTTTGTATATAAGACATCAACATAATCGTATGAATGCTATTGTGATTATGTATGGGTATGGGATGAGGATTTCAACCTAGGAATAAAATTTTTACATGTGTTTTAAGGAAGTAAGTTCATGAAATGTGTTGTGAACCAAAAGGAAATCTCCGAGAGTTATTGACCTGTTTCTTCATTGCATATCTTATGAAAGACCAATATGTGTGATTAGTATAACTGCTCACGACTTGTTTGTGTTCTTGGTAAAACTATTCACATGAGGCCTAACTTATGTATTGGTATGACTTTTATTAGTGAAACCGATCTTAAGTAATCATCGGGGGTATGATCGGGTTTGTGTGTCGACAAAATTTGGGAGAGGGCAACGATCTAGTAAGAGGTGGGTACTTCACAAGTGGGCAAGTCCTTGTATGAGGTGCAGGCAATAGTAGAAAGGGGAACCGATCCTATGAACATGTGTAATATGTTTTTAGGCAAAGGGAACCGATCCTATGTACATGTGCAACACATATAAGTTAGATACCAAATATATGTGGGGAACCGATCCTAGTACCTAGTCAACCAAAAATTTGGTAATCTAGTGTGACTATGCACAGTACTCACATGGAGGTAGAACCGAAACTTGTTTTGGTAGAGATGTTACACCCATGACTTGTGATTGAGTGTTACTTGATCAATCACATAGTTCTTGAAAGTCAGATAACCAATTCTAAACTTGTTTGGAAGTGTGGTAAATCGTTTTCAAGTGAGTAAGTATGAAAAGTGACTTACAAGAGGAAAGATGCTTTGACACACTTTGAACACGCTGATTAATGTGTATCTTTTATTGTTCAAATATATTCCTTAACATCTAAGAAGGAAGTAAATCCCAAGATCGAATTTAAATAAGTTAAGCATCTTTAATTAAGCTTTTTAATTATATATGGAAAATAAGAATTAGTAATTTGCATTTACTAGTTAAAGATTTTCAAGGTTTATTTGATCATTAATTTGGAAAAGTGCATTCTCAGGGAAATATGAAAATATCTTGAGAATATTTTAGGTTTTGGGAAATTCCTTGGTGTCCAAACTTCCTTGTCTATAAATACCTTGAGTTTGCATTTCTAGCAAAATAATCCTTAAGTAACAGTAAAACTTCCTCCTATTGTCTTGTTACTGGTGAAGCCGCCCTATTCGGAGATAGAGAGTAATCAATTTAGGTTAAATATCTTCACGTCACTCCAATTTAAAGTCTTCTTTGGGATTGAGAAGCTTTAGAGCGTAACATTGGTGGGAAATATATAATTGCAGTTTATCTTTAGTTTTCATATTGATTTGATTGACTAACGGTGGTTGAACTTTGATTGCACCTAGTTTGTTTATGCTTGAGAATCATCTCTTCTGGATATAATATTCACTCAAACTAGTTCAAGGGTTTCGACATGGATCTTTAGATTGTTAGATCTAAAGATGATCTTGTGATAATCCATTGTTAACAGACTTCAGTTCAATGTATGATTGATCATAAGAGATTTAAGTAGTTGTGTCTTAAATTGTTTATTGAAGATCTAAGAAGATTTGAAGACAAATAAGAGATATAATATTTACGATCTTGGTTATATAATCTTTGGTGTGCACAATACTTGTTTAGGTAATAGAGGATCCAACTATAATCGATTTATCCTTGTGGTATTTTGATAGAATAGTTGAGGAAGATCGGCATCAATACATTTCCTTTGGATTAAAGGTATTGATAGCAAAAATCTTAACGATTACCTTTTGGTGATTGAACATATGATAGATCTTGGAACCTGGCAAAGGAGTTTATGTTAAGATAAATAGAAGAGACTTTAACGCAACTTATATCACTTGGTTGAAGAGAGTTGATACAAACAGATTTGTTATTCCTTTACTATTTGGAATATGAACCAAAGGAATTGGTCAAGTATGTGGCTTGTTTACAGGTTGGAGGTGTGGGAATATAGACGGAACTAGGTGAATTATAGGTTTAGTTGCTTGGTATCAATTATATGAAGTTGGTTTATTTTGTATATCGGCTTAATCATGAGAGTATTCAATTGGACTAGGTCCGGGGTTTTTGCATTTGCGGTTTTCATTAACAAAATCTTGTTGTGTCATTTACTTTATATTTCCGCATTATAATTGTTTTATTATAATTAAAGTAAATTGCACCAATGTTAATTCCTATTTACTTGATACGCCTATCCTATTGAGTATGGTTAAGTCCGAACCTTTGTATCAAGTAAACACACTTCGATGTTGTATTCTCTCGATCTCATACCCATAGACAATCACACAAGTGTGAACCGATTTGTTGTATTGTCTTGACTCAGTATATAGACAATCACTTTCGGAGAAAGGACTTATATGAAGGAAAAGTTATAGCTTGAGGTATATTTGGGTACCCTCGCCTTTTCAAATACCATCTCATGATGATTGTTCCTAAAAAGTTATGCTAGTAACTCTTTTATTCACTAGTAGAGTAAACAAATATTGGGGAATACTATTTCATGATGATTGTTCCTCAAGCGTTATGCTTTTAACTCTTGTTCACTCGTAGGAGTAAACTTTTGATAGATACAAATTTACAAGTAAATTTGTTAATGTCCAAAAGAAAATCATTTCTATTGTATAGAGTAAAGATCGCTTTTCTAGTTTTTCCTTTATAATGACATACAAGGGGAGAGTTCAGGTTTGAACTCTTATCAAAATGCTATATATTTATGGGGAGTGCGGATGGAAATTTTAAAATGTAGCCGCATCTTTAAAATACTTCTAAGTAAAGTGCTAAGTTTCGAAACTTAACGGTATCATCGAAAAAAATATGTATGAATCTTTAGTCTTAAAAATGTCTTAAAGCGCAGGTGAACCTTTGTCAAATTATGACAAAAAAAGGAAGAATTATTTACTAGAAATCTACTAAGATGTATGACTTTACTAAGCAATGTCCAAGGGGTTGAATTACATGGATGAAGGTAAACTTCAAATCTAGCAAAAGGATACATGTAAAGACTAAGGACTAGAATATATCAACGTAGCATTACTTTAAATTTTTGGTACACTGCACTTTGAAGTAGGTACTATGCGTTGGCATAACAACTTGAATATTTTTTAAAAGTTTTTATTATGCTACAGATCTTGAACAAGTACATAGTGAACACATACAACATGAAGGCGTTTAAGATTTAAAAATCAAGAAGCATAATGGCATTAGAATATAATATTGTTAATAGTCCATATGTAAAATGGTTTTGTCACTAAAATTAACAAATGGGGAGATTGTTAGATCATTACTCGGTTGAACCTTGACATCGATGTCAAATCGGTTATCAAATTTAGATGCCAAAAAGGGTTCTTGATTTGGTCTACTAAATTTAGTTTCAAATAGATTAGGTTTAGGTAGTAGAATATGGAGTCAAAGGTATCCTTGAAGACTAAAGATTGAAGATTCAAAGACATCTATGGATAACTTCATTAAAAAGGTTAGTAACAAATACTTGATTCTCTTGTTTATTCTACCTCTCTATCTTTATCTACCAAAACAAAATGCTCACTCTTTGGAACAATCCTTATGACTCTAAATATATTTTTGTATATATACACCCAAGGACTTTTTGATCCTAAGACTTTAGTGAAAATAACAATTGACCTTGGGAAAGGTATCCATGTTATAGTGAATGAAAATATTAGTTTAAAGATCGACAATACTTTGAATTCTGAGTTATAACAAAGAAGTTATGAGTGATTTACTAAGCGTAAATGTGTGGCTAAAGGCAATTCATGAACAATAAATCAGACATCGAACTTTTAGTCATTGTTCATAATCAATCAGAATATGTAACCATGAACCTATTTAGTCAAGTACTCGGTGTTCCTTTCCTAGACAAGGTGGCTTTGTTTTTGAGCAACATAGGCGTGATCATTCACTATAAATAGGGTGTCATGCAACTACACGATTATCCCTTGGAAAATTGTGTATGAGGTTGTATAAGGTTGTTATCCACATCTTTGTTCTTCACGGACAAGAGTGAGATTTAGATTTTGAAAACTTTACTTTGGGATCGTAAATCACGGGCAAGCTATCTTCTTTGATAGTTAGGGAACCTATATCTAGGTTATTATCATAAACCCTAGATTTGATGGACTAGGATATATCTAGTAGATCTTGTGATATAAAATCAATTAGGTTTCAAAATGTGTAAGCACTAGTTGTTGAGGAGCATCTTCTAAGGAGAACTAACGTTCTTTCTAGAAGATTTAGATGAGTATCATAAATTGATTGTTCTACTAGAATATTTACAATAATGTTCTACTAGGAACTTTACAAGTGCATGAATACAAGCTCAAAGCAAGTATTATATCTATTCCAAAATCTAGTTGTAGATAATTTATGTGAAAACTTAAATAAGTGTGTGTTCAATCTGAACAAGGTTCAATGGATTTTCTACAAGATTGTAGTTTCCCAGTTAATAAATTTTTAGGATATGTGTGTTATTTCTTTTCCTAATTATGTTATTTTATCTTTATAATTGAAATCTGCAGTTGTACGTATTTAACTTTGGATAATATTAACTCAATCAAAGAACTTAATGACTCGTTCTTGTTGATTTCGTGTCATGAAATGTAGATAAGTTTGTGTACATTTCGGGTATATACTAGGTTTACCTTACTAAAAAAATCATATAGGTTCCCTAACAAATTTTTTTGTGATGTACTAGTTACATGTCCTTTTCATAATAAAATACAATTCTCTCGTATTATTTAAATACCAAAAACGTTAGAAGGTTAAGGACCTGAAAATCTAACGATGTTTTCCTAGCTTTTCACCAACCAATACTAGTAGACAACTACGGAAGAGACAGACGAAGGAAAAAAACACACCAAATTTCTACTTATGGAACATGATGATAATTGAATATATTCTTTTAACAAATCAAAGTTCTAGATTTCATGCAAAGAAAAATATGTAACGAAAATCACAACAATTGTTGAGATAACAAAATGTTTGGAACTTGGTGCTTGATTATAGATTATTGATAAATTATTTTGCTATTGCAACCCTTTCTAACCTAGAAAATTCCTTTAATGACTTTTTTATATATATTTTATTATTCTTCTCGCTTTATCGATAGCCACGGAAAAAGTCATTGGATGATTTTTGTTTTTTAAATTGTTATTCTTAGTCATAATTTTGAGACAATAAATTATTATAACTTTTGATCTGATTGTTAGATCGTGGGTCTTGATATCTTAGCTTTTAATGTTGTAGTTCTTTAAAGCATAAAAAATTGTAGGCTTCTATTGATTATAGTTTTTTGTTTACATGGACAAGTTTAGTCATGTTAGCATAACCATTTGTGTAGTTGCAGGTTTTCCTACAACACACCCTTGTAATATCTTGATAATAATTGATTGATCTAAACCCATTTGATATGAAAATAATGATTAAAATACTAAAATTGTAAATGGACACATGGATTTTTACATGGTTAGATCAATTTGATCTACATTCATGATTATTCACTATGATCGTTTAAATTTACATTTGATTTATATTGATAATCTCCATTAGTGGAGTTCTAGATCTAGTTTTGGGGAAGAAGACTCTCTAAAAATATCTCTCTGCAAAATATTTTTCTCTCTCTTACTAAAAATTCTCTCTCCTGCTCTTCTCTTTATATAGGTGTTTACATAGTGAATGACAGCCCACATACAACTCATACTTCCTCTATTTTAGGATCTCTTTCTATACTCTCGCAAGATCTCTCCATACTCTTCCGGGCTTTCTCTCAACATTCTCTCGAGCTCTCGCTATATTCTCTCGAGCTCCGCTACATTCTCTCGAGATTTCTCTCAACTACAAAATCTTCACATCTTTTTCGTGTTTTATGTTGTTAGTTCTATTACGTCATTCTTTAAATTATTCTGTGACGCTCATGAGTGTGTTGTTGAAGAACTCACCTTAAATGTTGTTAATAATTTCAAAGAATGTTCTTTGTGGCGATATTCGATCCTACATCTTGCCTCTTTTTCCTTGAATATTGCTTGAAGAGCGATCTTTAAGGAAATATCATTGTTGTAGTAGTCTTTGATCTTTCTTGATGACAGCAATGAAAGAATATTGGACTTGAAAAGTAATGTATTTGCTCTATTCTTTTGTGAAGTTCGGATCTTTGTGAAGTAAATAAGAAATATCAAATCTTGAAGTATACGAAAGTTATGAAGTATCATTGAAGAAGTACTCAATCCTAAAATATAAGAAGTATCCGTCCTTGAATGAAAGTCATAAGTATTGCCTCTATTCATGTGAAATTATTATTTCATTTTTGGTGAAAATTCTTGTCCATTTTGAAATGATTTCTTGTCGAGAAGATAAAGAACATAAAATGTCTTCTTGGTAATCCATAGTTGCCCTCTTGTTCTTTATCTATGAAGGTAAAATCCTTGAGAAAATTTTAAATGAACGAATTGTTTCTTTATTCTTATCTTGCCTTTTGCCTCATGCGATAATCTCTTGAAGAAAATAATCACATTCGCTGAAATAATCACATCTCCTGTGAGATTTTGAATGTGTCTTCGAGATTTTGAATGAGTCTGCGAGATTCTGAATAATCTGTGAATTTATGAATAACCTTTATGAAATTATGAATAGTGCTCCTGAAGTAGTGCCTCGAATACTGCTGCGAAAATGCAAATAATCCTTCTCGAGAGACTCTGAATAATACTTCTGAGAAATTATGAATAATACTTCTGAGAGACTCTGAATAGTATTTCTGAGAGATTCTAAATAGTACTTGCTATCTCTCTTGCGATGAGCAAATCTTTCCTGCATTCTTAAAAGAAAATAGTTAATGTTTGAGTTTATTCTATTGGTCTTATTTTGCCTTCCTAGTTAAAGGTCTTATTTTGCCAATTTTTGTATTTGCGTCAAAATTGCAGGACGTCCTTACATTCGCATGTAAAGACCCATTGATCTTGCGTTATCATTTTTTTGTCATTTTGTTGCGACAATATTACAGGCCTAAGTTTTCTTGCGAGAACAAAGCCCCGTGACATTGTCGTCTTGCGATGAAATCGCAGGACGTCTTTACACTTTCATGTAAAAACCCATTGATATCATCTTATCTTTTCTCTTGGCTTTCTGCCTCTTTATAATATTTGTCACGCGACAATATGACAGGCCTAAACGTCATTGCGAACGTAAAGCCCCATGACATTTCCGTCTTAAGACACTTATCGCTCCCCTAATAGAGGGTGCCTCCCTTATATTCCCCCTGGTTGCCCCTTCAAGGAGGGAACATCGTCCATACAAGAATAGCTCCTCCCATCCGGATTTACCAACAACCAGTTGTTTTAAAGCCTCTTGTCCTTTATGCCTATATGGCTTATAGTTACAAGACTGCACCTTAAGGGGTTTTCTTCGGACGAGTGCATCATAGCCAAGACTTGCCAAGAATGGCCAGGGTAGTTTCGACGCCCGGGAACCCTTGGCTCCAACCGTGTACCTCGGCGCCTTGGTCATACTATGCACTCCTTAGAAGAGACCCTCGGTCGTCCAACCAGGGTATAACCTTATATAGTTGGAGATCCAAGGTACCTTCTTCAGATAGGTTTTATTTAACCCCAACATCTCCATGACTCGTGGTTCCAAAGAATGGTATAAGCTATCCCTCGAGCCATGCAAAGAGATACCCCCTTATATGACGACTTTTTAGGTCTTACATTTGCCTCTTGCAAAAAAAAATTCGCGAACTAGGGTGTACGTCATAAAGGTTAAATCCCATTCTTATGTCTCTCACAAATTTTATTAGCGCTTCTCATGATATTTTCGCGTTTCTTTATTTTTTCATTTATTCTTTCATTTCTGTCAATTCTTTCAATCATTCTTTCATTTATGTTACTTCTTTCATTCTCATAACATCATATTTGAAGTAAATACTCTTTAAAATCTTTTAAAATCTTAGAAATCTTCTTTGAAACCTTACATTGTATCGCGTTGTTAAATCATAAATCCTTTTTTTGTAAAAGAAATATTCTAGAGAAATCTTTGAAATTTTCTTTGAAATCTTAAGATTGTATCGTTTTAAATCAAAATCTTTTTCATAAAAGAAAATATTCGAGAAATATATAAATTGAATTTTCTCGGTTTTTTGTAATTTTGGAATCTTTGTTGTTGTAAAATCTTTGTAATTAACAAGATTGTATCGCTCTTTGTAAATCAAATCAAATATTTATTTATTTTTGAAATCTTAGAAATCTTTGCGATAATTTTGCTTTCTATAATCTTTGAAATCTTTGAAATTTTTTTGAAATCTTTAAATTTTTGCGATAATTTCACATTTTGAAATCTTTGAAATCTTGCGATTGTATCACTTTTTGTAAATTAAATAAAAAATATTTTATTTTTAAAGTAAAATGTTCATAGAAAATGGTACTTAGCTTTCATGCGATTTTATGTTGTTGTCGTCTCTCGCGAAGTATTTGATTTGCTTGTGAAATGAGAAGTAATGAGAAATGAAGTCTTGATATGCCTCTTGTATACTCTCGCACCATACCAACTGTGTTAACCCTCTTGTGTTGCTCGCAGCTTCTTTGTTGTCTCATAGTTTTTCTCCATATTATATAGTTGGCGAAGTAAACTTCTCAAAATGATTTTTACGGAGAAATGTTGTCTGCATCATCTGTTTTATTAGGCCACTGTATTACTTGAGAAGTGTACTACTCATCTTTACTTGAGAAGTGGACTAGTTATCATTACTTTCGAGGTGGACTACTAATTTTCATTGTGGCTTTGTTTGATTTTTCTTCTGGTTCGTCTTCATAGGTCCTTGATATTTCACTTTTAAGAAGCTTTTGCATACCAGCCTTCACGTGCTAGTGTATGAGTTAGGTCCCCCAAAACTGTTATTGTAGCTTTCGAAACACATTTTTCTCAGCATTAATTGACAATGTAATTAATTATTCAACTTCTCGTGCTAGCTTCATATTCTACTAGTTATTTCTCTTGCTTATTGGATCTTGTTATTGATTCAAATTCCTCCTTGCTTCGTATTGTTGTGGTTATTGTCGCTGCTTTAGCGAGAAAGTCTTATTGTATGCAAATAATACAAACGCTGGTTTCCATTTGTCTTTCATCTTCACGCTGGTTGTTTCATTTCTTCATGTGTTGCAAACTTGAGAATTGTTCTCGCAGATTCTAATTTCTCGCAGAACTTGAGTGCTCTTGTACGTATTAAATTAGAGAGAGATTAAACGAACTAAGAAGATTTCGGCTTTGGCATCCCGTTTGCTCATGTTATTTTCTCACACTATACTATGAATTAATATACTGTTAATTAATTAATACACTTAAAGAGAATACAATAAGACTCATCCAACCACTGGCCATTCTTCACCTCCTTCAACCGCAAAATGTTGTAAAATGTGGATCTCATGATAACATTAGTCCTGCGATTACTCTCCACTGGCCATTTCCCACAAATATTTCTCCTTCACCGCATTTTAGTATATTTGTTGGTTATGTTGTGCGCCTTTCTTGTATTTTCAAGTGGAGATTACTCTCATAACTAAATTAATTGTTTGAGTATCATCCACTTGCGAGCACGTAATATTTAACTAAATTAATTATTTGGCTTCATATTCTGATCCCCTTGCGAGTACGTTATAGAGGAACACACTTGCGAGCGCTAATAGAAAGTAGAGAAATCCGTTGATTAGTTATGAGAGTTTCCTAGCAAAATGAAGAAGCCCGCGTAATAGAGGAATCACATTATGAAGTTGACACTTATCATCCACTATTGCTAAGGATTTTACGTAATCTCTCCTAAGATTAAAGAAGATTTGTTTTGCGAAGTGATTGTTCATTTTGTTGAAATGAAGTTTCATTTTGTCTGAAATTTCATTTTGTTTGCGAAATTTTATTTTGTTTATTGAAATTAACGCATAAATTTTTTCTCCTGGTTGTTCATTTTGTTTTCCCATTAAGCATACTATGTCATCAATGGTCCCACCGAGAATTGATTTCCTTATTCACCTGCTCTATTGCTTATTGACATCGTTATTTGACCTTGTTTTGTCTTCATTGGTAGTTCAATTAGACTCCTTTTGCTTTGATAATTTCTTATTTATTAAAGAGCATTTGTTTAGAAAGTTAATTTCTTCAAATTAATCCTCTTCTTGTCAATTTATTGGTAGCTCATTTCAGCTTACTTGTGAGTGTCGAATCTACTTAAAAAATAATATTTCTCTACTTTTACACTAGCAAGTAGTATAATGTAAGGATCGTCCCAAGGGAGGAATGAAGTCTAAGTTGTTATGCAAATACTCTTAGAAAAGATAATTGTGTTGTAGAAAATCTGAAAATTGTAAAATGTAACCAAAAATGAGATGTAATTGATTAAAGGTTCATTCTAGACCACGAAATTCAAACCAAATTGATATATAGCCAAGTTCGTTGCATTATCATGTTACTAACAACCCTAGAATAATTAGTACGCTCAACTATTCCGTTATTATCTCTAGCTCACCGGATACGGAAGCGCTCGACTAGGTTCCTACTTGCCAAGTTTCCTAGAGGTACGCTTACTAGGTGTGACTTAAACAAGTGCTCTAAGTTCTGTGATATAAGGTTGCTCCTAGTGATGAACTCAAAAGCATGAATCACCTACTAGTGTTGATTTCTACATATGGACACTTAACAAAGTCCCATCATCAGTACCCACATATTGCTACTTGTGTTTATCTTCTCTAGACAATTACGAATCGAAGAAAATCTAAACTAGCAAATAGATTAAGAATTAATGATTCAATTTCGAACTTAAACCCTTAACAAATAATCCATAGACAATATTAGAATAGTAGAAAATCAATCAATAACATAAATGAATGCAAGTGAACAAGTTATTTCATATCAAATATAGATTCATATTTCTGGCTTCGAAATCGCCCTTAATCAAAGAGAGTTTTAGCTACTCATAATATTGGAGCTCATCATCAAATATATTAAATGAAATAATGAAGATGAAAATAAAAGAATAGCAAACCCTAGTTCCAGCTCTGCAAAACTCAAGTAGAATAGAAAATACGTGATAAACAAAGTGTAGAAGTTTTCTTTTTGTAGCCTTTTTCTCCTTAAACTAGGTCATAAATCAAAAGCCCACATCCAATGTGTTCACCAAGCCCACACAAGAAATATGTCTCTGAAATTTTGGGTCCAAAAATGCCCACCGGAATTGCTTGACGTCATCACCTGGATCCGACCACATGTGCAATCCGATTGCTTGAAAATTTCTCCGATCGGTTGAACCATTGGAAGACGTCACCAGTCAAGTGACACTCCCAGCAATTCAACTCCATTTCTCTTCAATTCAAACATTCACAAAATACCATCTAAACCAATTCCTTGTTCTTGAAAACGTGCCCAAAAGCGACTCGTAGCTCCCATATCCGGCCTCCGGCTCTTCCATTCGACTCATACCCCCTTCATGATTCAATGAAACATTATGATACCCCCTTTTGGTTCCAAAATCCGAAACCTGAAAGTATGCTCACTAACTCGCCATTCTCATCGCATTTTCGCAGTGTTCATTGTTGTTCACAACTTACTTCACCTCAATCTGACACATCTCCACCTCAATTTATCACCACAACGACTTTGAACCACTGCAACCAAAACAGCACCCCTAGCTCAGTTCCATTATATGCTCATTACCTTCCCACAGACGTCACCGCTGTTGATCTCCACTCCCATACGGTCTCACCATGTTGCCACTCGGCCTCCTAGCTTCCCTTGCAATACCGACTACAACTCCAGCTGCCCAGCAACACATCCCTCTAACTTCTGTAGATATTCTCACAGTTCAACCCTATGTTGATCAGTAGCCAATTACCACCTACAACTGTGATACTCATCAGTCAACAGCCACAACTCCTAGCCTTGAGCATCAAAAACAGCTACAACACCATCTCGTCTTTTGCACAGAAACAACCTCTCGCAGCTCCTCCGCTCTGGCTGTAACTCAAACTTCTTCCAATGTGCTCTCCCGTAATGCCAACCTGCAACAATTCATTCTCGCAACATCTCCATTACCTTGTATTCAAATCTAGGCACACATCTATTTAGCACCTAACAACCACCATTGATGTCATAGCTACGAAACTTCCACAAGCACCACCTTCCATGCCATCTATCTCCTATTCCACTGCCACTTTTTATTCATTGCATAACCACCTCACCTACAGCACTAATCCACTGAACCATGAACCAGTTATGTCTTTGTTGTAACCTCATTTCGCCTCCAAATCCAGCCACAATTCATCACCAATCCAGGCCACCTCTAACTGCTAACTACCAATTCTAGATGCTTCAACATCTTCTTCCTTGTAGCATCACCACCTGCAAAGCTACACAACCTACTCAGCTGAACGCACTCTCCACGGTTCCAATGCCATCGTGCCTCCTCTCAACACCAAACTTGCACTGAAACATCAATGTAACCAACAACTACCATTCCTTGAACTGTATCTCACATTAACCTCACATCCAAATTCTTCTTGCGATCAATCCTTGGCAAGCTATCCAACTCCATTACTCGTTGTTGCTCTCATGCTCTGAAATCCCGAACTTAGCCACTGCAATCTCAGTTCTGGCTCAAGCCATTCATACCTGTAACTAGTTGAATCATCAACCACTCCCCTGCATTTCAAGACAATAACATATCCATCTCCCATCATTTCTTTTGCACCTTCCATAGTCACCAAAATGTCACATGTCTCATTTCTCTTCAGAAGACATCCAAATCCCGAAATCAAACTCGATTCTTTTTACATCTCCCACTAAAACTCAACATCATCTGTGCAACTTTCCTGGCATCAGAAAATGAAAGTGAGCAAAACCCATTTTTAAATCATTCCCCATTATCAAGCCTCTATCAATTCCAGCCAACAAAACCCATTTCAGATCTCAATTTCTCTACAACTTCAACACTTAATCACAGCCCCAATCCTTCCTTCTTATTGATTCTGGAACTTGCCCAAAACACCGGCTAACCCATCTCTGATTCCACCTTCTCATTTCCTTAATTTGAATCTCAAAATATCCCCTTGATTTCTGAATTTCTCTTGGTGATAACTTCTCCAGCCGTTTATTCTCACGGGAGGAGTAAAGAATATGGATTTAGAGAATTAAAGCAAATGATTAGAGAATTGATTTTCTCTAGCTTTTAGGTTTATGTAGGAAAGAATATGGATTTAGACACCCCGACTACGAGCCACCACATGATGGTCCCTTATCCTTCAATGTGCTCCGATAGCGCTTGCCGAAATGACGATTCTGCCCTCTTGCTCCAAATTGTATGCTTTGTCCTCCTTTAAAATTCTTTTACCAACAACATCCGCCTCCAAAAGCATTTGCGCATGAGATAAGGCTTTTGCCCTGTTTCTTCTTCTATAGTTCCAAGTGACTCAGAGTACCTAAATATTCAAAAGAAAACATAAGATACATATTTTACAAGAAAACTAAGCAAAGAAAGCCTAAACAATAGATAAATATATAGGTGTTTTAGACACCTATCAAATTCCCCACACTTAGACTTTGCTAGTCCTCAAGCAAATCAAACAAAATAATTCTAAAAGATACATACAACTCCGTATCATCGAGGCTACGGTTACTCTAAGCATGAATAACAGGCCTTTGAACCCTAGTGTCCCTAGTGGACGAGTTTTAGTCTCGTGAAGGTTTACAAGAGGTCTGCCTACAAAACCTATATTTCCAACTCCGTCTATTTGTGACAAATCAATGGACAAATCCAAAATGACTACGGAGGAGATACCTTGCAGAAAATTCAGTTCATATAATAGTGCATAAAGTTTTTCTTAGAGATTCGAACAAACCACAATACTTTTAATCGACTAACCACAATCACAATGAAAAGATAAAGAAGATGGATAGAGAGGTAGATGTGACGAATATTCACAAGTGATCGATGTATCCCATATCCTCATACAAGGTCACCGCAAGATGAACCTATCCTATTGGATTGAGCTCTTTGAGTCAATTCTAGTGTCAACACACTTGGCATATACAAGGGAACCAAAGTGGTCAACAAACTTATTTCTACATCAACTCACTGGCATATACAAGGGAACCAGGAGTGACTTTATTCAACACAATAATAATATATTTTTTTTCTTTTTTTCTTTTTTTTTTTAATTAATCATCATCACCAACAAGGAGTTTACAACTATTGGATGGAAGTCAAAACAAGCCGCGCTCCAATCCCTTTATTAAGAACCACATCTATCCTATGAAAAAGAAAATCTCCAATATGAACATTCTCATCATGACTAGCCATATAGTTTCGCAACCTCTTCAGAAATCCTCGGTATCACTCCCCAAACCACCTAAGGTTGTGAAAGCAAGAACCCCAAACCCGACTTTTGAGACTTGCATTTCTCTAAATACTTAGCCCTCTTTTTGCCACCGCAATATCCATAGCCCTACCCAAGATCAAAATTACTCTCCCAAGTGCCAGGTGAAGGGGAAACAATCGTGACATCTAAGCACATATCGCCCATTATCCCATCCATACACAAGGATATCCGCTGGTCGTAAGCCGAACCATCATCCGAAAGGAGCCCCAAGTCCACTTCCTTTATAGGTGAACACTCCCACGATAGAAAATGTCTGCAAAGGTATCACGCATTATGTCATGCCTATATTTGATCCCAATCCCTTGCTTGCGAGTGCAAGACATGATCCCCAAAGATATCCATTCCAGACCACAAATAGAGCACAAGTCTCCATTTTCGAAAAGGGGAATCCAGAGCCTGTCTTCGCAAAAAACGCACGTAAACTGCACACCAATTGTCTGATTAAGCCCTACAATAGGCATTGCAACAAGAAATCTTGAGCATGGCTAACTCATTTACTCTGCCATAGGGATGAATCACGCTTCGACATGTTGAACTGGATTGGTATGTTCTTCTTCACCACATCAAAGTATTTTACTACCAAAGAGCGGGGCAGTATCATCAATGCGTAAAAATGAATCACCAATACCACATACTTGTTTGAAGCATGTCAAAGCATACTCAAAACTAGAGCTTGGGCCCGAGATCCCAGAGTGTCTCAGAATGGTCCCCTATTTGAGATCTCGTCTGAAAACAAGAAGCCACGTAACAATAATGCTTCGTGTCCTCCATAGTGTATACCCCCAAACCACCGTCCCTTAATGGGAAGTGTAACTTAGCCTCTCACTTGCAACAAACCAAAACCTGGACCATCTCCCGTAACCAAGTGTCTAAGAAATTGTCTAATTTTTTTATTTTTTTTCGAGACGGCATGATTAAATCTTTTGGATTTAAGCGCATGCTTCTTGTCGGCAAGCACGTGTTAGTTTCCTTGGATCCCGCATTCCACGCTTGTTTAGGCGACGGAGACAGGGGACTACGTTTCACACATCTTTGCTATTCCCAAGTGTCATTTTTATTCCGTTTGGTCTAATTGGTCGGTCTCTTTTTTTTATTTTTCTTAGCAACTCAATCACTCTATTTCATCCTAACAGTAATAACAACTCGATTTTTAGTGACCCACTAAAACACTTAGAGAACAATAGATAAATATGGAAAAATAAAAATAGAATGTGATATGGTGATATTCCGAGATATGGTAACAACTAACATATAATTTATAATTTCTGAGCTATGTTCGTCTTTGTTAATTAATGGGTTCCTCAACTCCTGCAATCACAATGGTTCCATCCACTAATAGTGTCATCCTAAAGGCATAAATTTCTAGATTTCGGAGTTCAAAAAGCATAATTTTTTTCTTTGTTTTTCTATTTTTCTGATTTTTTTCTGATTTTTTTTTTAAAGCATAAAACAAACTATACAAACATATAAATGCTCCCCCACACTTAAACTTTACATTGTCCTCAATGTAAAATTTAGTCATTCAAAGTAAAGTTCAAGGTGGGAAATCACAAATGATATGCAAAAACAAAGAAAATAAAGATAAAATGTTGAAAAATAAAAAGATAAATGATAAAGATACAAAACCGGTGGGTTGCCTCCCACTTAGCGCTTGGTTTAACGTCGTCAGCCGACGTTCAGCTCCAATTACTCCTCGGAGGGAGTGGATCACTCAATGTGATCATATCTTGATTCTCCGCCACAAACTGCTCGTAGTATGGTTTCAAGCGATGGCCGTTAACCTTGGAAATCAGCCCCTGTTTTGGGGCTAGTAATCTCAACTGCACCATGCGCAAACACATTAGTAACAACAAATGGTCCAACCCATCTGGACCTAAGTTTACCCGGAAACAATTTAAGACGAGAATGGAATAAAAGTACTTTCTGCCCTACTTCAAAACTCTTTCGGGAAATCATTTTATCATGGAAAGCTTTGGTCTTTTCTTTATAATGCGTGAACTTTCATATGCATCATTTCGTATCTCTTCTAACTCATTGAGCTGAAGTTTCCTATGTTCACCAGCTGCATCTAATTCCATATTACATACCTTGATAGCCCAATAAGCTTTGTGTTCAAGTTCGACGGGAAGATGGCAAGGTTTTCCATAGACAAGCCTAAAAGGAGACATACCGATGGGTGTCTTATAAGCTGTCCTATACGCCCACAAAGCGTCATTGAGTCTATAACTCCAATCCTTCCTTGTAACATTCACCGTCTTCTCTAAGATGGTCTTAATCTCCCGGTTGGAAATTTCAGCTTGACCGCTCGTTTGTGGATGATACGGTGTGCCAACTTTATGAGAAATGTTGTACTTCTTTAGAAGAGCGTGAAAGGATCTCTTGAAGTGTGAGCCTCCATCACTAATCACCACTCGAGGTGTTCCAAACCTAGAAAAGATATGTTCCTTCACAAACTCACAAACAACATGAGAATCATTGGTGGGAGTGGCTTTAGCTTCCACCCACTTAGAAACATAATCTACAGCAAGAAGTATAAAAATATTTTCCATTGGAATTCACAAAAGGCCCCATAAAGTATATACCCCAAACATCAAAAATCTCAACAACGAGAATTGGTGTTTGCGGCATTTGGTTTCTAGCACCAAGGTTGCCTGTCCTTTGACACCTATCACAAGCTTTGCAAAACAAATATGCATCCTTAAACAATGTAGGCCAATAAAAACCACTTTCGAGAACCTTGAGGGCTGTCCTCTTGGATCCGAAATGGCCACCACAAGCATATGAGTGACAAAAATTCAGAATTTATTGGAACTTCGGATTCAAGTGCACGCACTGCGGATCATTTGATCGGGAGCAATGCTTCCACAAATAAGGTTCATCCCATATATATTGCTTGGCAATCTTCTTAAGCTTGTGTTTTTGGAATGTAGACATGGAACTAGGTACTTGACCCGTCACCAAGAAGTTAACAATATCCGCGTACCATGGAGTTGTGCCACCAACCGCAAAGAGTTGCTCATCCGGGAAGCTATCATGCAAAGGAATCGCTTCTTCGGACACAACCAATCTACTTAGATGATCCGCTACGGTATTCTCGCTGCCCTTCTTGTCCTTGATTTGCATGTTGAACTCTTGAAGAAGGAGTATCCACCTTATGAGCCTTGGCTTAGCATCCTTCTTTGTTAGCAAGTATCGAAGTGCAGCATGGTCGGAGAAAACAACCACCTTTGTACCCACTAAATAGGATCGAAACTTCTCAAGTGCAAACACTATAGCCAAGAGCTCCTTTTCTGTTGTGGAGTAGTTGATTTGTGCTCCGTTGAGAGTTCGAGAAGCATAATAAATGGCATATGGAACTTTACCATCTCGCTGTCTCAACACGGCTCCAACGGCATAATCACTTGCATCGCACATCAACTCAAATGGCTTGCTCCAGTCGGGTGGTTTGATAATTGGTGCGGTAGTCAACAACTCTTTCAATGTGTCAAAAGCTTCCTTGCACTCCTTGTCACAATCAAAGGCCACTTCTTTTTGCAAAAGTCTACACAGGGGCATTGCAATCTTGGAGAAATTCTTGATGAATCTCCTATAAAATCCTACATGACCAAGAAAAGAGCGAACCTCCCTCACATTTGTGGGGTATTGTAAGTTCTGAATCAAATCTATCTTATCCTTGTCAACCTCTAACCCCTTAGAGGATACAACATGGCCTAGCACAATCCCATGAGTGACCATAAAGTGACATTTTTCCCAATTAAGCACAAGATTAGTTTCTACACATCGTTTAAGAATAAGTGCAAGGTTATCTAAGCATTTGTCAAAAGAATCACCATACACGCTAAAATCATCCATAAACACTTCTATGATGCTTTCCACATAATCTGAGAATATGCTTACCATACAACGTTGAAAAGTGGCTGGAGCATTGCACAAGCCAAATGGCATACGTCTATACGCAAAAGTTCCAAAAGGACAAGTAAACGTCGTCTTTTCTTGATCTTCCAGAGCTATTACAAGCTGGTTATACCATGAAAAACCATCAAGGAAGCAATAGTAAGCCCGACTAGCCAACCTTTCAAGCATTTGATCAATGAATGGTAAAGGGAAATGATCCTTTCGGGTGGTAGAGTTGAGCTTTCGGTAGTCAATGCAAACTCTCCAACCGGTCTGGATTCTAGTTGGAACCAAGTCATTATCTTCATTTTTCACCACCGTGATGCCGGACTTCTTTGGAACGACTTGAATCGGGCTCACCCATTTGCTATTGGATATGGGATAGATAATCCAGCATCCAACAACTTCAGAATTTCTTTCTTCACTACTTCCATCATTGGAGGGTTCAAGCGACGTTGAGCTTCTCTTGTTGGTTTTTCCCCCTCCTCAAGAAGTATTCGGTGCATACATGTGGAAGGACTGATTCCTTTGATATCGGAAATGGTCCATCCAATGGCAGACTTGTGCTCTCTTAGCACTCGAATAAGCTTCTCCTCTTGCACCTCGGTGAGGTTGTTGGCAATGATCACCGGTAACTCTTCATTGTCACCTAAATAAACATATTTAAGGTGATCCTAAGGGGTTTCAACTCAAGAATAGGTGCCTGCACAATCGAGGGTAAAAGTTTCTCATTAGTAAGAGGAAAAGAAACATAAGACGCATTATACTTTGGTGGAACTTCTTGTAATGAGTTAAGAGATAAAACAGCCTCTTTAAGCTCATCACAAATAGACAATTCAATTTCAATGTCTTTGTATTTCCCATAACCTAAACCTTCGACTATGGTGTTTTCTAAAGCATCATCACTATTCAATTCAAACATCTTTTGAGCTAGAGTATCAATAATATCAATAGAAAAACATGAATTCACATCACTAGGATATCTCATAGCCTCAAAGATATTGAAACTTATGATCTCATCATCAAATTCCATAGTCAAAGCTCCTTTGAAAACATCTATCTTGGTTCTTGTGGTTCTCATGAATGGTCTACCCAACAGCAAGGGGGTAGTCGATGGTGAATCCTCATCCATCATGTCAAGAACATAGAAATCAGCCGGAAATATGAGTTGATTAACCTGCACCAAAACATCTTCAATAACCCCTTTCGGGTAAGAATTAGACCAATCAGAAAGTTGTATAACAATACCGGTATCTTTAAGAGGTCCAAGTTTCAATGATTCATAAACGGAGGCGAGGAATAACATTAATGGATGCTCCTAAATCTAGTATATCATGCTCAAACCTGACTTTACCAATAGTACATGGTATAGTGAAACTACTGGATCTTTCAACTTAGGTGGGAGTTTCTTTTGAAGATATTTCATTTTCCCCACACTCATCACTTCATTACCGGTCAATTTGTGCTTGTTAGTGCACAATTCCTTCAAGAACTTCTCCCAGCACGGAACTTGCCTTATCGCCTCGATGAGTGGAATGTTCACTTCAATCTTCTTAAAGATTTCCAAAAGCTCTTGGTACAACGTCTCCTTGTTCGAATTTGCAAACCTGCTAGGAAAAGGAGGAGTAGTAACATGAGTAGAAACACGAGTTTTAGAGTTAGAATTTGTTACCGGATCAGCTTTTTTAGGGGCTGTTTCACCCTCTTCTCTCTCCAACTCAGGTTCATTGACACCGGTGATGTTTCCGGTTTCTCTACTTGCTTCCCACTCCGTAGCTCAATAGCATTAGCATTCTCCTTGTGCTTTCTTTGACCCTCATTTGTGCTCAATTTTCTCACTACTGCAAGTAGCTAATTGACCCATTTGAGTTCGGATGTCTTTCATGTCCATCTCTGACTTTTGCTTATCTTTCACTATTGTGTTGAGGATGAGATTCAACTTGTCATCTATACTCGTGCCTTGAGTCTCTTGACGTGGATTTTGCAAGAAATGGTACCCACCTTGTTGATTAAAAGTAGGATTGGGAGATGCAACTTGCTTGTTGACGTAGCTGAAATTGGGATGATCTCGCCAACCCAGATTGTATGTGCTAGAGTACGGATCATACCTCGGCCTTTGCTGATTTTGGTACATGACATTTGCTTGCTCAACATCTTCTGATATATGAAAATGATGGTATGACAGCATTTGATGCATCATCCTCTCCATGTTTCCCATCCTTTGTTCCAAGTTTGAAGAATTGCCAACTTCATTCACCTTCCTTACCATTGATTCATCTCTAGTGAATAATTGTTGAGTGTTCAAGCCATATTCTCCAACAAACTTGTAGCTTCCGCAATGGTCTTGTTGGTAAGTGCACCACCACTCGCGGCATCAATCAAATGTCTCTCAGTAGAAAGCAACCCCTCATAGAAATATTGAATCACAAGTTGATCGCTGATTTGGTGGTGTGGGCAGCTATCTAAAAGCCTCTTGTATCGCTCCCAATACTCATGAAGAGTCTCTCCCGCTATTTGCCTAATACCACAAATCTCTTTGCGAATCACAGCTGCTTTTGATGCTGGAAAATACTTCTCGAGGAACAATTTCTTCATCCCATTCCATGTGGTTATGCTTCCAGCGGGTAAGCAAAAGAACCACTCTCCTGCAGAATCTAAAAGGGAAAAAGGAAATGCTGTCATTATAGCCATATCCGCATCTGCAGTTGCTTGCTTCATACTAGTTACAACATGATGAAATTGTTGTAAGTGACGATTAGGATCTTCCTCCGATAACCCTCTTAATTTGGGGAAGCAAGTTAATCAATTGCGGCTTCAACTCAATGTTTCCATTCAGCTGAATACATAAAGGTTGCTGATCAAGGTTTGGAGAAGTGAGCTCCTTGAGTGTTCTTGGAGCAGGCGGTCGAGCTCTCATTGTGTTGTCTTCCTCTTGGTCCGAGTCCGAGAATTCACTTGGTGTAGAACTAGGTGGAAGTGCAGTGTTGATTGCTCGAATGAAATCTTTTAGTAAAGTGCCTGAACGAAGACGTATACCAATAGGACTTAGTCTGGCTTCTCCGTGCATTCACCAAAGAAATCGCACCTGAAATCAGATTCTTAAGATTGAATAAGTAAACTGAAATTATAACCAAAAGCAAAAATAAAAACTAAGAATAAACAATAACAACTAAACTCGCCAGTGCCTCCCCGACAACGGCGCCAATTTTGACGAGGTGTCAAATCTCGCAAAAATAATATTTCTCTACTTTTACACTAGCAAGTAGTATAATGTAAGCAGGATCGTCCCAAGGGAGGAATGAAGTCTAATTTGTTATGCAAATACTCTTAGCAAAGATAATTGTGTTGTAGAAAATCTGAAAATTGTAAAATGTAACCAAAAATGAGATGTAATTGATTAAAGGTTCATTCTAGACCACGAAATTCAAACCAAATTGATATATAGCCAAGTTCGTTGCATTATCATGTTACTAACAACCCTAGAATAATTAGTACGCTCAACTATTCCGTTATTATCTCCTAGCTCACTGGATACGGAAGCGCTCGAATACCGGTTCCTACTTGCCAAGTTTCCTAGAGGTACGCTTACTAGGTGTGACTTAAACAAGTGCTCTAAGTTCTATGAGATAAGGTTGCTCCTAGTGATGAACTCAAAAGCATGAATCACCTACTAGTGTTGATTTCTACATATGGACACTTAACAAAGTCCCATCATCAGTACCCACATATTGCTACTTGTGTTTATCTTCTCTAGACAATTACGGGTCAAGAAAATCTAAACTAGCAAATAGATTAAGAATTAATGATTCAATTTCGAACTTAAACCCTTAACAAATAATCCATAGACAATATTAGAATAGTAGAAAATCAATCAATAACATAAATGAATGCAAGTGAACAAGTTATTTCATATCAAATATAGATTCATATTTCGGGCTTCGAAATCGCCCTTAACCAAAGAGAGTTTTAGCTACTCATAATATTGGAGCTCATCATCAAATATATTAAATGAAATAATGAAGATGAAAATAAAAGAATAGCAAACCCTAGTTCCAGCTCTCTGCAAAACTCCAAGTAGAATAGAAAATACGTGATAAACAAAGTGTAGAAGTTTTTCTTTTTGTAGCCTTTTTCTCCTTAAACTAGGTCATAACTCAAAAGCCCACATCCAATGTGTTCACCAAGCCCACACAAGAGAAATATGTCTCTGAAATTTTGGGTCCAAAAATGCCCACCGGAATTGCTGACGTCATCACCGGATCCGGCCACCGGTTGCCGGAAAATTTCTCCGATCGGTTGAACCATTGGAAGACGTCACCAGACAAGTGACACTCCCAGAAATTCAACTCCATTTCTCTGCAATTCAAACATTCACAAAATACCATCTAAACCAATTCCTTGTTCTTGCGAAAACGTACCCAAAAGCGCGACTCGTAGCTCCCATATCCGGCCACCAACTCTTCCATTCGACTCATACCCCCTTCATGATTCAATGAAACATTATGATACCCCCTTTTGGTTCCAAAATCCGGCAACCGGAAGTATGCTCACTGGCTCGCCATTCTCACTGCATTTTCGCAGTGTTCACAGCTGCACTTCACCTCAATACAGCACATCTCCACCTCAATTTATCACCACAACGACTTTGAACCATTGCAACCAAAACAGCACCCCTAGCTCAGTTCCATTATATGCTCATTACCTTCCACAGATGTCACCGTTGTTGATCTCCAGCTCCCATACACAGTCTCAGCTGTAGCTGCTCAGTTTCCTAGCTTCCCTTGCAATACCGACTCGCCAACTCCATCTGCCCAGCAACACATCCCTCTAACTTTTGTAGCTATTCTCACAGTTCAACCCTATGTTGATCAGTAGCCAATTACCACCTGCAACTGTGATACTCATCAGTCAACAGCCACAACTCCTAGCCTTGAGCATCAAAAACAGCTGCAAAGACCATCTCGTACGCTGTAAACAACCTCTGCAGCTCCCTCGCTCCCGTCAGAATCTCCGCCTTCTTCCAATGTGCTCTCCCCTGTAATTCCAACCTGCAACAATTCATTCTGCAACATCTCCATTACCTTGTATTCAAATCTAGGCACACATCTATTTAGCACCTAACAACCACCATTGATGTCATAGCTACAGCAACTTCCACAAGCACCACCTGCCATGCCATCTATCTCCTATTCCCTGCCACTTTTTATTCATTGCATAACCACCTCACCTACAACACTAATCCACTGAACCATGAACCAGTTATGTCTTTGCTGTAACCTCAGTTCGCCTCCAAATCCAGCCACAATTCATCACCAATCCAGGCCACCTCTAACTGCTAAATACCAATTCTAGATGCTTCAACATCTTCTTCCTTGTAGCATCACCGCCGCAAAGCTACACAACCTACTCGAGTTTCGAACTCACTCTCACAGTTCCAATGCCATCAGTGCCTCCTCTCAACACCAAACTTGCACCCGCAACATCAATGTAACCAACAACTACCATTCCTTCACTGTAGCTCACATTAACCTCACATCCAGATCCTTCTTGTAGTCAATCCTTGGCATCTATCCAACTCCATTACTCATTGTTGCTCTCCTGCTCAAAATCCCCATAACTTAGCCACTGCAATCTCAGTTCTGCTCAAGCCATTCATCCTCTGTAACTAGTTGAATCATCAACCACTCCCTGCAGCTCAAAGACAATAACATATCCATCTCCCACTGTTGCACCTTCCATAGTCACCAAAACCTGTCCACCCCTGCCTCATTTTCATGTCAAAAAGATCCAAATCCTCTAATCAAACTCAGATTCTTTTTACATCTCCCCCAGCTAAAACTCAACATCATCTGTGCAACTTTCACAGCATCAGAACATGAAAGTGAGCAAAACCCATTTCTAAATCATTTCCCATTATCAAGCCTCTATCAATTCCAGCCAACAAAACCCATTTCAGATCTCAATTTCTCTACAACTTCAACACCTAATCACAGCCCCAATCCTTCCTTCTTCTTGATTCCGGAACTTGCCCAAAACACCAGCTAACCCATCTCTGATTCCACCTTCTCATTTCCTTAATTTGAATCTCAAATCTCCCCTTCAATTTCTGAATTTCTCTTGGTGATAACTTCTCCAGCCGTTTATTCTCACAGGGAGGAGGAAAAGAATATGGATTTAGAGAATTAAAGCAAATGATTAGAGAATTGATTTTCTCTAGCTTTTAGGTTTATGTAGGAAAAGAATATGGATTTAGACACCCCAGCTACATGCCACCACATGACAGTCCCTTATCCTTCAATGTGCTCCCATAGCGCTTGCCTCATAAAATGACGATTCTGCCCTCTTGCTCCAAATTGTATGCTTTGTCCTCCTTTCGAATTCTTTTACCAACAACATCCGCCTCCAAAAGCATTTGCGCATGAGATAAGGCTTTTGCCCTGTTTCTTCTTCTATAGTTCACTACACCAAATTTAGCGAATAGCAACAGTAACTGGCAGTTGCAAAGTGGGGTCGCAACAGTTCTGCTCTGTTACGAAAGTCGATGTTGCAGTTTTTCACAACGGCTACATTGTCGTAACTGTTTCAAGCAGTTGCGAATTTTTTGTATGGTAAAAAAAATATTGGTTTTGACTGGTCAAAATCATTTTTGACCAGTCAAAACCAGTCAGAAATGGTGGTTTTACCGGTCAAAAAATAGTTGGTTTGACCGGTCAAGACCAGGTCAAAATTATAGCTCCCTATAACATAAACAAGTTAGCCCCATTCATTTAAAAATAAAATTAATCCAACAAATCAAGATACCTCTGTTCTAGAACCAAATTTATCCAAGCAATGTACTTTACAAAAATTGTTGAACAAAAAAATAAAACTAGAAATGAAACAGACTTCTTTTCCATAAGATATTTCTATGTATTGCAAGTGCAGCAATGCAATAAAATATGACACTTAGCCCAAAAACTAAAGAGGAAAGAGTACACAACTTGGGGAATGAACTTTTTTTGTGCCTGATAATAATGCTGAGTTCACCAAAAGGAGTGGCCACAATAGTTGGTCCAAATGCATAAGTTGCAAAATCTGCAACTTCCTGACAACCACTGCAAAAATGAAATCATCACATTAGTAACGTAGTCTTCAACTCAAATACAACATCCTGCAACTCAAATACATTCCTAACATAATATAGATGCATTAACTTCACAAGTGATATTCCATGTTATGAATGTTAATACTTTACTCAGCGGGTATTGAGTTAACCAAAAACACACAACCTTAAAGAAACCAACATGGTAACAGTACACAACTTAAAAAACAATTGATGCACAAAATAATTATGATGCATTGCCTAAGGAATTATTGACCGGTTACAAACAATAAGTTTCATATTATTAACCATTTCAAGACAATGATTTCAAATCTACAAAAGTTATCAAAAGCAATCCGACAATGCCAATAAAAGAGGAGGACAACATTGACTCGACATTATAAGATGTCATTATAAAAAAAAGATGAACCGATGAGACACTCCCATGGGAAATGCACCGACAAAAACAAATAAAATTTTATTCTAAGGACACATCTGCACTAAGATTACTTACGAAAAGTTACTTGTTCATAGGTCCATAACAACATCCCTTAAGAGTTCTATGCACAAATTTTAAATTCCACCTGCAACAATTTTAAACAAAATGAATTCAAAACAATGATATCAACAACACTCAAACAATCCAACAATGTGTGGGTAATTTTTTTTACCTCTATATATGTATAACCAGGAGTCCTTTACATCCTTGCTCTCCTTCTCCAAACTCCCATTCACCACCACCAGTTCAGTCCATACAGCCTCTACCACTAGCAACGAGATAGATACCATTACCAACACTTTATCGAACTCATTGATTCCCTCTCTAAGCACCCCTACCACCACCAGTTCAGTACATACAACCTCCACCACCACCAGTGATTTTAGATACCATCACCAGCAACGATTTCTTTAAAACACTTGCACCTGCATGTCATACCATAAACGACCTTATAGGTCCCTGATAGATTGATCAAAAACCTTCTTCATGACCTTTGCAGTCGCAAAAATAAGTCCACCTCAAAATCTTCTCCTGCAATAACATAATCCATCGATAATAACCTGAATACAATATAATTTGAACTAACCTATGAAAAAGTACGAGATGTAAAGTGCATCCATCAAAATGCAACCATTATAAGATAACAACCAGAATGCTTATTAAGATAGTGATGACAAAGTTTACAAGCTTACCATGCTGCACAATGAGAAGCCTTAGCATACCCAACTCTCAAAAAAGGTGATAACTTTTATTGGAAGACAAATTTACATATACCGGAGAAAAAGGTGAGTGAGACATCATTAATAGAACAAATGTTACTTAACCTAGCTGGTTTTCGGGTTTTTCTTTTCATTTCTAATTTTATCTCTGAAGGATACACTACAGGAAGTACCGAAGTTGTTAATGTTGTGTGGTTATATTCTCTGCTTCACATGTCTCCCGTTGACATCACTTCCATCAAGCATGGTTTCATGACGGCATATAGCAATTAAATGTTCGCCAACTCTAGCAACATACTCCAAGAACTCTGTCAGCACAGCTGGGCAACTCTCCTTCAAGTATTCAAACCTATCTGTTTGCATTACAGCTGCAAGATTGAAAAAATAACACAACACATTTTAGTTCATAACTTCAATTACTAGGTTCACTGGTAAAATCGCATATAAAGAAATGAAGCTAGGATCTGCACTCAAAGAGGAACTTGAACATCTACGAAGACCTTAATACCTATTATACATACATTAAGAGCAATGTTACCTCTCAAGTTTTCAGGCCTCGCCACGAATTTGAGACAAACCGATTTTAGTGGGAAACAATGGTGATGCTCAGCCAAAGCCAACGTAGTAGTGACCGTGTTTATTGCTACATCATTACAGAGCTTAGATTCACAAAGCAACCTTAGCCTCTCAAGACCATATCTGTCTGCTGCAGCAAGTAGATATTGTGCCATCAGGGTTGATGCCCACTTTGTAGTCAAACCAGTTAACTCCTGCATGTTGGGTAGAGCATCCTCGTATATATAATGGAGTAGTGCCTGTAAAAATCATAGCATAAATAGGAGATAGATACAAGTCAGGCAAAGATTTACATTTAAGGTTTTGCAGGAGGATACCAGGATTCTGGCCAAAAGCATGACTGCTATTGCTAGACCTGAACTATAATCCATACACAATCGGTAAAACAAAAAAAAAAATTAAAAAAAAAATGTACTAACATTTAAATGTGTTGTACAGAGAACATAATTGACTTACCTTAATGAAAAAAATAAAAAAAGAAGAGGAAAAATATAATAGCCAGAAAAATAAATGCGTTAAACTACTATAGTCATGTCTCCCCACATACGTGCATGTGCATCTAGTACATCTAATCTACATTTTTATGTAATCTTAATCTAAGTAACTGGGAACTTGTTTGCGAACATGTATTAAACGAAAAACGCACAAACATGCAAAATTGTGCTGCTTAAATGTTAATAACATGGAAGTACTTTACACACCTTAAAAACTGGAGCCTCCATGTCCTTAATCTTTATACACTGCGTGTTCTGATCTTTCATTGGACCAAAAAGTTGTGCATGGAACACATGAGACGTAGCTGCGAACACTAATTTATGCGCAGCAAATGTCTCCTTATCTACTACAAAATTCACATATGTTCCCTTGCCACTTTCCAAAACCTTCCCAAAGTGCTGGCCAATATCATAAGGAGGTACTGGTATGTGTAGTTGCGGATTATCTCACAACTACACCCTCATAAGAATCCATTAAAATGATTCCTAAACCTAATTAATTTGATATGAAACTAAGAATTAAGGTACTAAAATTATAAAGAGACACAAAGATTTTTACGTGGTTCGATCAATGTGATCTACATCCACGGTGCTTCACTAGTGATTGTATGTGATTACATGATTTTACAATTGACACTCCATTAATGAATAATTGGAGCTCTAGAATTTTGGGGACGAAGATGATAAAGAAAATAAATCTCTCCTCACATTTTCTCTCTCCTCCTAAAATTATCCTCTCTCTCAAAATGTGTCTCTCCCTTTCCTCTCATGCCTAAATGGATATTTATATGATTTTACACATTGGATAACAACTAATATTTCCCTTAATTTCGGATCAAAGAATCATCATACGAACCTTCGAAAATTTACTTCACGAACTTCCTTTACTCGTAAAACGTTCTTCGTGATTTATTTATCTTCGAAAAATATTCTATACTCGCAAAATGTATTTTCTCTCCACAATTTCGTAAGTTATCATTTGCTGTGATATTCCGCTCCTACATCTTGCCTCTTTTTTCTTGAATATTGCTTGAAGAGCGATCTTTAAGAAAAATCCGTTATATAGTAGCCTTTGATCTTTGTTGATGAAGGAACGAGCGAAAGAATATCAAACTCAAAAAGTATATACTTGCCTCTATTCTTTTGCGAAGTTCTGAAGCTTTAAGAAGTAATTAGAAGTATCATCTTGCGAAGTATGAAGTATGTGAAGTATCTTGAAGAAGTATGAAGTATAAGAAATATAAAATATCCTTGAAGAAGTATAAGAAGTACTTAATCCTCGAAATATATAAGAAGTATGAAGTATCCTTAAGAGAGTGATAAATATTGCCTCTGTTCATGTGAAATTATTATTCCACTTTTGGTGAGGATTCTTGCTGAGAAGATAAAGAACATCAAATATTGCCTCTGTTCATGTGAAATTATTATTCCACTTTTGGTGAGGATTCTTGCTGAGAAGATAAAGAACATCAAATATTTTCTTGGGTATCCATAGTTGCCTCTGTTCTTTATCTTCGAAAGAGAATTCTTGAGAAACTGTTGAATAATTAAATTGCATCTTCATTGTTATGTTGCCTCTGCCTCAAGTGGTAACCCTGTTATCTTCTGAATATTTCTACAAATTCCTGAGTTTTTCTGCGCATTTCTGAACTTCTAAATAGTGTTGCGAATAGTCTTGTGAATAGTCTCGAACATCTTTGCATTGAAATCATACCGTTGCGAATCATACATTGCGAATCATCTTTTATTGCGAATGTACTGTCGCGAATATAGTGTTACGAACATAGTGTTGCGAATATAGTGTTACGAATATAATGTTACGAACTATGAATAGTCCTGCGAATTATGAACTTTTCTGCGAAGTTTCGTGGTATTTTCCTGTAAAATTTTGTACAATACTTGTGCGAATATAATATTTATGTAATGATTATGTTATGAAATATGTATGCGATGCTTATGCCATGAAATGTTTATGCAATGCATTTATGATGCAAATATAATGCTTGAATGATGCTTGTATGATGTGAATACTTATCTATTATAATGCATATTTCAAGTTTCTGTTACTTACTTCATTTTGCCGTAGTAAAATTGATATAACTTTGAGTTGCTTCCATTCATATAACTATCTTCGCAAGTTTATTTATGTATTTTCTTATATATATTCGTCTTTGATCGCGAATGAAATCGCTTCTTCTTCGTGAAAATTCTTCAATGGGATTGTCTTCTTTGTTTCTTCAATGGGATTGTCTTCATGATATATATTCTCTTCAAAATTCTTCAATGATACTGATGGAATTAATTGTTGTGGTCTTATCATGCCTTCCTAAGTAAAGGTCTTATTTTGCCACCTCTTTTGTGATAATATTTTGTATTTGCGATAATATGACAAGTCTGAACATTCTTGCAAATATACAACCTCGTGACATTATCGTCTTGCGATGAAATCGCAGGACGTCTTTACACTTTCATGCAAAAACCCATTGATCTCATTGTAGGAGCGGAATATCACAACAAATGATAACTTAAGAAATTATGGAAAGAAAAGACATCTTGCGAGCAAGGAATATTTTGCGAGCAAAGGAAGTCACGAGAAAACCAAAAGAAGTTCGCGAAGTGAAGTTACGAAGGTTCACAAGATCATTCTCAAATCTGAAATGGCGGGACAACACAACTGTCATATTTTGTAAGATTGTATAAATAGCCATTTAGGCATGAGAAGTGGGGGGGGGGGACACAATTTGAGAGAGGAGGATAATTTTAGGAGGAGAGAGAAAATTTTAGAGAGGGATTTATTTTCTTTATCTTCTTCTTCCCCAAAATTCTAGAGCTCCAAATATTCATTAATGGAGTCTCAATTGTAAAATCATGTAATCACATACAATCACTAGTGAAGCACCGTGGATGTAGATCACATTGATCGAACCACGTAAAAATATTTGTGTCTCTTTATAATTTTAGTACCTTAGTTCTTAGTTTCATATCAAATTAATTAGGTTTAGGAATCATTTTAATGGATTCTAATGAGGGTGTAGTTGTGAGATAATCCGCAACTACATAATTGGCGCTAGAAGGAGGGGACTACTTATTAGATTGACGAAGATTCACAGAAAGTTGGCTGTTGTTGGAATTGGATCTCACTGGATCTCTAAACTTCAAGGGGAAAAATGGAAGTTTCAGAAAATTTAAATATCATCAATAACAGAAGGACGTAAAGTTGAAGAAAATGAAGAACAAAAAGGAAGGTGAAGAAATCGTAAAGAAAAATGAAGCCCTTACAAAGATACACCAACAATTCCTCCAAGAGGACAAATCTGTTTGCAGTGAATAAGATCCGGATACAAATGAAGGAATTTCGCCGGAACATAAAGAAAATCAAGAAATAATTAAAAGAATTGGTCACAGGCAAAGGGGAAAAATCAGGGAGATTACGTGAAGTTCAAAGATTAACTATAGCACGAGATGATAATTTGAGTCTTATCTTCTGCAGGCAAATGAAATAATAGCAGGAGGTACACAGATCCATCAAAAACAGGTGGATATAAGGGAAGAAGACAACACAAGACGAATGAGTAAATTAGATTATTCTTGCGAACAGAAATAATTACATCTGCGAAGAAGAAGAGGACTGGAAGTGAAATTCTACAAATGCAAGCAAAGTAAATATCATTACAACCCAAGAAGCCCCCCCTGATTCTGCGACACACACCTACGAACAATCTACAGATTGTAGAAATTTACATTGCGAACATTCGCAATCCTCCAAGCCCAACCAACAATAAAGAGTAGCAGCAAGGGCAACACACAGGATAACAAGATTTTAGAAATCAGCACATCAAACGTATTTCACAGCAACGTTACTTCGCAGAAACTACAGTAGATAAGAATTCCACCAAATACTAATAATTTAAGTTATGTAGAGTACATGTAATAGCTGTAACAAATAAATCGTCAGAAAGTTTTAGTGAAGCACAACTGGAGACATTTTGAAAGAATACAGTGGATGACATTAGCTACCGCGTCAATCAACCATTTCATTGGAGATGAAGATTAAGAAACTTCCATCCCACTTTAAAGATAGTAAGAAAAGTAAAATCCAATAACACTTTGAAGAACAAAAATAAGTTTCCTTCATCAGAAAATCAGCGAGTGAATTGTACTTTGCGGACAGTGAAGAAAATTTTCTGCGAAGAAAACTGAAAACGTACAGATAAGAGAACAAGAATGGATATCTCGCGAGAAGTTCATTTACCTCGCAGAAATGTTTACTTTTCCAAAATCATCACCAGTATAAAGAAAATTCAGTCAACAGTAAAGAATAGAATAGAGTAGCAGGCACGCATACAAATTCCAACCAATCGATAATAAGTAAGCCATCAAGGCTAACATTTGCAGAACGGCTAGGGACTGTTTTCATGAGAAGTTTGCATGGGAGATCTTTCTTTGCAGAACCAACAGAAGAGATGATGCGAACAAATTAATGGCTGCAGGTTTGAGTACACTTCATAAATAGAAAAGTTTCCAGCAAGCAAGGGACGAAAAGATGAGTCAAACAAATGTTCTGGAGTTTCGGTCATATTCATCTAACATATAACGCATATCATCATCATTTGTAATTGAAACTAGAGTATCTAAATCTTCTGGGATCAATTGGTACTTCAGAACTGTAGCACCACCAAATATGCCAGCAAGATTGGCCATCAATTCTGCGAAGTTGATATTATGAGGAACCACAACCAGTTCGGGAGTTCCATTTTTCGAAGTACTTTGTTGTTCATGAATTCTCTTCACATCATTCCTTCCAGCAGCGAACCATAAACCAAACCTACTATTACGAATAATTTACTTGAAGAGGAAGGGTCATCAGTTCGCAAGAATTAGAAGTTGCGAACATAATAGTTCACTCGAAGCTAAACTAAACTACGAAGAGAAGAAGCAGGGACGAAGAGAAGATTTGTACAACGGATAGCCATAAAATAATAAGTAGTGTGGAACGAGTAAGAAGAGTTTCAACATTAATGTTCGCAAATATTTCACGCATGTTCGCAAATATTTTACGAGTGGAAAGAGTCTTTTATCTGCACAAAGACGTGGGATAATTCTGAAGATTTGATAGAAGTTGTATTTATCATCGATTGCTGCCCTTGGTTTGAGTTTTCAGACCTGGAGGTTTTAGCTTCTGGGGATGAGAGGGATGCTTTGCCAAATAATCCAGACAAGCTTGTTGATTCCGAAGACAATAAGGATTTCGTGTTTATCTTGATCACCCTGCCAAAGTAAAGCGCTTAATTCTTCCTACAAAGTTCACGAATAACACCGATGGGAAGAAAGAGGGCGCAAGGAATCGTGAATATTATCCAAGCCTACGTGTTTATACTGATGGGAGTTAAAAGACTTGCTCGCAAGATGAATCATCTTCGCAAGTTAGAATACTTCACTAATGTTGGGGCAACCAAAGTTGCTCATTTAGTCTACAACATATACTGTTACAGCGATAAAAATCACTTCTAAAGGGAAGAACAGAACAAAGAAGAAAGCACCTCCAAGAATACCAGATACATGAACGAAGTCAAAGACAAAGAAAAACAGAAGTAAATTGATAGAACGGCCGTTATTCACTATAATGGAAATATAAAACCGTGGCTTGAGATTCCCAAGACTTGATACGTTTTGCAGTAAAGAAAACCAACCTATAGCAAAGAAGATTCTTCAAGTCTATATCAGTTAATAAAGAAGGAAGGAAGAAAGTTTCGCAAGAATAACCAAAGAAAAAAGAAAATGTTTACTTCACTCTTGCGATCATTCGCAGAACCAACGCTTCCACTCTTTGCACTTCACGAACGTTCGCAGCAACAACACTTCGCAAATGATTGTTTACTTCATGCAAAGGTTTACTTCGCAAGATTATTGGATATTTTGCAAGAAGAAAATGAGAGATTATTTCAAAGACATATTTCGCAAGAGACAACAACAAGCCGTAAAAAGGTAAGTACCATTTCCTTGAATACTTTATTTACAAAAGATAAAAGATTTTTGATTTTATTCCCCAAAAGCGATATATTCGCAAGATTTCTACAATTTCTAAGACTTCAAAACATTTCAAAGATTTTTTTTTCAAGATTGGTGAAAAGTGATACAATCGCAAGATTCAAAAATGAGTTTATCGCAAAAATTAAAAGATCTCAAATTTTTTCAAAGACTTCAAAATTGCAAAAAACAGAGAAAATTCAATTCCTATATTTCTATAGAATAATTTTGATTTAAAGATGTGATATGGATACTTCTCATACTTCTTATACTAAACATTTCATCAAAACATTCAACATTTTATATACATGAAAAATTTACGATGAATTTTTAAAAAAAAGGCGAAAAAATACCGCCATTTACGATTAACTTGCGAATAAAAGACCGCAATCTGTGATCAACCTCCAAAAAAGAAAGAGAGCCGCAAAAAATTTTATACAGGCAAACCTTTGTGGCGTACACCCTAGTTCGCGAAGCTATATTTCGTAATAGGCAAAGTCCTAAAGTACGTCATTTAAGGGGGTACCTATAAACGTGGTTAAGGGTAACCGGAACACCACCAAGGACCCTTAGTACATGGTAAAAATTTTGGGGTAAAACCCAATAATGGGTTACCTATCCAGGTTAGACACCTTGGATTCTCACCTAATCTAGCGACATTACGCAATATAAAATGCGGTGTAAGAGGATTTAGGTTGGGAGACTAAGGCATACTGTCTTTCCCAAGAAGTGCAGAAAACGATCAAGGCGCCGAGGTACACGGTTGAGTCAAGAGTGCCGGGTGAGGTTGAACCACATCTGCCATTTTTGACAAGTCTTGGCAAATGATGCACTTGGCCCAAAGATACCCCATAGGGTGCAACCTCGTAACTATAAGCCCTATAGGCCAAAAGGATAAGAGGTTGCGATCAAAAGCTGGTTGTTGGCAGAACCGGATGGGAAGAGCTAACCTTGTATGGTCGATGTACGCTTCCTTGAAGGGGAAATCAGGGGGAAGATAAAGGGAAGCACCCTCCATTAGGGAGCTGATACGTGCTATAAGACGCAAATGTCATGAGGCTTCTTGTTTGCGAAAACATAAAGGCTTGTCATATTTGTGCAACAAATGAAGTTCTGAGAGCCTTCTAAAAGAAAGAAAAAAAAAAAAGAATAAAGTACTCGCAGAACATAATAAAGAAGTTAAGATGAGATCAATGGGTCACTACATGAAAGTGTAGAGACGTCCTGCGATTTCATCGCAAGACGGCAATGTCATGGGGATTTATGTTCGCAAGAATATTTAGGCCTGTCATATTGTCGCAACAATTCCTGAAGAGGCTAAAATACTATTCAAAGAAGTTAAGATGAGATCAATTGGTTTTTGCATGAAAGTGTAAGAACGTCCTGCGATTTCATCGCAAGACGATAATGTCACGAGGTTGTATGTTCGCAAGAATGTTCAGACTTGTCATATTATCGCAAATACAAAAGTTTACTACAAAAGAGGTGGCAAAATAAGACCTTTACTTAGGAAGGCATGATAAGACCACAGCAACTAATGAAATTCATTACAATCATTGAAGAAATTATACAAGAATATACATCATGAAGTTTTGAAGAGAAGACAACTTCGTCAAGATCATTGAAGAATTTTGAAGAGAATATATATCAAAGAAGACAATTCCATCAAGATCATTGAAGAATTTTGAAGACAATATATATCAAAGAAGACAATTCCATCAATATCATTGAAGAATTTTTACAAGAATATATATCATGAAGTCATAGCAAAAGAGGCGATTTCATTAGCGATCAAAGACGAATTTATAAGAAAATACACAAATAAACTTACGAAGATAATTATATGAATAGATGCAATTCAAAGATATATCAATTTTACCGCAGCAAAATGAGCTAAGTAACACAAACATTAGCTATGCATTATAATAGATAAGTATTCACATCATACAAGCATCATACTTGCATCATACAAGCATCATATTTGCATCATACAAGCATCATACTCGCATCATTCAAGCATCATATTTTCATCATAAATGCATTGCATAAACATTCCATGGCATAAGAATCGCATACGCATTTCATAACATAATCATTACATAAATATTATATTCGCACAAGTATTGTACAAAATTTTACAGGAAAATACCACGAAACTTCGCAGAAAAGTTCATAATTCGCAGGACTATTTAAAGTTCGTAACACTATATTCGCAACATTATATTCGCAACACTATGTTCGTAACACTATATTCGCAATAGTATGTTCGCAATAGTACATTCGCAACAGTATGATTCGCAACACTATGTTCGCAGCACTATTCACAGCACTATTCGCAGCACTACTCAGAAGTTCAGAAATGCACAGAAAAACTCAGGAATTCGTAGAAATATTCAGAAGATAACAGGGTTACCACTTGAGGCAGAGGCAACATAACAATAGATATGCAATTTAATGATTCAACATTTTCTCAAGAATTCTCTTTCGAAGATAAAAGAACAGAGGCAACTATGGATACCCAAGAAAATATTTGATGTTCTTTATCTTCTCAGCAAGAATCCTCACCAAAAGTGGAATAATAATTTCACATGAACAGCAAGAATCCTCACCAAAAGTGGAATAATAATTTCACATGAACAGAGGCAATATTTATCACTCTCATCAAGGATATTTTATACTTCTTATATAATTCGAGGATTAAATACTTCTTATACTTCTTAAGGATACTTCATACTCCTTATATATTTCGAGGATTAAGTACTTCTTATACTTCTTCAAGGATATTTTATATTTCTTATACTTCATACTTCTTCAAGATACTTCACACACTCCATACTTCGCAAGATGATACTTCTAAAAGTTTCAGAACTTCGCAAAAGAATAGAGGCAAGTATATACTTTTTGAGTTTGATATTCTTTCGCTTGTTCCTTAAACAACAAAGATCAAAGACTACTACAACGGATTTTTTCTTAAAGATCGCTCTTCAAGCAATATTCAAGAAAAAAGAGGCAAGATGTAGGAGCGGAATATCACAACAAATGATAACTTAAGAAATTATGGAAAGAAAAGACATCTTGCGAGCAAGGAATATTTTGCGAGCAAAGGAAGTCACGAGAAAACCAAAAGAAGTTCGCGAAGTGAAGTTACAAAGGTTCACAAGATAATTCTCAAATCTGAAATGGCGGGACAACACAACTGTCATATTTTGTAAGATTGTATAAATAGCCATTTAGGCATGAGAAGTGGGGAGGGACACAATTTGAGAGAGGAGGATAATTTTAGGAGGAGATAGAAAAATTTAAAGGGATTTATTTTCTTTATCATCTTCTTCCCCAAAATTCTAGATCTCCAAATATTCATTAATGGAGTCTCAATTGTAAAATCATGTAATCACATACAATCACTAGTGAAGCACCGTGGATGTAGATCACATTGATCGAACCACGTAAAAATCTTTGTGTCTCTTTATAATTTTAGTACCTTAGTTCTTAGTTTCATATCAAATTAATTAGGTTTAGGAATCATTTTAATGGATTCTAATGAGGGTGTAGTTGTGAGATAATCCGCAACTACACTCATCTTATCTTCATTGTTATGTTCTGCGAGTTCTTTTTTTTTTTTTTTTTTTTTTAGAAGGCTCTCAGAAGTTCAATTGTTGCACAAATATGACAAGCCTTTATGTTTTCGCAAACAAGAAGCCTCGTGACATTTGCGTCTTATAGAACGTATCAGCTCCCTAATGGAGGGTGCTGCCCTTTATCTTCCCCCTGGTTTCCCCTTCAAGGAAGCGTACATCGACCATACAAGGTTAGATCTTCCCATCCGGTTCTGCCAACAACCAGCTTTTGATCGCAACCTCTTATCCTTTTTGCCTATAGGGCTTATAGTTACGAGGTTGCACCCTATGGGGTATCTTTGGGACAAGTTCATCATTTGCCAAGACTTTTCAAAAATGGCAGATGTGGTTCAACCTCACCCAGCACTCTTGACTCAACCGTGTACCTCGGCGCCTTGATCGTTTTTTGCACTTCTTGGGAAAGACAGTATGCCTTAGTCGCCCAACCTAAATCCTCTTACACCGCATTTTATATTGCGTAATGTCGCTAGATTAGGTGAGAATCCAAGGTGTCTAACCCGGATAGGTACCCCATTATTGGGTTGTACCCCTAAATTTTTACCATGTACTAAGGGCCCTTGGTGGTGTTCTGGTTACCCTTAGCCACGTTTATAGGTACCCCCTTAAATGACGTACTTTAGGACTTTGCCTCTTACGAAATATAGCTTCGCGAACTAGGGTGTACGCCACAAAGGTTTGCCTGTATAAAATTTTCTGCGGCTCTCTTTATTTTTTGGAGGCTGATCACAGATTGCGATCTTTTATTCGCAAGTTAATCGTAAATGGCGGTATTTTTTCGCCTTTTAAAAATTCATCGTAAATTTTTCATGTACATAAAATGTTGAATGTTTTCATGAAATGTTTAGTATAATAAGTATGAAAAGTATGAGAAGTATTAATCAAAATTATTCTATAGAAATATAGGAATTTAATTTTCTCTATTTTTTGTAATTTTGAAGTCTTTGAAAAATTTTGAGATCGTTAAATTTTTGCGTTAAACTCATTTTTGAATCTTGCGATTGTATCACTTTTCACCAATCTAAAAAATCTTTGAAATGTTTTGAAATCTTAGAAATTGTAGAAATCTTGCGAGTATATCACTTTTGGGGAATAAAATCAAAAATCTTTTGTCTTTTGTAAATAAAATATTCAGGGAAATGGTACTTACCTTTTTACGGCTTGTTGTTGTCTCTCATTCTCTTCTTGCGAAATATCCAAAAATCTTGCGAAGTAAACCCTTGCATGAAGTAAATGAACATTTGCGAATTGTTGGTGCTGCGAATGTTCGCAAGGTAAATACTTACGATGTGCAAAGAGTAGAAATGTTGGTTCTGCGAACTTTCTCAGGTAAAATATTTGCGAAATGCAAAAAAAAAAAAAAATTGCGAATGGGGAGACTCGATCGTGAGTCCTCTAATTCATACTCCTCCTTGCTGACCATCAGTGCTGGTTTCTTATAATCCTTTCAATTGCATTTCTCACAACTTCATTCCATTCTTCGTGAGATATTGCGATCTAGTTTATCCTCAGATAAGATTATGAAACTTTGTTGTGAATCCTCTTGCGAAATACTTCGGTGAATTAGCTTTGTTGTGAATCCTTACATTGTTGATGATACTTCAGTGAATTAGCTTTGATTTTCGCCTGATGCATTAACTTCGCAGAAATTATCAAGTTCGCATGATCTACTAACTTCGCAGGTATTGAATTGATTCCCTCTTTGTTAATTTCCATATTTTTCCCTTGGAGTTCATAGATCCACTAAAACTTGATGCTCTTGAGAGTTTTGAGGAATTCGATTTAATCTTATGGTTATGGTAGTTATGCTTCTTGTTGATAATTTCAATCTTGAATTAATTTGCCTTGAATTGTATTACTTCTCTGAAAAGAATATTTTTTGTCTACCTCTTCGTAAATTCACTTCGCAGATTAATTTTCATCGCAAATTAATTTGCTTTATTTTGCTGGCTTCTCTTTTTTATTGTGAACTGAATGATGCCTCTTCGACATAGATTGGTTTGTTTGGCTGTTGTGAATGTTTGTTGGATGATCGCAAATAGTCCTTGGTTGTTTTGATTATCACCTTGATGTTGGTTTGAATTGATTCCTTCTTGCTGAACTGACGCTTTTCGATACTGTATGAATGATTTGTTGTTTGCGAGGTGAATGAAATCATCACATCTTCCCTTCTTTTGTTGCTCTACACGTCTTTTTGCTGCATCTATATTCTGTACCAACATCCACCTTCTCTAACTTTGACTATTCCTTGTATCCCTTCGCCGCAAAAGAATTTAACCAGTAACTTCATTTGTTTTGTTCACACCTAGTATTATCCACTGATGTTTTTCTTTCTCCTTTGAGGTTTGTTGTAAGAAGCTTTCGATTGTCCCTCATGAATTATATTTCCGTTGTAGTAGTAAGATCTACTTGACTTTCTGGGTTATGATTCGTTACAAATGTTTCATTTCATCTTTCTGTCTATTTTCTACGAACATTCGTATTGGGAATAAACTAATATATTCTCGTAACTCATTCTGAACTGTTCAAATTGTTTACGAACATTCGTAAAAATTAATAGTTCTATTCCAGCTTGGATAATCATAACTCATACTGTGTTTCCTGAATATTCCTTATATGCTGCGGTGAAACGAACTCTTGTTTCTATGTGGTTTGTTTGTTGACAATACAGTTCTTGATCTACACTTCATTTCATCATTTGCTGCTCCACTTTATTTCATCATTTGCTGCTCCATTTTATGAAGAGTTTACTAATTGGCTGCTATATGCTTCGCAGTTCTGGATTTTTATGCTTCGCAGTATTTCTGAGCTGAGCTAATGTATCCTTTAATTATGTTTGTTTGATAAGCTTCGTATTTGATATTACTCCTACATTGTCCTTTGTGATTTATAACTGGAAGCGTTCCTTCGTGTAATAACCTTTGTCAGCAAACTTCGCAACACCTACTCGCAAGTTGGCTTAATTTCTAAAGAACAGTTTACTCCGCAGGTATTGTTATTCTTCGCATTTTATAAAAACCAAAATTTATCTACTAAACCCTCTTTGATGGGAGTTTTGTTGGTTGCTGATGAAGCTTTGATGAAGTAGATGTTTACTAGCTAATTCATGTCATATACGTCCATAATCTGGCATGCAGGATTTCCATTAATCATCCATTTCGTCATTTCTCTAACTGGAAATCCACCACCGGTTGCATTGGTTCAACTCCAACCAGTTCCTCATGTCCATCTAGCTATCAACACCTCTGAACGTGACAGTTTCTTCTCCCACTGGCAGTTACAGTTTAAACACCATAGATCTACCGTTGTTGCTGCTGTTGAAGGAGCCTTGAACAATCACCACCACTGCCTATCTTTCTCGAGACCAGAACTACTTCGAACATCTCCTCACTCCGTCTATAGTACTTTATGCTTGCTATTGAACAATTTCTATTGCCTGACCGTATCTAAGCACCTTCTCCGTTCACTTTGATCGCAGAAATAATAATTTTGCATGATTATTAACTTCGCAAGTATAATTATTCATCTTTTCTTTCTTTGTATTTTCTTAAGTTGTTGTCCTGCTCGCAATAAAGATGTATACGGTTCCTTTTTTGGATAATTTGCTTGTGATTCATGAAAATAGCTCCTTTGGTAGCTTTGATGATGAAGTTTGTTGTCGAATAGTTGATTAAAATTTAAACATGCGAAATAGATTAAGTTTTTTATTGAATAGCTCTATTGGCTGGCTGTATTGATTAATCTTCAAGAGTTGATGACAAAGTTAACTCAATCATCATTTGTCTTTTCTTGTTGCTAACTGAAATTGGGCCTGTTGATGAAGTTGCACCAACTCATCTTCGTATAATTTTGGTTGAACTTTGCTGGGAGAGGACAATTTGTTGCATACGTACAATTCGTAAATTATGGTTGAACTTCAATTTTGAATTACAATTCGTAAATTTATTGCACACGAACTAAACTCTTATATGGTTGAAATTCGCTGCATAGTGTTATCTCTCATCTTTGAAATTGCATTTTACTGGAGCAATTTCGAGTATGTGAATTCATTTTCCTTCTGCGAATATAACTGCTATGATCTATCATCTCCGTTAAATTTTGTTGGTGATTTCCTTCTTTTGATTTTACGAATCCAACTTTCACTTTGAATCTATTTCTCATTTGATTTCTCCCAATTTCCAGTATCAATCCGTTGTCTGCTGATAAAACTCCTTCTTTTCCTTTTGTTGAGGATCCAATTGAATTTATCACCAACAGTAACTAATTTCTTTGAACTTTCTTGAACCAACAAGTTACAGGAAGGATAAATCCATTACTCTGTCCTTGTTTCTAGCGCCAATTATGTAGTTGCGGATTATCTCACAACTACACCCTCATAAGAATCCATTAAAATGATTCCTAAACCTAATTAATTTGATATGAAACTAAGAATTAAGGTACTAAAATTATAAAGAGACACAAAGATTTTTACGTGGTTCGATCAATGTGATCTACATCCACGGTGCTTCACTAGTGATTGTATGTGATTACATGATTTTACAATTGAGACTCCATTAATGAATAATTGGAGCTCTAGAATTTTGGGGACGAAGATGATAAAGAAAATAAATCTATCCTCACATTTTCCCTCTCCTCCTAAAATTATCCCCTCTCTCAAAATGTGTCTCTCCCTTTCCTCTCATGCCTAAATGGCTATTTATATGATTTTACACATTGGATAACAACTAATCTTTCCCTTAATTTCGGATCAAAGAATCATCATACGAACCTTCGCAAATTTACTTCACGAACTTCCTTTACTCGTAAAACTTTCTTCGTGATTTCTTTATCTTCGCAAAATATTCTATACTCGCAAAATGTATTTTCTCTCCACAATTTCGTAAATTATCATTTGTTGTGATATTCCGCTCCTACAGTATGGAATATATCTTGGGTCCCTCTGTATGAGATTTGACAACGCCAACGCTACAGTGGACTGAAAGACAATCTTCTTTAAGGTAGTCTGATGTGTCCAGTGAAGTTCTTTTAAAAAATCATTTATATCCCCTGAGCAAAACATGAAAATTAGTGTGAATTCAACAACCAGAACAAGTCTAGAATACATATGTCATCACATATGAAAATAAAATACAATTCTATGAATATCATTCCATATTTCAAAGCAAAAAGCTAAAAGGCCATAGACACAAAATGGTTGGTAAAGGTTAGGAAGTGGACGGATTCAAGGGGAGAAAAAACTACTATAGATATACAACCTCCTCCCATTATATCTAAGAAATACACATAGGATGGCAATGCATTCAATACTTGCTTAATAATTCAGTAGGTAACAAGTAGCTTGGAGTTGGGATGGTGACTACGCTGAGTAGCTAAGATAATTACGGAGAACAGAAATCACATCAAATATACATCTGAAAACATCAGAATCCAGGAGAAGAACAATGATTCAAATAGTTATTACGGTATATGGAATAATGCCCATCAAAAAAACAAAAAAAAAACAAAAATCAAATAGCATTATAAGAACAAAACTGTATTCATTTTTAGAAATCAAAGAACCTCTTCTAGATCCACAAGCTCCGAGAATACACTGCAAGTCTTTCCTGCATAAAAAAAAAAGAAAGAAAACCATTAACAATCACTTAAAGATCCAATACATAATTAAGTGTAAAAATTAAAAACAAAAGTAAAGTGGAATCTTCATGAATCAAATCACATACCACCAATTCCTGTTCCTATAACTCTATATCAACTTCATTATCTTCACATCCCTGTAAACCTAACTATGTACTGAAATCGGGTAAACCCCAATCTCCTTAACCTATTAGAACTGCTATTCATACTTCAATCACTTCCAGTGATCTATAAAATCAATGCCAACAGGCTATGTTTGCATCAGAACTTCTCCTCCACCACCGATGTCATCTTCTTATCTTGATTTCTCGACATCACAACAAACCCATTTACGATTCCATCATAGCATCTCCTTTTCTCTCTTCTTCAAAATCGAACCAGAACATAGCCCTAATTCTTGGATTTCAATTTCTATCCAAAATCCATCTGATTCATCCACCTTTTTTATAGATATCAAACTCGAATCGAACCCAATCTTCCCGACGATGACTATTAGGTTTTGAGTTTTGGGATTCTGCAGACAGAAATAGATCTCTAAGGCCTTGAAAGAATAGAGGGAAACGGATTTGGGGGTTTATAATGTTGATGATCATGATGGTAGTGGTAGCAGAAAGGGGAAAAACCAACTTCAATATTAGGGTTTCAATTTGGTTTCATAGGGACAGGGGGAACGAGAAAGAAGAGAGGTAGAGAAAGAATGAATGAATTGATCGATCGATAATAACAATAAAGAGATAATATAACCGAGTCAGACTTTTCAGTATCTGAATGAGCTGAATAGTGAGTCAGTTTTAAAGTGTATCCAACCACACTATTTTTTTCGCACGCGCACAAGTGGGTTTAGTTGCGAATCGCAATCAATCAAACAACATTCAGAGTTTCAGAATCGTTTGGAACTGTTGCGACTTTTTTGCAACTGAAATTAGAAACTGAAAATTTGCAACAGTTCATAAGCTATTGCTAATCTGAGTTGCTAATCCCTGAATTTGGTGCAGTGAATCTCCATTTTCTCTCGCTGATTTTTGGAGGTACTTGCTACTGTTTAATCATCCTTGGTAATAAACTTCCATTTGCTGCGGCTGAACTCGTGCCTGCGAGAATTGGATATGACTCCATCTCATTTTTTTTTCTTCCAAAGCGATATACTCTTCTTGCAATTCTCGCAGTTCTGTCATAGTGATTGTGTTTTTAACTCTGAATACCTGGATGTATAACAGATTTGTTGCAAACATAACATTTATGAAGGATAAAATGAGATATCTTTCATCTACTCTTCCTGCCATTTCACTACACATTGTCCTCCATCTTATCATTAAGTGCTTTAAACTCTCACCAACTCTCTGCTTCAATCCAAACACATCATCAATTCCAGGTCGTGTAGAGTTATTACTTATGTATGCTCCTAAGAAAGTAATTTGCAAGTGCATGAACGAAGTTATTGTATTCTTGGGGAGACTTTCAAACCACTTCAATGCTTCGCCAGTTAAACTTGACGCAAAATATTTGCACAAGACGACATCATGGTTCTCCCATTGTAGCATGCATCGAATATAGGCTTTGATATGTTGGACGGCACATGTAGTCCCATCAAAAATACTGGTCAACACCGGAAAATTGCATTTTGGAGGTATCCCTCCTAATTGTACCTCTTGAGTAAATGGAGTTTTCGCAGCTTCTTCGATTGCCTCATCAAGTTGTCTTCTTCCTCCTTCTCTTCTGTTACTTATCATTCCTCTCATTTCTGCTAATTCTCGCAAGATTTGTTCATTCCTATCAGAATTTTGCTCCATTGGCCTTTTCAACGCAGCCTTTCTTCGTCTGCTTTCATGCCTTTCTTGTCTTGCGATATTTCGCGCTTCTTCTCTAACATCTTGATTTTGCTTTCTTCTACGATTTTCTTCTTCTTGAACTTGCAAGTTAATTTGTCTTTCATTCTCTTCTCTGCGAATTTCTTCATCCCTTACTGTTTCTCTTCGTTTCCTTTCTATGTCTCTGCGAATTCTCTCATATTCCTCATTGAGATTACCATTATTACGATTTTGTGCACGTCGTCTTTCTCGATTATCATGATTATTCTGACGCAATGCTGCTTGAATTTCTTGTTCTTCTACTTCCGCTCGCAATCTCTCTATCTCTCCCGCTAAATGTACTTGCTCAATATAATGCCTCTCAATATCATCTTCAATTATTCTGCGATTTCTTCGAATCTCTTCATCACGTAACATTCTACTTCTCTCTTCTTGATTTTCTCCCTTATCTTGATTATGTCTAATGTCCAAAGTTTCACCGTGTGGAATATAACGATCATTTATCAAATTCTCGCCAATATTTTGTATAGGGTGATTTTGTCTTGTTTCTTCTCTATATGATCTTGAACTTGATCTCATGCTGCTTCTTGATCTTCTGTTTTGCAACCTCAAATTGGATTCTCTTCTTCAATTTGGTTGTTTCTTCCCTCTTGATTTCTATTGTTACACAGATTATAACGATCGCCAATTATCTCTCCTTCTCTATGATGTTGCTCTCCATTTAAATTTTGCACTTCTTCTCTAACATTTCTCATTGGGGAATTTCTCCTTGGCTCATCCCTGAATGATCTTGAATTTGATCTTACAGTACTTCTTGACCTCCTTCTTTGTAACCTCAAATTCTCCATTCTTAGCTCATGATTTTTCCTTGTAAGATTTGCACGTTTTTCTACCTCTAATCTTCTTTCTTCTTGTATCCTTTGTCTCAAATCATCTACTACTTCATGCCCTTCATGAATTATTCCTCCATCCACTTCTTGATTTCTTTCCTCTTCTTGATTTTCTGCCTCTTCTATCGAATCCGACCTCCAACTATGCACACTTACTCTATCATAATCCACATCTCTATCTTGTGCTTGTGTTTGTTGATTCGGTGGTTGAATTGAATTTTATGCTCCATTTCTCATTCTACTTCTTCCTGATCTAATCCTTAAAGATCCTTCCAATTCACCTGTTCCTTCACCTGCAATTCTTTTACTTCTTCTCACTGTTGTTGGTGGTTCTGATGTATTTCTTGTCCTTCTAGCCATTTCTTCAATTCTAACAATTTCTTCAAGTCTTCAAGTTGTAATTTGAAATTTCTCAAATTGATTCTCCCTATTTCTGGACGCCAAAATGTAGTTGAAGGAATTCCCACACTACACCCAACTCAAGAATTTATCAATATTTATGACACAATTTGAAGATTAAGGACCTTTTTTATTAATATGATCTTAAAATAATTATAATGATCAAGAACACAAGACACTTAATAATATTTTCTCTCTCCTAAAAACTTTCTTAGCACTCCAAAATTCATCATCATCTCTGGAAATATTCATTCCCTTTATATAGGCATTTACATAGTGGATTATAGCTCATGACAGCTCATTTATATCTAAGATCCCCTTTAATTTCGGATCTGGGTTCTTGCGATAAATCGCAGTTAGCACCGCCTTAATCATTCGCAGGTTTTATTGGTTCATCGCAGAAATGTCACACTTTTCTCATGTTTCTGTCGTTTTCATCTGATATGTCATTCCTTACGTCATTTTGAGATGTATCGCAGAATATCATTGATGTATCGCAGAACTGTTGTTTATTTCGCAGGAATATTGTTGTGACAATATTCTGATCCTACAAAAGGCAGTACAACATATTCACGATAAAGATATTTTTACATTCATATTTGAGAATATAATTTGCAGATTCGGGATTCCAGCACAGTTGGTATCTGATAATGGAAAGCAATTGTAAGGGCAGAATATAGAATTGCTACTCAATGCATTTAAGGTAAAGTGTGGAAAATCTACTCCTCTATATCCACAAGCAAATGGTCAAGCTGAAGCAACCAATAAGACAATCGCAGACATCTTAAAAAATAAGCTATAAGGATACCACAGAGCATGGTGTGAACAGGTGCATAATGCAATATGGGCCTACAATACAACTAGACGAGAAGCTACTGGAATGTCACCTTTTTGTTTGACATATGGAGTTGAAGTTGTGTTACCAACAGAAGTAGCTATTCCTACAACAAAAAGAGAGGCTTGGGAAATAAATCTAAGTGCTGGAATGATTTTAAATAAATTGGATGAATTAGAAGAAAAAAGAGAAAAAACTTTGCAACATATGGAAAATTACCAGCGAAGATTAGCTCGTGAGTACAACAAACGTGTTAAGAAACGTGAATTTCAACCTGGCGATTTAGTGGTGCGAGAAACACCAAGTTATCAGCGAGAGAATGGTGGAAAGTTGGCGAGAAAATTGGATGGACCATACATCATTAAAGAGATAGTTGGAACCGGGGCATACAAACTAATGGACCCTGAAGGGAGAGATGTTGGTCAAAGACTTGACAGACCATGGAATAGACTATATCTGAAAAAGTATTATTAATAACAACTTCTGTAAGATAAGAGATACATGTATGTTGTTAGAAAAAAAAATTATAATTGCGAGGTTCTCCTAAAAGCAAATCAAACACTGCGAGCATAATCGCAAGATTGGCGGATAAAATTTCGCAGAGATTAATATAATGGGACGAACCTATTTGGCGTGCACCCTAGTTCGCGAATAAAATTTCGCAAGAGGCAAATGTAAGACCTAATAGTGCGTCATATAAGGGGGTATCTATTGACATGACTCAGTGATAAGGTTATACCGCTGCTGGAACCTGAGTTATGCAGATGTTGGGGGTTAAAGAAAACCTATCCAGGAGAGGGATCTTGGATTTTCAATTATATAAGGTTATACCCTGATTGGACGACTAAGAACCTCTTCTAAGGTGTGCAGAGTATGACTAAGGTTCCGAGGTACACGGTTGAGTCAAGGGTGCCCGGGGCGTACGAAACTACCCTGGCCATAATTGGCAAGTCTTAGCTATGATGCACTCGGTCCGAAGAAAATCCCACTTAGGGTGGAGTCTTGTAACTATAAGCCATATATGCATAAAGGACAAGAGGCTGCGAAAAACAACTGGTTGTTGGCAAATCTGGATGGGAGGAGCTAGTCTTGTATGGCCGATGTGCCCTCCTTGAAGGGGAAACCATGGGGAAGATAAGGGCGGCACCCTCCATTAGGGAGCTGATAAGTGTCTAAAGACAGGAAATGTCATGGGGCTTTATGATCGCAAGAACATTTAGGCCTGTCATATTGTCTCGTGACGAAAGTTATACAAAGGCAAATAGCCAAAAAATAAAAGTTAAGATGAGATCAATGTGTTTTTACATTTAACAAGTGTAAAGACGTCCTGCGATTTCATCGCAAAACGACAATGTCATAAGGTTTAATTCTTGCAAGAGAATTTATACTTATCATATTGTCGCAGAGATGTTGAAAAAACTGATAAGACAAGATCAATGGGTCGATACATGCAAATATAAAGACGTCCTGCGATTTTGTCGCAGAAAGAAAAGGTGGCAAAATAAGACCTTTAACTAGGAAGGCAAAATAAGACCAACGGAGTAATCTTTAAAAAAAATTAATTAATTAACTATTTTTTTTAAGATGCAGGAAAGATTTATTCATCGCAGGAGAATACATTCATAACATCGTACATTTTCGGAACATCGCAACTGTACTCATTACATTGCAGAAATATTCATACTTTCACATAGTTCACAGAAATGAGACACAGGAAATAATTCACCATTTCAAGCAAGATAATGAAGGGCAAGTAGGGGAATGGAGAAATAAGATTTCATTATCTTCCTTGAGGATATTCAAAGTAAACAAAATCAAAAGTTGAATCCTCCGAATTTCAAAAATTACATTATTCGCAAGAAAGAAGAAGAAAAAGAAAGCAAAAAAGAAATTCAAGATTTGACGATTGTCTCGTCAGATTTACTATTCTTGCTCGCCAGATTCGTTATTCGTGCCAGAATTGTCAGCTTCATCAGTATTCTTCTCACCACTTGTAGATACTCCTTTAGGAGGACTTCTCTCTTCTTCATCATCTTCTTAAGTGGTATTTTCTTCCTCAGTAAATTCTAATTCCTTATCCATGGGAAGAGGAATTTCATCATCATCAACTTTCAAAGGAGGAACAAACATAGGAGGGATAGAATGGGAGAGTAGAATATCATTCACGAGAACTTCAGCACTGAGGTGAACCTTGCGAAGGAAACCTCTGTCATGATTCCTAATCTCTATATTTTTGAAGTACTCGAGAAAATCAAGTCTTCTTTCTGCTTTGTCGCGAGCTTCAAGATAATTGGAAAGAAAAGTCTTGTTCTCTTTGCAAACTTCATCCAATTTGTTGGTAAGATCAGTGATGGTAGAATGAAGACTTTTTTCATATTCTGCGAGTGACAAAAGTGATAAAAGATCATTTAGTCAAAGATTTTGCAAGAAATATAACACAAAATTTAACAGAAAGGTCAACAAGAGAGGCAGTCAATTGACTACCTTCTTTCTGCGAGGTTAAGTTTTGAATTAATGTAAAGAAACAGTTTTCCCATTGATTCATAGTGTCATCGAATTTATCTCCAACCACACCCTTCAGACGAGACTTAATGTTTTCTTCTATGGTGCGTAGATACAAGTTTTCCTTTGCTAGTAAAGAATGAGACTCCTTCAATTGAGAGCACTGGTCTTGAAGCTCACTGGCCTTCAAACTAAGAGTTAACCTACCTTTGATAAGTTTATCCTTCTCAGCAGAAGATGATTCAGTTACCTCCTTGAGTTCATCTTTAAGGGAACGAAGAGATTGCTCTTGATTATCGCATATTCTTTGTATATTACTCAATTGCTGCGAAGAAATCGCCATCAAGCTTGAAAATCTATGTTTCTCTTGGGATAAAGTTCTATTCTCATCTGATAAAGATTCTACCGCCAAGTTAGACTTGGTTAACGAATATGAGAGGCGAGTAATCTCGTTACTTAATAAATTTTGACTTTGCTATAGTTGGTTATTTTCATTAGTAAGATTATCTATTCAATCGATCGAATATGTGTAGAGATTATCTAATCTATTATACTGGTCCATCCAAGAATCCCTTTCAACACGAGCTTCGTCAGCAATAGATTCAAATTTAAGTCTTTCCATGAAACGAGTCTGATTTGAAAATAATATATGAATCAAGAATTTGAGAAAGAGACTTGAGTACAGAAGACATAAAAGCAAAACAGAAAAACAAAAGAGCAGAGGCAGGAAAATTGTACCTTTTAGCTCGTCATTTTTTCTGCGAAGGTTCTCGCAGTCAAGAGAAGAGTTGCGAAGCATATGGTTCAGAGTATCACATTCAGAAGTTTTGACTTGAAGGATTTTTCTCATAGTTTCAACTTCAGCTTCTAGAGATGCTCGTGAAGAAGTATTGTCAGAGCCAAAATATTTAAGTAAGATCTCGCAAGCTTCATATTGGAGAGAATCGAAAGAAGATTTTCTGGCATTGTCTAAAATATTAGACAAAATTTTAAAAGCAACATCAACTCCAGTGAAGATTCAATTCTATGGAGGAAAAGGTGCAGAGGGAGAAGTGGTAACAAGGGAAAGTTGAAGATTTGAGTCATTTGCGATGGTTGTATTATCAAAAGGAGGAGTGTTGGGAAAAACAACAGTTGAAGGCAGTAAAGGGCTAGAAGGAACTTCAGTCACAGCAATTTCAGGAGCTTGATTTGTCAATGAATCAAAAGAAGTAGAGGTGTTGGCAGCGATGTTCTCGCAGGAAAAAGGGAGAGGACCCAGTTGAGAGGGTGTGGGAGTAACTCTTGCAGATGTTAATGTGGGGATAGAGAAATCAGCCCCAAGAGCTTTAAACTGACGAGGTGTTTTGGGAGGATTAGCGATGCTCTCGACATTCTGCGAATAATAACTTAGATAATAAACAGAGGAAACAATATTGTTATTAAGAAATAGGATGTGTTTCTTACCACCTTATCATTCGCAGAACTTCTCTTCCTCTTCTCAGTTGGTCTTTTGCGAACATTAGGGTTTTGACCTGAAGATTGGGAGTTAGGGATAATTCCACTGAAGAGAAAACATAATACGGGAGTTAATGAAGGATCAAATAGAGGAGATCAAAGAATATGAGTAAAAATTGAATCAAATAAAGATTGTAATTAAAAAACATACCTTGATGATTCCATTAGAACAGTAGCAGGAGAATATGAAGAAGAAGAAAAGTTGCAGACAGAAGATAAAATAAACAGATGAAGAAGATAGAGAAGTAGAAGAAGAAAATTAGTTTTAAAGTTTAACTCTGCCTTTTATAGGCAAAAGAGAATAACCTGTTGAGTAAAGACGTGTCCATAAAAAGATGAATTTACAACACGTGTTGGTGGTTAAATCTAAATTAACGGAACAATGTCGAGAACAAAATATGGGAAGAAGAGAAGCTGCGAGCATTTTGAAGAATTGAAGATTCTCATATCCTCTCCACTTTGCGAAGAAGACATGAGAAGAGGCAAGATGTAGGACCAGAATATCGCTACAATACTTCTCTGCGAGATTAACAACACTTCCCAGCGAGCATCACCGCAAGATCATCAACTACACTTTGCGAGTGTCACAAAAGCAGTCAAAAGAGCGACGTAATAAATGACGATTGAAGAAAACTGGAGAAAAGCATGTTTGTCCTACGACGGTTACAAAACTTGCGAGAGAGAACATTGTAACTAATCGCGATACAATCGCAGAATCAACCCGAAATAAGAGGAAAACTTAGCTGTCATCCACTATGTAACTACCCTATAAATATAGACCCAATGTGTCCAGAAAATGATGATGTATTTTTGAGAGTTAAGAAAGTTTTGAGGAGAGAGAAACTTCAAGAGAATAGTTATAATCTTGAATTCTTCTATTTCTGTAAATATTTCTGAAATCAAAATAATAAAGTGTCGTTTTTCATCTTCAACTATGAGTTGATTATAGCAAAATCTTAACAAGGGTGTAGTGTGGGAAATCCTGCAACTACAATACTTGTAAAGTATCGTGTGTACTCTATGCATGTTATGCATCGAATGTATTCGGCATATATGAAGTATCACTATTGAGCATTATGCCCTGCCTACTTCATGTGATGGTTTGGAGGCTGCGCTATCAAGCCCTCCATTGGCCGACCATATGGTGTGGTAGAGTGGCGGACAGTGATCACGGTGATACCTCACTTGTCGTCTAATTTCCATTCTAGGCTACACGTCCAAGCTAGCAAAGTTGGACGGATGAGATGGCTTGCGACCCTAATTTGCGACCATTGGATTGGGGCTTGGGAGGTAGGTAAGCTGCCACTTTCAACTCGAACGAATTAAATCTAAGGGAGCATTTATGGAAGGACCGATTGGTCTTGCAAGGAGGTGGCACGCTGGTGTTTATGCCCATGCTTGCTTGACTATCAAAGATCCGATCTATACCACTCAATTATGCCGGCAAAGATGAGTGGCCGAGATTATATTTCGACAAAAATCCTATGTCGCAAAGGATTTATCAAGCAGCGTGACACATCACTTTTGGGAGCACGGACCGAGGTGCCTGACAAAGGATGGCTTTGGCCGATCGGTCGGTCATGAAGCCGGGCCCACGGCGGTCATACTAGCATTCTCGGCCTCCCCTGAAGTTTCATCTTTTCCTTCCATTCAAGCCTGCAAAGATGAACGCTCGAGATGATTTTGGGACACATGTATTGCGTCGTAAACCCCATTCAGGGTTTCAGACCGGCCTTCTTCAACCAAACGGTTTTGGTGGTTGTGCACCTCCTTTGGGGAGGTCGATTGCTCAAGAGGCATCTTGGGCTGACGGTGAGCATTTGTATGGCTTTCTCCATGGCCCCGATCGTAATCTAAGCCATCCAACCATGCCTGCGAAGTTGGATGGCCGTGATCGTTCTGAAACACATGGATGAAGTCGCAAATCCAAATTAGGGTTTTGGTCGGCCGTGTGTCATGCCTTGTTTGGGCGCACGAATTGTGATGACCAAACATAGTTGGTCTTGACCGATCGTTTATGTGTGTTGGCGGGCCCACGGTGATTGTGTTGACATGCTCTGGGCCCTTTGAATCTACATCTACACTCTCCATCTATGCCTGCGAAGATGGATGGTTGAGATCGTTTTGCGACACATGTAATGTGCCGCAAACCCTAATTTAGGGTTTTTTGTCCATTCTACTTGGTTTGGACGGTTTGGCAATCCATGCCACCCTTTTTGGGGAGGCCGACCATGCGGGGCCGCATTGGGTCTGTAGGACCAGAATATCGCTACAACTATATTCACGCGGGATTAACAACACTTCTGCGAGCATCATCGCAAGCTCTCCAACAACACTTTGCGAGAGTCATAGAATAATACAAAGAATGACGTAATAGACAACGACAGCATAAAACATGAGAAAGATGTGAAGATTTTGTAGTTAGAGAGAATGCTCGCGAGCACAAGGCGGGAGCTTGCAAGAGCAAGGCAGGAAATGAAGATTTTGTGGTTATAAAAGAGTCTCGCGAGCACGACAAAAGAGTCTCGCAAGCACGAAAAAAGAGTCTCGCGAGCACGATAACAGATCCTGCGAGCACGATAGCAGAACCTGCAAGGAGCATAGCAGAAATCCTAAAAAATGGGAAATATGAGTTGAATGTGAGCTGTCACCCACTATGAAGATACCTATATAAAGAAAAGAGCAGGAGAGAGAAATGGAGAGAGATAATTTGAGGAGAGAGAAATATTTTTGCAGAGAGATTTTTAGAGAGAGAATGTATTTTTCTTTATCATCTTCTTCCCCAAAACTAGATTTAGAACTCCATTAATGGAGATTATCAATGTAAATCAAATATAAATTTAAACAATCATAGTGAAGAACCATGGATGTAGATCAAATTGATCGAACCATGTAAAAAATCTTGGTGTCCGTTTATAATTTTAGCAATTTTACTACCATTTTTATATGTAGATCTAGAAATTAATATCAAGATATGATAAGGGGTGTGTTGTAGGATTTCCTGCAACTACATTTTGGCGCTAGAAACAGGGACAAACTACTTCTCAAATTGAAGAAGATTCAAAGAAATTGGCTATCATTAGAATTGGATCTCACTGGATCTAAAAACTTCAAGATCAAATATGGAAGCTACAATGAAAGCTCATGATTATACAACAAATAGAGAGAAGGAGATATATTAAGAGGCAGCTGAAGAAAAGACCAGCAAAATTATGTCAACAAATCATCAAAAAGGACAAATTTCTTCTCACTTTTCTTATTCTTTGTTTCATTTTTCGGATCTGAGATTTTCAAAATAAAAACTGGAAAATAGATTTTTTAAAAAACCTAAACTTTGCTTTTTGTAGAAATTTGATTTATTGAGGAAGTCTTGAATCTAAAAATGTTTTTGTTACGAATTTGTAGTAACCAAACCTCGTTTTACAAATTTGTTTAATGGATCTCTAAAAATGTAAAATTTCAAGATTTTCTGTTGATTTACATTTCGTAAAAAAAAAAAAAAAAAAAAAATTCATTGAAAGTTTTCATTCTTCGCAGGGAGAAATCTAATGAATTTGAATCAATTAATTGTTCAAACAGGACAAATTCTTTATTATCTTATTAAATTATATGTTCATAATATAGATCTGGAAGATTTTGAATTTTAGATTATTAATCTTTGTTTTTCACAAAAATTGATGTTTAGTTGATATTTTGAATTCAAAAGAGTTTTGATCATAAATTTATGTCCATAAATCTTGAATTCAATCATAATTTTGATCGTATAAAAAACTAATGTGAACATGATTTTTGTGATTGAAGTCAAAGATGAAGGAATCAAAAGATCCAGTGAAATTTCCCTTTTGCGATAAGATGCATCCACCAATCTATCAATAAACAACGTCAGCGAATAAATGGATCAAACCAACACCAACAATTTATATTCCAATGGAAAAAAAAAAGCACAAAGACATCACAGTGGATAAAAGAATAAGACTAATGATTTATTCACCAAGTACTTCATCAACAATCGCGAAGAAATCAAATGAAGTTACACCAACAAATAATTCTATAGGACAAAATCTCTTCTCTTTTCTAATTTCATATTAAAAATAAAAAAATTGATGATTATTCTTGTTTTCAATTTTATGAAGATTGATATAAAACTTGCATTACTCATAGTGATTGCTCGCAGGGAATGAACTCTCGCAAGAAAGAAAGATAAAATAGCATGGCTAGAAAAGAGAATAGAAAGAACCAAATAGAACTAAAAAGAATAAGTCACGAGAATCTCACCACTCTTTCACAAGTTGAAGATAGTACAGTTGGTCAAACCAGAAGCATACAAGTTTAAGGTCGCAGGATCGATTCTTCCTAACTGCGATATTTTCGCATATTTTTGATTAAATACCAAGGATAAATAAAAGAACAAGTAATAAGTGTTATGCGAAGATATCGCAAAGAAACATTAGAACAGATGGTTCAAGGTTCAAAGAACAAACAAGAGGTCGCGGGTTCGAATTCGCAGAGACTCATATTTTTCATTTTCTTCTCATTTTCATTGGCGAGTAAAAGAATAAGGAAAAATGTTCTGCGTTAGTTTCGCAGAGAGGTTCTTGAACAGATGGTCTAGAGAACAGTATGGGAGATTGTAGTCACAGGTTCGAATTTTCCTGCGAGCATAATTTTCTTCTTTTTACAGAGGGTAAAAAAATAGACAATCTCTCAGCATTGTTTCATTATTTCGCAAGCAAGAGAACTAACACAGTTGGTTGAGAGGCTGGTTGAGAGCAGCAGATCGCAGAATCAATTCTTGCTTCTCGCAAGTTTATTTTTGTTATGTGAAATTCGCAAGTCAACCTTTGATTATTTCGCAAGAAAGAGAACAAGCACAGTTGGTTGGGAGGCATGAATGCACGTAGCAGATCGCGGGATCAATTCTTGCTTCTCGCAAGTTTATTTTTAATATGCGAAATTTATACATAATTGTCTCTCAAACAGTTAAACTTTGATTACATCGCAAGATCTTTGATTAATTCGCAAGATAGGGCTAGCACAGTTGGTTTGTTGTGAGAAAATGCAAGAGGCAGGTCAAGGGTTCAAGTCTCATCTCTCACTCTTCTTTTTGCCGCGAGATGTTCAAACAACTCACATAAGAGCTAAGTACCCTTTCCTAGAACATTTTACTTACCGCAAGTAAAGATTTTTGATTTAATTTACAAAAAATGACACAATCGCAAGATTTCAAAGATTATAAAAGATTACAAAAGGTGAAATCATCCCAAAAAATTTATAGATTTCAAAAAAATTCAAAATTTTCAAAGATTATAGAAAATGAAATTATCGCAAAGATTTCTAAGATTTCAAAAAAAAATTGACTTAATTTCCAAAAAAGCGATACCCTCGCAAGATTACAAAGACTTCAAAAATACAAAAAACCGAGAACCTTCAATTTATATATTTCTCTAGAAAATTTCTTTTGCAGAAGATTCTTGATTTACCAATGCGATACAATCGCAAGATTTCAAAGAATATTTCTAAGATTTCAAAAGATTTTAAAGAATATTTACTTCAAATATGATTATGAGAATGAAAGAAGAACTGACAAAAATGAAAGAAGAAATGAAAGAAAGGACAGAAATGCAACAATGAAGAAACGCGAATAAAATTTCGCAGAGACATAAGAATGGGACGAACCTTTATGGTGTACACCCTAGTTCGCGAATAAAATTTCGCAAGAGGCAAATGTAAGACCTAATAGTGCGTCATATAAGGGGGTATCTCTTTACATGACTCAGGGATAAGGTTATTGTAAGGAACCGCAAGATCGTCAACGCGATTAGACCAGTCAAGAGACGTTTTAGCCGATAATGACTCGATTAGTTTAACACGAATGTTAATTATTAGGAATTAATCTAACAACGATTTAGATACGAAATTAGTACCTTTAGATAGAACTCAAAAATTTAGGCGAGATGGACTACTCGATCGTGTCATTCGAATACCGGACGAAGAAGATATCATCGGAATCATAAAAAGGGTTTGCAATTTAGCCGACTTGGTAGCCCTTATCCAACTTCAGGGTTCCTTAATCAGTTTCATTGCTCTTATCTCCCAGAACTGGATAGAAGTGAAGTTTATTTCCTTATTCTCTTTCTCTTTCCTTTCTTCTCTTCCTTCTCCTCCTTCTTTCTTCGGCGTTTCAGAGATGAAATCTCTGTTGAGAAAACCTTACAGCAAATTATTGAAATCAATCATTCGAGTGTGGTGTTGATATGTTCATAGCTTGGGTTTGGTTAGAATCCATGATTGAGTTGAAGAGAAGTGTTTCTGTGAAAGATTATGTTTATGGAATTGGTTTTGAGATTATGTAAAATTAAAGATGAAATCGAAACAAGAGAAGGAATAGCAAGGATGGTTGTTGTTATTGAAGATTATATGAAGTTTAATTGTGATTCAAAGGAATTAGAATTTATGTTCCGTTCTTCTCCAAATCAGAAATTAGGGTTTCTGTTTATTGAATGGAAGTTTCGATTCGTGTGGTGGATTAAGAAGAATTAGATAGAATCGTTGGATGAGTTTTATTAGATTTAAACTTCATGGGTTGGGGTTCTTGATAAAACAGAGACATGGGGTTTCATAAGAAGAATTCGAAGAAGAAAAGTGAAGATGAAATTAGGAGTCTTGAGGAGTGATTAATGGCGGTTTTGATATGAACTAGGGTTTGGTTCTTCTTCTAGGAAGATGATGGGGGATTGCTTCAGTGGATCGATTGTGGTAATTATGGAAGTTTGATTTGGGATTTAGATTCATGTTTGAGGTAATCATTCTTTCCTTAATCAAGCTCTGTTATGTGTAGTAAAGTTTTGAGGTTGTTGATATCTTTGTGACTTTGATGAGATTGTTATGTTATCTTTGATTGGAGTTTTTATGAATTTAAGACTTGATATGGATATGAATTGGAGATGTGGTTGAGATTTAGGTTGTGTTGATTTTAAGAAGATGGTTTGTGTTGGATTGATACAGAGAGTGTAGTTTGAATTGTTTTGATTGAGAACTGGTATTGCTAAATGGTGGAAGTGCAGTTGGTATGATAGAGGAATGGGGTTGTGTTGAGTTAGTAAGATGCTTGTGCTATTGTTGTGTGTTTTGATGATGCAAAACTTGAAGAACATAGAGTTGTGGTGTTGTTAGTGTGAACAGGTCAGCTAGAGGAGTAATATGGTGGTGGTTCAGATATTGAGTTTAATAGAGATGAGCCATGAGTCTCTGGTGGTGATTGTAAGGGTTATATGAATGGTTGTGCAGTGTTGTTATAGTTGAATGTGGCAGTTGATGAATGAGTTGCAGGCATAGAAGATGTTGAGAGTGATATGTGTTGGAATTTGAATTGTGGGTATTGGTTAATTAAGTGTTTGAACGACTCTGAAGTTACGGGTGTTGTTATGATGGGGTTTGCAGCTTGCGAATGGGAGAATTGTAATGGGTGGTGGAGCTTCATATTGTTTTTAATGTTTGAGTAAATGGGTAATGGTGATGGTGTTAATACTGTGAGTATTGTAGTTGAGATGTGAAGTTCAGTTATGGAAGAGTTCTTAGATAGAGCTAATGGAATTGGAATTGGAAATTCAGTCACAGCTGGTGTTGATGCTGGTGTTGATGTTGTTGTGGTAATATTCTTGTGTTTATTTATTGTGAAGTTATGAACTATGCAATGGTGTTTAACTCATTGTGTTGTGATAAGATGTGTAAGCTGAAGAAGAGTGTAATGTTGTAATAGAAGTAGTTGTGAAAGCCTGCAATTACAAATCAGGTAAAGCTTAGATTTCATTTGTGTATTGGATTGTATAATTCTGTTTAAATGAATTGTAAAGTAAAACTATATGAAGCTATGTTCTTAAGAAATAGGCTGTTAGTCATCCCAGTCAGATGTCTGACTAAATTATTTAGCTGACTCAGTTCATCTGAATGAGTCGAATCGGTTTGACTAACTGAGTCACTAGGCCCGAGTCAATGACCAGTTGACTCGTTTGACCAGACTTTGACCGGTTGACCTGACCTTAACCCATTGACCATTGACTTAACCTTTGACCGTGGACTGGACTTTAACCTTTGACTGACGTTTACTACTAGTTGACCTTTGACCGTTAGTTGACTCTGTTGGGCCATATTTTGTGTAATGGGCTTTTTAGTTGACTTGGGCTTAAGACTAGCTATGCTAAAGTAAGAGAATGGAAAGGTGTAGAACATCAATTGGGCCTACAATTGTGAGATGGAGCTATATGATTCTTCTATGAGCCATTCTTGCTAGTTTTCTTAGACTGCTTGTGTGATTAACAGTTAATTATTAACAACGATCGATTCAAAGGACGAACCAGTGGATCGTGGATCTCGATGTAGGCGTGGCCTGTCTTCAAAAAGGTGTGGGATTGCATTTAACAGTTTTGTAATCATTATTGTTGTTTTTATAAAAGTTTATGCTTTATAAACTCATGCATTGTCTAGTGGTGCATTCCATGCTTTGTTTAAATTGCATTACGATTATTCTGTTGATCTTGTGAATCTTTCCACGATTTGGAAAGGACTTGTAATGTGTTGTCAATATGAATTGTTATGGGAAATGCGAATTTCCACTTGTGGTATATAGGATACGCTCCTTCACATTTATATCTACTTTAATTCAGCTTTTATTGTTTAGAGTTGGTCACCATGGTCTTGGTGGCATCCATAGCTAAATAGGTGTGAATTGCCGGTTAGGAATTTACAACCATATTAGTACATTGTTTGTCCATATACATATATGATTATTTCAGTGACTTAGTCACTGTTTAATGTTTCGGAAAAACATGTATTGTTTTCCAACTCTTACCTATGATTACTTAGAAGTTAAATGTTAATTATTCCCACTTCAGTTTTTGTGACAGATCAGGGTTGCGCAGCTAAAGCTCCGAGAAGTTGAATTCTCTAGTTGATTAACTTCTGTTATGTTTATTATGTTGTATATTTTATTTGAAAACCAAATGACTATTATATATGTATCATTTGAGAGAAGATCTTGTATATATATTTCTGAGAGGGGTTAGTTTTGGGTTAAGTTTTATAGCAGATTTCTTAATTGAAAGTTTAAGTGTTTAATTTGGATTTTAGTGCCTCTATTTTTAGTTAATCTCTTGAATTAGGCAGCTGCTAGCTTAGGGGGCGCTACAAAAGTTGGTATCAGAGCTCACTATTAGATCTTATATGGTAGACAATAGGAATAGCCAGTGCCAGTTAGTGAACTAGATTAGTTTAGAACTGGGTTGGGTTTGTGAGATAAATCTTAATCATTAAAAGCTATTAATAATTAAAATAATTATTTGTTTGATTGACTTGTTTGTTTGGTTGTTTGTATAACGAAATAAAAATTATAGGGTATACCAATAATTAATCTAGTCGAGATTAGAGAATAAATGATTTAAAATTATGAACATGTACACAAGTCAATATTAAAATAGTGAGATTCGTATTATTGATGAATCTTGAAAGTCACAGATATAAATATTAAGCACCTTGACTTATATGTAAAATCAACGGTTTATAATCACATAAATGTTAATAATATTTTGGGACTCAATAATATTTGTAAGTGTTGTTAGAATAATAATTCAATAAAACGTTATAATAGTAATTATAGATAGATGATAATAAAAGTAACTTATTGTTGGAATAATAATTCACTATAGTTGTTAGAATAATTATTCACTTGTTGTTTTTTTTCAATAAAAGGGATATATAAGGATTAAAATAATAATTATGATTAAATAATTATGGAAAATTGATAATGCTTATTTACAATTAAGCTTTGTAAATTAAATTAATTACAAATTAGGGATATATGTTTTTTCGCTTAGAACTAGTGGATAGTTAAAATAATACTTATCATCTGTTAAACTTAAGAAAACGAGGATATAATAATGTATAAAATGAAAAGACTCAATTTGTTAGAAATTTTGTAATTTTAAATTATCCTTAGTTTAACAAATGATCCAATAAATCTTTAAAATGAAACAAGTATACGTGAAATAGTAATAATATTATTCGGATGTTTATTGTAATATTTGGATTAAAAGAAAATAAATTCGCAAATTGATAGGATCCTTCTTCGTAAATAGATTCAATCATCCTTTGAAAGGGAAAATTAGTATGATGAACTTAAACCGTTAGAATTTAAATTAGTATTATATTAAGCATAAATTAAATTAAAATATCATTAATTAAAAAATAAATAGCAATAAAATAATTACTACGATTAAATAACTATGAAAAATTGTTAGTGCTTATTTACGGTTAAATTTGCAAAGTCAATTAGTAATAAATTAGAATTATATATTTTGCATTTAAACCAGATTAATAAATAAGACTTATTAAGTAGGATTAAAAGAACATGAGGTCAAATAAGGCAAAGAATAAAAACTAAACTTGTTAACGATTTTATGCCTAGATTATCCATAGACCAATAAATGATTAACTAAATCATTGAATTATATATATGAAGTGATATTTATAATACCTGAATGCTTAAAACAAAATTAAACTTAAAGGAGAATAAATTTTCCTATGAATAAGATACTTATTATTAATACTACCTAAAATCTATAGACTATTAAGAAATATTAAAATGTTATGGGGACTCAAAATTTAAAACATAATAAATTACCAACGCCAATATTTAACAAGATATAGTATACAGATTCAATTTGAATAAATAAAATGTATTGTATCAATCTTCACGTGAATGTATAATTATATTTAAAATATTAAAGCTTAATGTATCAACTGGACTATTAAATTAAGAATAATGAAAATGATAATATAATTAAGACAATAATTTTTGATAAGATAAGTAATTAACAACAATATATTTTACTCATTGCTATAAAATTTAGTAATTGTAAATATCATTTGGATAATAATTGTTGGATAGTAATAGCAAAATGTAATTTTATTAATAGTACAACTTAAGGATTATTTAACAATAATATAAATTTAAGGAAATAAAGTTAGATCAAATCAAATCTAATAATAAAAATAAATTGATAGTATGATTAATTATAAATTAACTTTTATCGGCCTAAGTAATAAGAAATAAATGTTATAATAATAATGAAAGTATTAAACACCAAATAATTATGGAAAAATTGTTAGCGGCTACTTATTATAATTAAATAAGCAAATAGATACATTGGAAATAATGATAGGGAGCTGATAAGTGTCTAAAGACGGCAATGTCATGGGGCTTTATGATCGCAAGAACATTTAGGCATGTGATATTGTCGCGTGACGAAAATTATACAGAGGCAACAAGCCATAAGAGAAAAAAGATAAGATGAGATCAATGGGTTTTTACATGAAAGTGTAAAGACGTTCTGTGATTTCATCGCAAGACGGCAATGTAATAAGCTGTAGTTCTCGCAAGGGAGCTTAAAATTATCATATTGTCGCAGAGATGTGGATAAGGCAAGATCAATGAGTTTTTACATGCAAATGTGAAGATATCCTGCGATTTTGTCGCAGATACAAAAGAAAAATTGGCAAAATAAGATCTTTAACTAGGAAGGCAAAATAAGACCAATAGAATAATCTCAAACATTAATTATTTTCTTTTAAGAATGCAGGAAAGATTTGTTCATCGCAAGAGAGATAGCAAGTACTATTTAGAATCTCTCAGAAATACTATTCAGAGTCTCTCAGAAGTATTGTTCAGAATTTCTCAGAAATATTATTCAGAGTCTCTCAAGAGGATTGTCTACAATCTCGCAGAACTATTCATCACAGCACTATTCATCACAGCACTATTCATCGCAGAACTAATCACGGTACTATTCACAATCTCGTGGCGATATTTCAGAACATCATTCAGAAACTCGCAGATACATTTAGAATCTTCCAGACACATTCAGAAATTTGCAAACTCATTCAGCACCTCGCAAACTATTCCAGAATTTCGCAGGAAATGTGATTATTTAGCAGAATATGATTATTTTATCGCATGAGGCAGAGGCAAGATAAGAATAAAGAAACAATTCGTTCATTTAACATTTTCTCAAGGATTCTACCTCCATATATAAAGAACAGAGGCAACTATGGATTACCAAGAAAAATATTTATGTACTTTATCTTCTCGGCAAGAATCATTTCCAAAATGGACAGGGATTTTCACCAAAAATGAAGTAATAATTTTGCATGAACAGGGGCAATACTTATGATTTTCATTCAAGGACGGATACTTCTTATATTTTAAGGATTGAGTACTTCTTATATTTCTTCAAGGATACTTCATACTTTGAATACTTCAAGAGTTAATACTTCTTATTTACTTAGGAAAGATATGGAACTTCACAAAAGAATAGAGGCAAGTACGTACTTTTCGAGTTTAGTATTCTTTCGCTCGTTCCTTCATCAACAAAGATCAAAGACTACTACAACTACAGATTGTTTTCTTAAAGATTACTTTTCAAGCAATATTCAAGAAAAAAGAGGCAAGATGTAGGACCAGAATATCGCTACAACTATATTCACGCGGGATTAACAACACTTTTGCGAGCATCATCGCAAGCTCTCCAACAACACTTTGCGAGAGTCAGAGAATAATACAAAGAATGACGTAATAGACAACGACAGCATAAAACATGAGAAAGATGTGAAGATTTTGTAGTTAGAGAGAATGCTCGCGAGCACAAGGCGGGAGCTCGCGAGAGCAAGGAAGGAAATAAAGATTTTGTGGTTATAAAAGAGTCTCGCGAGCACGACAAAAGATTCTCACGAGCACGACAAAAGAGTCTCGCGAGCACGATAGCAAAGCCTGCAAGGAGCATAGCAGAAATCCTAAAAAATAGGAAAGATGAGTTGAATGTGAGCGGTCACCCACTATGAAGATACCTATATAAAGAAAAGAGTAGGAGAGAGATAATTTGAGGAGAGAGAAAAAAATTTCCAGAGAGATTTTTAGAGAGAGAATGTATTTTTCTTTATCATCTTCTTCCCCAAAACTAGGTTTAGAACTCCATTAATGGAGATTATCAATGTAAATCAAATGTAAATTTAAACAATCATAGTGAAGAACCATGGATGTAAATCAAATTGATCGAACCATGTAAAAAATCTTGGTGTCCGTTTATAATTTTAGCAATTTTACTACCATTTTTATATGTAGATCTAGAAATTAATATCAAGATATGATAAGGGGTCTGTTGTAGGATTTCCTGCAACTACAGGGTCAGCAGTGAATGTTCCAATACCTGCTTGGGGGTATTGGATTCGATCTGGACCGTCCAATCATGCCGGTGAAGTTGGACGAACGTGATCATTTCTAGACTGCCGTGGAAAGTCTAGACGCTCAATCGGGCTAGTATAACACACCGAGAGTTTACAGACTGTACGGGTATTTCGTGCATGCCTCATTGTTGGTACTTGGATATTCATGCTACTCTGCTGCGAGTAACAATTAGTCATCATGCAGTACCAACAACGAGAGTTCTACTAGGAACATCACAGGAAATACAAGGCGTTTAATGCATTAATCAATAATGCCAAAATTCACAGAATATTCAGGGGATGGTCGCTACATGCTCCATTCTAGGTGAATCAATGAAGTGAGGAATTATTCATCACTTATAAAATAATCTCATCCTCTGCAGGATGGTCACACAAATATAGGTTTTACAACTTTAGCCCTGAACTAAAATCCACCATCAACATTAAGTCCCCTGCCTAGCACATGATGGTTACACTATTGTGGGGGTAGGCATGGGATGGTGAAGCATGAAACGTAAAAAGGGAGAGATAAAGGAAGTTTACCTGGAGGGAATCGGACCGGTCACGTTGGGAAATTATCCACGTGAACAAGTTGGGCGCGCTCACGGGCCTTGGAGGGACTGGTTTCCTCCTTTAGTTGTTTGAGCCAAAAGGGAATCATTCCTCCATCAGGATTCTCCAATTGCTCATGTACAAAAGGGTGTTAACCCTTGTATTTTCTCTTACTTCCTCTTTCGCTCTCTTCCCTTTTTTTTTGTTCGAGCGCTTTGAAGGACTACCGAGCCTTGCTGCCGTTCGCTCCGCTGACGCTCACCGCTTCTCTTGTTGCTGACGTTTGCTGGCGTTGTCATTAATCACTGCTGCTGCTGACGTTCACTACTATTGTTGTTGTTGCTGACGTTTCCGACGTCATTCACTTGCCTGCGACAAGGTGAGTGCTTCACGATCTCCTCGATGCTTTTTTTTTTTTTGTAAAACCCTAATTTCTTAGGTAAAACTTTTACTCTTTTCCATTGTTGCATGTAAAACCTAGAGCCTTAGGTTGTAGTTTGAAAACTCATGAACGAACACATTCGCCTTTTTTTTTTTTGAAACCCTAATTTCTTAGGTAAAATTTTTTTGCTCTTAAGAAATCATCCATAAAATTTCTTTGCGAGCCAGAACATGATTAACCCACTTTTAAATTCGGTAGAAAACCGTCAACTTTGCCATAATCGCTTAGTAGTACGAGCCGCGACACGTGGGAATTTAAGCTTAGGTTATGATGAAAGTCCGGCTTAGACCTTGTAGATGTATTTCAAACGAACGATTTTCTTTGTTCATCCGTCCATGAAAACATACCGTGCTTTCTCCATGCATGGTTTGCATGCAAACTTGGACAAATACGGGACCCGCATACACGCATGATTGAACGTGGGCCCCACCACATATGCCTGACCATCTTTGCGACTTACCCCATCTTCGGTTTTTCATGACCTAACGTACTTGACCGGCATGACATTTAGTCTTGCTTGCGTGACCTTGCTTGGCCGTGGGCCCCACCTGTGCTTGCCTAAATCGAACATGGACATGCTGCGTGCCTGCTTCACTTGAATGTGGGGTGACACACATATGTATCTTTTATATAATGACATGTTTCTCCCTTAACACGAAGTAATGACTCCTTCATTTTGCACAATTGTTTGGAGATGAACAAGGAAGCTCTTGTTAAGATGTCACCTGAAGACAATGTTGCTACAAAATCGAGAGTTGTTGGTAACTCCAGGGACATGCCAAATATAGATGATGAACCGTTCACTGTTCCTTTTTCGAACATTAGGAGGCACCCTGTCCATAAAATAATAATGCTTTCAGACTCAGAAAATGATGATGTCGAGCCTTCATCTTCTCTGGCATTCGTGATGAGATTATGTCTTCGGAAGAATGAATATCCGCCTTCTCCTATTGACTTAAAGTTTTCCATACTCCACTGGGCCTTTATGAGGGATAGATGAGGCGTACGTATGCTGAGTAACGATGCTATCAAGGATAACTTGAACAAGGTGTAGATCATTGAGGCTGTTATGGCGTCTGCTACTCTTCACATTAGGAAAGATACTGCAGGTTTGATTACTTTCATTTCTCGATGGCTTCCTTCCACACATACAGCCATTTGCAGATGGGGAGAAATGGCCATTACTCTGAAAAGTGTAGCCTTGCTGATGAACCTCCCGATTGCTGGAGACTTCAACTACACATTATTTGATGAATAGATGGTGACCCTCAAAACCATACTTCAAAAGCCTAAAGTGTACGACCAACAGAAAAGTGATGTGAAATGCTTCTATACTTGGTGGGTGTCTGAGTGGTCTCCTGCAAAACCGCAACCAGGCCAAAAGCTGGATGATGAACTTAGCATGGTTGCATTTTTGTCCTTGTGGCTATACCGGGATATCTTCGATGACGGTTCGAGGAAAACTATAAAACGCGAGCTCGTCATGTTTGCTATAAGATTGGTGAAAGGTGTGGTTCTCCCCTTGGGTGCATTATTCCTGGGATCACTGTACTCTCATCTGGATGCTTTAGCGGTAGACATGCATGCTTCCAACGGATATAAGAAGGTGGAGACGCACATCCATATTGCTTTCCTCCAAGCGTGTCTGTAGGGACATTTCAAAAATTACGCCCATATTCCCGTGGCTCCACTCCCTAGTTTGTATGGTGGTTCAAGGATACTCCATTGGCAGAACAGACGTCTGAAACCTGAATTAAGACTTGTTGGTTTTCTCGACAATGTGTATGCTATAAACTTCTGCCCATGGGGGCCAGTCTATTCTTCATTGATTCAACCAGAAACTTTTGCCATTGCTTCTGACGTTGTGTTGCATACTAAGGGAAAAACCATGAGTCATGGAGAAGCCATCTACCTTCGAAGTAGCATTCCAGGATACGTCCCAACTTTCTTTGATGGGTCCCTCTCTGCGACCTCTTATAATATTGATAGGGCTGCCCGTAAAATTGGATTTGACCAAGGCGTTCCCTTCCATCGCCCGCAAATGCCTCCTGCAGATATCATCCCGTCTATTATTAATGATGATGTCTTCACACCAGAGCAGAGCCTTCCATTTTTTCCCATAGGAAGAAAACCAATGTCAACTGATAATTACAAATAATTTTGGAGAAAGCAGCTATTAGCTTTCCAGAAGTTCTCATAAGAAGTTGAGACAGTTCCTCGTAACATGCAGTCTCCTGAGATCCTGAAGAAGCACAAACGGTTGAAACCACCCCCGGGTAAATGACCCAGATCTAATGTTACTGATAACTGCAGTCCCCAGGCCAAGAAGCAAGCATGCGGTCCCGTGATCCTAAATTCCTCTAACATGCAGGTATAAAAATATCTTCGAATCTTTAGATTTTTGTCTTTCCGAAGCAACTTCCACTAATGATGATTCTTGTTTGTGATCAGGTAATTCCAGAGGAAAATGCTTTCGCAAGACTGACACCTAATCATAGTAAAAATCCTGGAGATACTGATCTTCACACCGAGAAATATGAAGATATTGAAATATTTGTGTAAGACAACGAGAATGACGGAGGCTCAGTCCACGATGAAGGAAGCGTCTCCACACGTAATGAGGAGCATGATCAGTCTGGCGAACTGGGAGACGAGGCTGTGAAGGATGTCGCCCTCGAGATTGGGAGGAATGATAATGTAGAATCTCCTGGAATCACCACACACGTGGTGTTTGTAGACGCCTCATCTCCTAAAAATCTCCATATGGCTTCCAATGCGTTAACAGTGCACTCCAATGCTGGTGTCATCTTTGATCCTTCTTTTGATACTCCTTTTGTAGGTCAAGTGCTGGTTGGAGGGTTCAGCGTGCCAGCCAAGTATGAAGAGTTATATACCAAAATATGGAAGAAGTATGGCCACATTGCTACCACCAAGAAGCTCACAAGTCATTTATCATTAGTCAAACGTGTCGAAAAAGCTTTATCTTCTATCCACGACATGGGCATCGTGACTGGGCGCACCACTTCTGAAGAAGTATTCGAAAACTGGGAGTTCTATCGTGATATGTTCGTGAAGTATGAGCTTAATTCCTCCTGGTTCTGTGAAGGGCTAGCTAAAATCCAGAAGATGCAAGATGAAATGCGTGAAGTCCCTTCTGCAGACAACATCTCTTACCAAGAAGAAAAGGTTGAAAGGTTGTCTCATGAGTTAAAGATGGAACAGGATCTTCTCCAGAAGATGAAATCCGCCCATGCAGAAAAGGACGAGTTGTTGCTGAAGGACTTCCCTTGAACGGTTTATGCTGTTTATTTATTTTTTTGTTTTCTTTCGTTTTTAGGAGAGTGATGTGAGGGTTTCCTTTCACAATCTTGATTTTAGGTTTTGAACTGGTAGGTGATTGGATTTTTTAAGATAAAGATTATTTTGAATGAAATTTGTATTCTGGTTATGAGTAATGTGGCTAATACAACAATATTTATATAAATTAATAAATATCGTGCTAGCATGAAAGGGACACAAATATAGCGTCTGATCATTGACTCTTTCTCTTGCGGAATGCTAAGTCCCCAGTAAACCTTAAAACTATCTTGTAAAAATTGAGTGATAAAACTTACTTGCTTTTGGAATCCCATATGTATGAATTTAGACCTCCCTTAGTCCTTACTTCGAGAAGTTGCATGCATTAGTCTTCGGAGACAGGCGACAAATCTTTGGAACTAAGATTCTCTTGGAAAATGCGCTTCAAGGCATTGCATTCACTAGTGGGGTGGTGAATAAAATGATGATAGTGACAATACCTCGGATCCATCACTTCCTGATCAGTTGGTTATCGCCAGACCTGAGGCAGTTGGTCTTCCTCGCCTTGCACCCGCATCTCCAATAATTTCAATACTTTATTTATGGAAAATGGGAAGTGTGGGTATGTTGATCCTGGTTTTACTTACTTTGATGAACGTTGTTGTGATATCTCTTGATGATTTTGATATGAAGGGCGTTTTGGAATCAGGACGTGTGCCAACATATACGCGACCCGCTTAGGTGGACGCCTCCGCTGAAGCGCTGCTGCTTTCAAATATCTCGTGTCAACAAGAGCATCATCGTCAAATGTTTGAGTCAGGTATCTCCATCCTCTGTGCTCATGTGACTCTTGGCTGATTTCTCCCTCTTCAGGTGGCTCTTCGCTTGGATGAAAAGTCGTGGCAGGTTGGGAAGCTTTCTGTACTTCGGCAAGGGTCTTGAGATATAAATCTTTCAGTAAGGTTTCGTAGACTGGCCCATTTTCTTTGTCTGATAAAGGTTGTCGCATTCCTGACACGCCTTTTCCTCTATAGAGTTGCCCTGAGCCTCCTTCGTTAGCCGGATCATGTTGTTTGTCTCTCTCTGGCCTCCTGGTGTGGCCACTGTTCTTTTTGCGTCCTTATTGGTAGAATTACGGCTTCCAAATAGAGATTTAATTGTGTCGTCGTTCGTGATGTTCCCCGAGTAAGCACCTGCAGAACCTTTTTGTAATTGAAATGATATATCATTCAAAATACGGAACATCTCACTCTTCCTTCTAGCGATACCATATTGATTTGCTAGGACATCTTCTAGCATTTTGGCTATACTCTCCATGAGGTTTGGATTATTCACGGCTTCTGGATAACTCGGTTGGGGAGAATACATCATAGAACGACTTTGCAATTGAAATAAATTAACAGGTTGATGATTGAAATGGATCTAAGATCTATCCCCTCTAAATCGAATCGGGTATTGAAAAGATGAAATTGAAAATCGGAAATTGATATTGCAACCGAAAGATCAATCTCCCACTGTGGTCGCCAATTGTTTATGGGTGAAAAATACTTCTGCTGGCTTTGGTAATTTGGGGTGTGTGGATGAGAAGTGAATCTAAACCCTAAACAAATGCACTGCGCGATGAGTGCTTTTGATTCGAGAGATCAATCTATACAATTCTGGCCTAAACCAAGAAATGGCCATTCCAGACTTGTTTCGGTCACAAAGTGAAGGAGGTGGGGTTGATTTTAGGGAGGGAAGCGAAGAAGGTATTGAGATTATGAAAGTGTAGGCTTTCTATTGACTTGTAACAGAAAGGTGAGCAGGCTTACAATTAATGCAAGAAGGCTCTGGGTGTTTGAATACGTTGTGTATTAACACTTGGTTTCTGTGTTGTACTGCCTTGTTGTGGAAATAGGGCGAAGAACCTATTTATACAAGTCAGTTGAGCCTTATTCACGTCTCTCGTGGGAAGTGGAGGAAGTGGGGTGATGGAGTAGTGAAGTTGTGTGTTAGTGTTACACGATCGGTATTTCCCACTTCTCCCATCATCACTAACCATCCATGTCTTACTGACATATTCTTGTGATAGCGCGTTGCACGTTGTAAACCGCCAGACCAATACCCCAGTATGTATCCCCCATTTTGTGACATGATTGATGTCTCGAGTATGTGGATCGTGGGACCCACATAAGGTAGCATGTAATACTAGTTAAATAACTAAATTATTTAGGAGGTCGATACTTTTAAAGTATCGTGTATACTCTATGCATGTTATGCATCGAATGTATTCGGCATATATGAAGTATCACTGTTGAGCATTATTCCCTGCCTACTTCATGTGATGGTTTGGAGGCTGCGCTAGCAAGCCCTCCCTTGGCCGACCACATGGTGTGGTAGAGTGGCGGACAGTGATCATGGTGATACCTCACTTGTCGTCTAATTCCCATTCTAGGCTACATGTCCAAGCTAGCGAAGTTGGACGGATGAGATGGCTTGCAACCATAATTTGCGACCATTGGATTAGGGATTGGGAGGTAGGTAAGCTGCCACTTTCAACTCGAACGAATTCAAGCTAAGGGAGCATTTCTGGAAGGACCGATTGGTCTTGCAAGGAGGTGGCGCGCTGGTGTTTATGCCCATGATTGCTTGACTCGCAAAGATCCGATCTATACCACTCAATTATGTCGGCAAAGACGAGTGGCCGAGATTAGATTTCGACAAAAATCCTATGTCGCAAAGGCTTTATCAAGCAGCATGACACATCACTTTTGGGCGCGAAGATCGAGGTGCCTGACCAAGGCTGGCTTTGGCCGATCGGTCGGTCATGAAGCCGGGCCCATGGCGGTCATGCTAGCATGATCGGCCTTCCATGAAGTTTCATCTTTGCCTTCCATTCAAGCATGCGAAGATGAACGCTCGAGATGATTTTGCGACACATGTATAGCATCGTAAACCCCATTCAGGGTATCAGACCGGCCTTCTTCAACTAAACGGTTTTGGTGGTTGTGCGCCTCCTTTGGGGAGGTCGATTGCTCAAGAGGCATCTTGGGATGACAGTGAGCATATGTATGCTTGCTCCATGGCCCCGATCGTAATCTAAGCCATCCAACCATGCCTGCGAAGTTGGATGTCCGTGATCATTTTTAAACACATGGATGATGTCGCAAATCCCAATTAGGGTTTTGGCCGGCCGTGTGTCATGCCTTGTTCGGGCGCACGAATTGTGATGACCAAACATAGTTGGTCTTGACTGATCGTTTATGTGTGTAGGCGGGCCCATGGTGATTGTGTTAACATGCTCTGGGCCCTTTGAATCTATATCTACACTCTTCATCTATGCCTACGAAGATGGATGGTTGAGATCGTTTTGCGACACATGTAATGTGCCGCAAACCCTAATTTAAGGTTTTTTGTCCATTCTACTTGGTTTGGACGGTTTGTCAATCCATGCCACCCCTTTTGGGGAGGCCGACCATGCGGGGACGCATTGGGTTAACAGTGAATGTTCCAATACCTGCTTGGGGGTATTGCATTCAATTTGGACCGTCCAATCATGCCGGTGAAGTTGGGCGACCGTGATAGTTTCTAGGATGCTGTGGAAAGTCTAGACGCTCAATCGGGCTAGTATAACACACCGAGAGTTTACAGCTTGTACGGGTATTTTGTGCATGCCTCATTGTTGGTACTTGGATATTCATGCTACTCTGCTGCGAGTAACAATCAGTCATCATGCCGTACCAACAACAAGAGTTCTACTAGGAACAACACAGGAAATACAAGGTGTTTAATGCATTAATCAATAATGCTAAAATTTACAGAATATTCGGGGGTTGGTTGCTAAATGCTCCATTCTAGGTGAATCAATGAAGTGAGGAAGTATTCATCACTTATAAAATAATCTCATCCTCTGCAGGATGGTCACACAAATATTGGTTTTACAACTTTAGCCCTGAACTAAAATCCACCATCAATACTAGTAACAAAGACAAAAGAGTATTTATAGATAAGAAAGTTTGGACACCAAGGAATTTCCAAAACCGAAAATATACTCAAGATATTTTTCCATATTAAACCAAATTCGGTTTTCATAATTCCTGTGAATGCACTATCCAAAAATATGATCGAAATCTCCTTGGAAAATCTTTAACTAGTAAATGCACATTACTAATTCTTATTTTCCATATATAATTAAAAACCCTTAATTAAAAAGATTCTTAACTTATTTAAATTCGATCTTGGGATTTACTTCCTTCTTAGCCGTTAAGGAATATCTTTGAACAATATAGAATAAGCATTAATGAACCGTGTTTAAAGTGTGACGACATCTTACTCAATGCTTGCTCACTTGAAACCGATTTACCACACTTCCAAACAAGTTTAGAGTTGGTTCATCTGACTTTGAAGAACTATGTGATTGATCAAGTTCCACTCAATCACAACTCATGGGTTTACAATTCTACCAAAACAAGTTTCGGGTCTACTTCCATGTAAGTGATGTGCATAGTTACACTAGCTTACCAAAGATACGACTGACTAGGTACTAGGATTGGTTCCCCACATATATTTGGTATCTAACTTGTATGCACTGTACATGTCCATAGTATCGGTTCCCCCTTTCCAAAAACATGTAGCACATGTTCATAGGATCGGTTCCCCTTTCTTCCATAAACCTTGATGCACCTCATACAAGGATCGGTTCCCCTTGTGATGCACTGCACCTCTTACTAGGATCGGTTCCCCTTTTCCTAGTAATAAGTTTAGACACTCACAACCAGATCATACCCCAGGTGATTACTTAAGATTGGTTTCACTAATAAAAGTCATACCAATACATAAGTCAGGCCTCATGTGAATAGTTTTACCAACAACACAAACAAGTCATGATCGGTTATACTAATCACACATATTGGTCGTTCATAAGATATGCAATGTAGAACAGCCCCAATAATGCCTGCCAATTTCCTTTTCGGTTCACAACACATATCATGAACTTACTTCCTTAGAAAACATGTAAACATTGTTCCCTAGGATGAAATCCTCACCTCATACGCATACATAATCACAATAGCATTCATACGATTATGTCGATGTCTTATATACAAAGTTTAATGGTTAAGCAAGAAACTTCATATTGTATTCCTTAATACTATGTCTATCTAGAGTGCTCATGCTTCCCAGTTTTATGTTTTTAATATGCACGACTTGAAAGATACATTAGGGAATGAAACGGTTCAAGTCAAATATCACTAACCTCAAGTGGAAGGATGATGTTGTCATTGTAGCTCTGCAGTTCTTTAATTCTTTGCAATACTTGTAATGTATCACCCTAATACTTTCAAGCTAACCTATACGAAGTTGACTCTTGTACATTTAAATCAAGCGACTCTTAAATGAGTTTTGCTTCACTAAAATATGACAACCAAACTTGACATACCAACGCTTGGTGGGTTCAACCGAGCAATGCTCTAACAATCTCCCCCTTTTTCAATTTTAGTGACAAAACTCTTACAATCATATGGATAAACAAATTACAAGAACTCATTACACATACGCTTGATTCTCGAATTCAACATCACATAACCTGCATTAATTCAATCCTTAAAATGCCGTTGTTGACATTATAATAACAAAGCTTATACTCCACCTTAAGGTGAGATCGGTAGATTTTCAATCTGCACGTCTTTGTTATCCCAATCATATGATATGTTACTCCCCCTTAGTCTATGTTTTTCCTCATTCATTAGATAAACATTCAAGCACTGATGAGCGTCGTTTACTCAACAAAATAAAAAGATATTTCCCACTAATTAAATATAATATAGTGGTAGTAAGAGATCGTTCCCACGAAGAGTAATGCAATTGTTATGTTATCTAAATCGGCGAAAATAATAAAGAAGGATAAAAAGAAAATAATATAAAGATATTGAATAAATCCTTCGCAGTTACTAACCGTTAACTCAATATTGTACCCGTTTATCTCTTGTTAGAAGCAATTGTCACCAACCGTAGGAAAGCAGGTACGCTTAGCAATCCCCAAAAACTCCATATATCACCGGATACAGAAGCGCTCGACTACCGGATTCTATTCAAAAGAACCACCTTGACACGGAAGCGCTCGACTACAAGATGTAATTCCCAGAACGCATTAAGATTTGTAAATTTAGGTTTGATCCCAATGTAGTTGCAGAATAATCTACAACTACACCCTCAATAGAATTAGTAAAAACTCAAGAAGTTCTTGATGGTGAATGATAACTTTCTTATTAATTCTCTTAGTTGATTACATAGAATTATCAAAATGGAACTAGAATAGTTACAACTTTTTCTATTCTCTTTCCTAATATAATTTCTTACACTCATTAAAAGAACCTCTCGAATTTTACATTTGAACTCCTATTTATAGTAAAACTTATGAAGCTGTATATGAATTGCGAAGTATCGCAATTCATCCTCGCAAAATTATTTCATCCTCGCAAAACTTCATATTTCTCCGCGCTACTTCTATCATCGTATCATTTTATAACTCTTTTCTCCTTTATCTATTACGATACTCGTGAACTATTATCTTGCGATATTCAGTACCTACACCCAGCAGTAAAACTCGGTACGCTCGGTCCACTTACTGGTGTTGTCTTTACTCGCAATTTCTCCACAGAATCCCTCTGTAAGGTCTTGCGATTTCTACTTGTGTAGGAGATAAGAGACAATTACAGGTCGACTCACCTCTCTACTAGCATTAGAATGATTAATAAACTAATCTGGTTGCGCACCCAAACCAATCTAAGAACCAATCATAAACCTTCGATATGGTAAAAACAATCCACAATGAATCAATTTAAAACTTGAAACAAACTTGCAAAATAATTGAGCTTCACATTAGAACTTTGAATTCATCCTTACAATATAAAAGAATAGAAAAGAGATAGTTATCCCCCCTAAGGGGGAGAAAAACGGTGAAAAGAAGATATGTCAAGATAAAGATATGATGATCGATATGTAAAATTATGCCTAGGGTTCTCTATGTATAGAGTTTTGTAACCTCCTTCTTAAGAAAACTAGGAAACCTAGCAAAAATAGGGATATGCACCTCCTCTTGAATTGTGTCATGTGCATCAAAACCCGTACCAAAGCAGGTTTCCAAACTCCGGCTAAATATTTCCAAAACCCAAAGTCACGCCACTTCCAAGTCCTGCTCGTGATAGTCCTTTACATTCCAATGGGCTTACGCTGGTGAGTACATAAGTTGTACCCTTAATTCAATATACTATTGGACTTGCGCAGCTGTTAGAAGCCCAGTTGTTTCTTCATCAGCCTGTCATGTAAATATTGGACGCAGCAGAATCCCAGCCCATTCTTGCATCTTATTTATCCAGCGCCTCTTTCTATCAACCATCATCGTTAATTCTTCACTGAATGTAACTGCCATCAACAATTCCATTTCCACTCACGTTTTCCTGAGACCCAAACTCGAGCAACTTCTCCTGTTAACAACAGACTTAGCAACTCTTTCTAGCGTCTAAGCTTCATCACCCTGTCTTGCTCGATCTCTCATGTCCAACTATGCCGCGTCTTTCTTCCTTGCGTAAACTCGAGCTCCAAGTCACTGCCATTTTTATCATCGACTGCCTTCTCTATTGTCTGAAGCCATCCCTTTACTCTCAGATGCATTTTCTATTTATCTTGCCATCATCCACAACTCAGCTCCATGTCCATTTCTGCCAGAAACATATCTTTTGATGGAGCATTACTCGACCCACAGCCAACAACTCCATACGCACATTGTCTTCATATCGTCGCACTGCCAAGCTCAGCACCCGTCAACAGCAGCTGCCATGCACGATCATCATGCTCGTCCCTCCATCAACGTCCTCTGCCAATAATCATCACTACAGGCTCGATCTCATACCCTGTATACGCATGCTCTAACTGCTGCCAAACTTCATCGACTGCCATCATAACGCTGTTCTTTCCCTGACTTCCAGTTCAGTTCTCAGTCACGGCTATCATAACTGATACAAGTATCTCAACTCCGTTACCATTAATAACATCATCGATCCGACATCTCCTTACCAGTTCCGTGTCACTGCTATCCAGACTCAACAGCAGCTACCGTCTGTAGCTTTTCAGTCACCGACTACCAGCACAGCTTCCATACGAACCATGCATGCCATGCAGCCCATGTTCATGGTAGCATCATTATCCATCGTCCTTTGAGCGTCACTACTCAGTTCGAGTTCTCCCTGGCCGTCATATGTCAACAGCTACGCGTCTTGACTTCACCAATGTCATCCTCGTTTACTTCCAATCACGTTCACAGCAAACCACAACATTAAGATTTCAACGTCACTCCCATGTATTCTGGACATTCACGGTTGGAAAATATGCCGTCTCAGATTCGGGCTCCATCTTGTTTACCGCCAGCCAAAGTCTATCTCCTCGAGCTCTAAAATTCTCAGTCGTTCATTCGTCATCACAGTTCACTCCCTAACTTCTTTTTTACTGCCATGCATTATCAACTCGAGTCCACCAAAACTCAAGCGTCTACAGATCAGCTGTCATTCACTTCTGGAACAGCAACCCAGCTTACGTCGCAGATCTCACCATGCATATTATTTCTCAAAGTCGAGCAGCCAGTCCACGCTTACTTCCAAGCCTCCATGCCAGAAGCCATCTATTTACTCTCATTTGCATGTTCTTTGGACTTTTGTCACGACCCTCAGACTATTAATCATCACCGAGCCTCGAGCCAAGACCATTTATTTCAGTGCCATTATAACCAGCAGCACCTCCATCTGCTCTTAAACTGTTGCTCTTAAACATTCCCTGCCAGCTTGTTTAAATCGCTTCTCTTAATGGGCTTGTCTCTTGCACATCCCATACAACCCAATAGCTCATAACTCTCTTTAGCTACAGAGGCACCACCAATTTAGTGAGTTCATTAACACGAGCTTCTAGCGTCCGATATGCCTACGCGACTGCCCGTCACGCAATGATAATTCCGTCTCTCTTTTTGGAAAATTGGATGATTCTTTGTTCTTTTCAGGAATAAGCTCTAAAATTCCCGTAAAATATAAAACGAAAGATAATAATGCAATTTCACTCGAAAACTAGCTAAGAAAGCATAACCAATCGATACTTAGAGAGGTGTTTTTACACACCTATCAAATTCCCCCACACCCAAACTTTGCTAGTCCTCGAGCAAATAAAACGAAACAAAAATAAAATAAAACTCCATGTCGTGAGGATACGGTTACTCTTAGCATGAATAACATGCCTTTAAACCCCTAGGTGTCCCTAGTGGACGAGTTATAGTCTCGTGAGGGCTTACGAGAGATATACCCACAAAACCTTTACGCCAAAAAGAAAATAACATACAATTAGCAATTACTCCCCGGAAACGGCGCCAATTTTGATGAGCGGCGTTTACTCAAAAAAATAAAAAGAAATTTCCCACTTATTAAATATAATATAGCGGTAGTAAGAGATCGTTCCCACGAAGAGTAATGCAATTGTTATTTTATCTAAATCGGCGAAAATAATAAAGAAGGATAAAAATAAAATAAGATAAAGATATTGAAGAAATCCTTCGCAGTTACTAACCGTTAACTCAACATTGTACCCTTTTATCTCTTGTTAGAAGCAATTGTCACCAACCGTAGGAAAGAAGGTACGCTTAGCAATCCCAAAAAACTCCATATATCACCGGATACGGAAGCGCTCGACTACCGAATTCTATTCAAAAGAACCACCTTGACACGGAAGCGCTCGACTACAAGATGTAATTCCCAGAACGCATTAAGATTTGTGAATTTAGGTTTGATCCCAAAGCAGAAAACCTCGTGACGCTTGGTCCACTTACTGGTGTTGTCTTTACTCGCAATTTCTCCACAGAATCCCTCCGTAAGGTCTTGCGATTTCTACTTGTGTAGGAGATAAGAGACAATTACGGGTCGACTCACCTCTCTACTATCATTAGAATGATTAATAAACTAATCTGGTTGCGCACCCAAACCAATCTAAGAACCAATCATAAACCTTCGATATGGTAAAAACAATCCACAATGAATCAATTTAAAACTTGAAACAAACTTGCAAAATAATTGAGCTTCACATTAGAACTTTGAATTCATCCTTACAATATAAAAGAATAGAAAAGAGATAGTTCTCCCCCCTAAGGGGGAGAAAAACGGTGAAAATAAGATATGTCAAGATAAAGATATGATGATCGATATGTAAAATTCTGCCTAGGGTTCTCTATATATAGAGTTTTGTAACCTCCTTCTTAAGAAAACTAGGAAACCTAGCAAAAATAGGGATATGCACCTCCTCTTGAATTGTGTCATGTGCATCAAACCCCATACCAAAGAAGGTTGCCAAACTCCGGCCAAATATTGCCAAAACCCAAAGTCACGCCACTTCCAAGTCCTGATCGTGATATTCCCTTACAGTCCAATGGGCTTACGCTGGTGAGTACATAAGTTGTACCCTTAATTCAATAGACTATTGGGCTTGCGCAGCTGTTAGAAGCCCAACTGTTTCTTCATCGGCATGTCATGTAAATATTGGACGCAGCAGAAGCCCAGCCCATTCTTGCATCTTATTTATCCAGCGCCACTTTCTATCAACCATCATAGTTAATTCTTCACTGCATGTAACTGCCATCAGCAATTCCATTTCCACTCACGTTTTCCTGATACCCAAACTCGAGCAACTTCTCCTGTTAACAACAGACTTAGAAACTCTTTCTAGCGTCTAATCTTCATCACCCTGTCTTGCTCGATCTCTCATGTCCAAATATGCCGCGGCTTTCTTCCTTGCGTAAACTCGAGCTCCAAGTCACTGCCATTTTTATCATCGACTGCCTTCTCTATTGTCTGCAGCCATCCCTTTACTCTCAGCTGCATTTTCTGCTTATCTTGCCATCATCCACAGTTCAGCTCCATGTCCATTTCTGCCAGCAACATATCTTTTGATGGAGCATTACTCGACCCATAGCCAACAACTCCATACGCACATTGTCTTCATCTCGTCGCACTGCCAAGCTCAGCACCCGTCAACAGCATCTTCCATGCACGATCATCATGCTCGTCCCTCCATCAACGTCCTCTGCCAATAATCATCACTACAGGCTCGAGCTCATACCCTGTATACGCATGCTCTAACTGCTGCCAAACTTCATCGACTGCCATCATAACGCTGTTCTTTCCCTGACTTCCAGTTTAGTTCTCAGTCACGGCTATCATCACTGATACAAGTATCTCAGCTCCGTTACCATTAATAACATCATCGATCCGACATCTCCTTACCAGTTCCGTGTCACTGCTATCCAGACTCAACAGCAGCTACCGTCTGTAGCTTTTCAGTCACCGACTACCAGCACAGCTTCCATACGAACCATGCATTCCATGCAGCCCATGTTCATGGTAGCAGCACTATCCATCGTCCTTTCAGCGTCACTACTCAGTTCGATTTCTCCCTGGCCGTCATCTGTCAACAGCTACGCGTCTTGAATTCACCACTTCCAGGCTCGTTTACTTCCAATCACGTTCACAGCAAACCACAACATTGAGATTGCAATGTCACTCCCATGTATTCTGGACATTCACGGTTGGAAAATATGCCGTCTCAGATTCGAGCTCCATCTTGTTTACCGCCAGCCAAAGTCCATATCCTCGAGCTCTAAACTTCTCAGTCGTTCATTCGTCATCACAGTTCACTCCCTGACTTCTTTATTACTGCCATGCATTATCAACTCGAGTCCTCCAAAACTTAGGCGTCTACAGATCAACTGTCATTCACTTCCGGAACAGCAACCCAGCTTACGTCGCAGATCTCACCATGCATATTCTTTATCAAAGTCGAGCAGCCAGTCCATGCTTACTGCCAAGCCTCCATGCCAGAAGCCATCTATTTACTCTCATTTGCATGTTCTTTGGACTTTTGTCACGACCCTCAGACTATTAATCATCACCGAGCCTCGAGCCAAGACCATTCATTTCAGTGCCATTATAACTAGCAGCACCTCCATCTGCTCTTAAACTGTTGCTCTTAAACATTCCCTGCCAGGCTTGTTTAAACTGCTTCTCTTAATGGGCTTGTCTCTTGCACATCCCATACAACCCAATAGCTCATAACTCTCTTTAGCTACAGAGGCACCACCAATTTAGTGAGTTCATTAACACGAGCTTCTAGCGTCCGATATGCCTACGCGACTGCCCGTCAAGCAATGATAATTCCGTCTCTCTTTTTGGCAAATTGGACGATTCTTTGTTCTTTTCAGGAATAAGCTCTAAAATTCCCGTAAAATATAAAACGAAAGATAATAATGCAATTTCACTCGAAAACTAGCTACGAAAGCATAACCAATCGATACTTAGAGAGGTGTTTTTACACACCTATCAAGCACCATTTTCCTCTTCCCTAGTGACACCAATCAACCATAAATTGATACCAGCATCACTTGTTTACTCCATATATTTCTCCCCCTTTTTGTCACAAAAATGACAAAGAAGCGAACAAATAAAGGACACCACGAAAAGGATCTTACAAATCTCAAAATAGACTTGCAACCTGTTGAGTCAAGCACGAGGGTTCCACATACCATTTTTGATAACCAATATCAAAACCGAAACTACAAGTAATTACGTTTTGATATGTTATCATGGAAATAATTGCCCGAAGCAATTTTCCCAACTAGTTTAGCAAACCAAAAATCAACTAAGTAACTTAGTTCCTTTGCTAAACCGATTGTATAAATACAACTTCTTCATTCGATAAGACCAAAACAAAGATAAACTCCATTTTTCTCATCAGGTTCTAATCATCCATATAACTTAGACCTTTAGATTTCAAACAAGCCAAATACTAGGTTAGTTAACTAGCATTTCCTTGTTTAGGCTTTCGGCTAGACTTGAATAACCGAAACCTCCACTTTGATAAGTCTAACTAAGATCAGAATTAACTTAGTTTATCTTATCCGGAATCGAATTGGACTAAAAAACTCATCCCGTTGATGAGTGCTTAGTTCTTACATATTTACCACCCAAAATACATATTGTTGGTTCTTAATTTTGTATTAATTTTGGTATTTATTGTATTTTGTAGGTACATAAATAAAAATCGGCTCTGGCAAAGAAAACGACTAATTTGTGGACTTGTGCACAAAAAGGCTATAGAGTGAGATTGGGCCGGACAGTGAATGGAGCTCTGGTCTTGGTGGAATTGTTTTTGAAAAAATACGAATGAAAAATTCACCGGTACAATGACGTACAGGGAGAGGTGAAACCATTTCAAAATTGGGAAGAATATCAAGTGATACTCTCAAGATATTACTGTTCTCTTTTGGTAACATGCGACATGGAGAACCAATTACGACCTGGCAACGGTTTGAAGATTTTTCACCTTAATTTGTCAGAAATACAACGGAATTTTTTTATATATATATATTTTGACTTAATTTTCATTTGTCCAAGAAATACATTCATGACAACATATGCGACAAAAACATGGAACATGGAATTTTTTTGCATATATATATGCAAAGTTGGGAGGAATACACGCATGAGGTTTCATTTGTACCAAGATATAATAACTTTCCCTACATAGTCACACGCAAATGGAAGATGACAACATATGCGACAAAAACATGGAAGGTGAACAGACACTTGACTTAATTAAATTGGAGATGTGTTAGAAAAGATGACATGGTCCGTTCTGATTGGATGCTTTTGTGTATTACTAAACAAATGTTGCATTTCTATTTGGTGGTGATGTGGAGTATGTTCTTTTGAGAAGCTATATATATATACGTGACCGATGGGAGTCAAGGAGGGGAGTTCGAGAGGCCAAGGGCCGACACTATTGTTTTGGTTTCATTTTTGTAATGAAAAGCTAGCTCCATCTAGTGGGGCTAAGGAGTAAGCCAATAAATCGTGTAAGAAATTTTAGTACTTTTTGAATAAATATTCGTTTTGAGCTTAAATGTTTAATTAATCTCTCTTCTTATTTAGCTTCATAATAATTGTTTTGGGTAGTTTAGCTATCGATCTTTTATAAGCGAAGGAGATTATACCGTTTTGGTTTACAACATAAGTTGTTATTTTGTTTTAACTGTAATATTTTCCGAGACATGCGATTGGGTTCAAAACTGTCTTGAGTAGCGTTACGAGTATTGTTTTTAGAGAGGAATGATTATTTTACATTATTGATTTGGTGGAATCCGAAGCCCTAGGTTTTTCTCTCACTGATCATCTTAGCAAATTTTCTTTAGTACTTTTCTTAATTAATCTCAAAACCAAATCTTCATAAAAGTCCGAGCAACGAATCTTTACTTACCACAACTAAAACTATATCACCCGTCAACATATTCATTCGTTAAGCCATAAATAATTCATACAAACCAATAAATCAACTTTCATAATTATTCACCTCAACCGGATACAATAGAAACAACACACATAAACCAAAGTTTCACTATTGCACCGAAATTTTGTAAGCTTAAACAATTGATACTACACAATAAAGCACATATAACAATTGTTTTACTTAACGGGAAGCAATTGAATTAACATAGACATTAAAGCACCGCAATTGCATCAAATTTTTAAGCCTAAACTAATGATATCACACAACAAAGTAAGATAACAAAAGTTTTACTTAACTAGAAACAATTGAATCACACACACATCCATACATTTATAATGGAATAAACACATCAATTGTACCAACAATTTCTTTTAAGCAAAAGCAATATATATATCAAATAAAAATATGCTTTTCTTAAAACAGGAAAACAATTAACTAACAAGATTGTTACCTCAATTTCGCATCCAACTTCTCCAAATATGATTCCATCACTTTCTTCTTCCGGGAGAATTGATATCGAAATACCATTATGTTGTCATTCTCATGTCAAAAACAAAAGAATAACAACAACCAACCTTTATCAGAGAAAGGTTGAAAATTGGTTTTAACAATTGCAAGCAAAAGTTGATAACCGTCGAAACACATATGCTTTTATGCTAAACCAAAACCGATTCAACATATTGTGACTTTTTCACATATTGTTTATACAGGAATCCCTCATGATCCTTTGATAAAGCCTACCAACTTGGGCTAGAACTTAATCCCGCTAAATCAAAAAGTCACCTAAACCATAAGGGTACACAACATGTTATGAGATCGAATATCAAGGTAATAAAACCGAAATCAAACATCTTATACACATACATAACAAATAAATAAAGCATTAAAGTACCTGCTATGTAAATCAAAAAATTTCACAAGAAAAATTATAACTTTATTCATAATAGTTTTTATTCAATAGACTTATACAATCAATGAAAGAGATCAAACAATTGATGTATATTTTTCTAGATTAAGTATTACAGCATATAACTTAATCTCTAGTGGTGCTCTTATTGTTCACCGATGTTTCTTCAGTGTTCAAACTGTTAAAGCATGTCTCAAGAGACTTGTCTACAACCACTTCTTGTTTCTCAAGATCTTCAACAATAACCTTGAGTTCAGAGAGAACTCCTCTCTCTTCTTCAAGTTGAAGTTTCAAACCTCCAAATTCACTTTTCATCTCTTGAATTTTATCTTTTATTTCATACCGATTTTGAAAAAAGATACAAAGATTTCCTATGAGTTCTTCAAACTCATTCATAATATTACTCATACTATCTGTTGAAAAATACTTGGTAAGCTCTGAATCATCGATAGCAAAAAGATATGATTCTTCTTGAACTCTAGCAGAGGTAGAATCAGGTTCGATTCTCGAGATAATCTTCTTGATTTTTCGACATGGGACAAACCCTTGACAGTTTCTTACTATTCGTGCTTCCATTCTATCAATCCTTGTAACACTACGAGTTACATGATCCATCCTTCAAGGAGAGATAATAAACCTAAGAAACCAATAGTTTTTCGAAAATATAAATCATGTTTTCGAACATCTCCTTTTACTGAAGAGGAGACCTAAACGGTATTCCTTACATATCTTTTATTACCGAAAATGGGAACTACCATTAACATGTGCCCTTATTCTTTATGTGCTTTTGTCATCCATCTTAGGGGACGAATTGAGATGAGGGTGCACAAACCTGATACAACTAAGTTGTATCAGAATAATATTTTTCAAGATTATACTGACTATCAGAAACATAGTTCATGTTTCTCTTAGGGAATTTCTGCCCAAAATATTTTCTCCCAAGACGATGATCTTTTCCAATTCTATAGAGATATGATCATGTGGAGAAACTGTACCGATGTGAGAATTCTCAAAGATTGATATATCTCTCTTAATTCTTTCAATAAGATTTTCATAAGGTTTTCTCATTCTAAGGACTTCCTTATGATCCACATCAGTGTGATTATCTAAAACAATTATTGGGTATCCCTCATTCTTTCTTTTGGCAGAGATTCTCTCTATCCCTTCCTTATGGAATTGTTATTTATCAAAACAAGAGTTGTTTCGATATGGATGAGGAGGAATCTTCTTCTAGAATCTATTGTCAAATCTTTCCTATGATTTTGAGTTGATCTTATAGGGTTGTGGCATAATTTGTCTTTCTACTGAGGAATGATCCTTCAGTTTTTTAAGACAAGAAACTTCCTTCGATATTTTTACCACTATATGTTGAAGAAGTATAAGTTTCCTATCAAGTGACTGAAAAGTGTATTCCTTAAGATCATTATCATGGAATCGGTTCAAAGTTTCCTTTGGACAAGATTTCATTTGATCATCAGTAGATATAGAAGCTTGTTTCTCATCCTCTTCTGACTTGATGTAGTTCGGTAAACTACCATCATATTGATCTGTTTCAGATGTGACTAATACAACAACATCATTTGTCAGAGTCATTGGACTTGTCTCTTTATCAACAGAATTAACAAGAGCATCTAATTTGACAGTGAGATTCATATTCTCTTCATCCAGACTATCCAGTTGACTGTCTTTATTTCTGATCTCCTGTTTAAGAAGATTTGATTATGTCTTTAAAATCATCAATTTAGAAGACATGGATTTTATAGGCTTTAGGAATTTTACCAACTCTTTATCATCATCTTCTTTTTTATCAGGAAAAGATACAGTTGTTTTCGCAACTCCTGGATCATGATTCAACGAAGTAGTAACATCTTCAACCTTTGAGTAGTCATACTCTTGCTTAACGTTAACTAAATCAGACATGGATTTAATTCTTATAGGATGGATCACACCAAACACAGATTGTTAGATCTTTTCGTGTTTTCCTGCTCTGATACCAATTGAAAAGGCGAGGGTACCCCAAATATACCTCAAGCTATTACTTTTCCTTCCTATAAGTCCTTTCCCCAAAAGTGGTTGTCTATGGACTGAGTCGAGGCAATACAACAAAACGGTTCACACTTTATGTGATCGTCTATGGATACAAGATCGAGACAATACAATAACAAATAGTGTTTACTTGATACAAAGGTTCGGACTTAACCAAACTCAATAGGATTCACGTATCAAGTAAATAGGAATTAACGTTTGTGCAATTTACTTTAATTATAATATAACAATTATAATGCGGAAATATAAAGTAAATAACACAACAAGATTTTGTTAACGAGGAAACCGCAAATGCAGAAAAAACCCGGGACCTAGTCCAGAATTGAATACTCTTAGGATTAAGCCGCTATACAAAATAAGAAAACTTCATATAGTTGAGACCAATCAACTAAACCTATAGTTCATATAGTTCCGTCAGTATTCCCACGTCTCCAACCTGTAAACAAGTCACGTACTTGGACCAATTCTTTTGGTTCGTATTCCAAACAGTAAAGGAACAACAAATCTGTTTGGTATCGCAAAGGTTCCCTTGTTTATCTTAACATAAACTCATTTTCCAGGTTCCAAGATCTATCTTATGTTCAATTACCCAAAGGCAATCGTTAAGATTAAGCCAATCAATACCTTTAATCACAAGGAATCGTATTGATGCCGATCTTCCTCAATTAATCAATCCAATCTACCACAAGGATAAACCGATTATTAATTGGATCCTACTTTTCCCAAACAAGTATTGTGCACACCAAAGATTGTAAAAACCAAGTCAGAAATCTTCTTTGTCTTCAAATCTTCTTATATCTTCATTAAAAACCTGCGCGCAACTACTTGAATCTCTTGTGGTCAATCACACACAGAACGGAGTCTGTTAACAATGGATTATCACAAGATCGTCTTTAGATCTAATAACAGTCTAAAGATCCCTGTCGAAACCTTGAACTAGTTTGAGTGAATCTTATATCTGAAGAGAAGATTCTCAAGCATAAACAAATAAGGTGCAATCAAATTTCAACCACCGTTAGTCAATCAAATCAATACGAAAACTAATGATAAACCACAATATCTAGTTTCCCACCAACGGGTCGCGCTAGAGCTTCTCAATCCCAAATAAGACTTTAAATTGAGTGGCCGTAAGAGATTTCACCTAATTAGATTACTCTCCTCTCCGATAGGCGGCTTCACCGATAACAAAGACAAAAGAGTAAGTCTAATGTTACGTAGGATTAGTTTGCTAGAAATGCAAATTCAAAGTATTTATAGACAAGGAAGTTTGGACACCAAGGAATTTCCAAAACCGAAAATATACTCAAGATAGTTTTCCATATTAACACAAATTCATTTTTCATAATTCCTGTGAATGCACAGTCCAAAAATATGATCAAAATCTCCTTGGAAAACCTTTAACTAGTAAATGCACATTACTAATTCTTATTTTCCATATATAATTAAAAACCCTTAATTAAAAAGATTCTTAACTTATTTAAATTCGATCTTGGGATTTACTTCCTTCTTATCCGTTAAGGAATATCTTTGAACAATATAGAATAAGCATTAATGCATCATGTTCAAAGTGTGACGACATCTTACTCTTGCAAGTCTTTTCAATGCTTGCTCACTTGAAACCAATTTACCACACTTCCAAACAAGTTTAGAATTGGTTCATCTGACTTTCAAGAACTATGTGATTGATCAAATTCCACTCAATCACAACTCATGGGTTTATGGTTCTACCAAAACAAGTTTTGGTTCTACCTCTATGTGAGTATTGTGCATAGTTACACTAGCTTACCAAAGATACGTCTGACTAGGTACTAGGATCGGTTCCCCACATATATTTGGTATCTAACTTGTATGCACTGCACATGTCCATATGATCATTCCCCCTTCCTAAAAACGTGTTGCACATGTTCATAGGATCGGTTCCCCTTTCTTCCATAAACCTTGCTGCACCTCATACAAGGATAGGTTCCCCTTGTGATGCACTACACCTCTTACTAGGATCAGTTCCCCTCTTCCCAGTAATAAGTTCAGACACTCACAACCCGATCATACCCCAGGTGATTACTTAAGATTGGTTTCACTAATAAAAGTCATACCAATACATAAGTCAGGCCTCATGTGAATAGATGTTATCACTAATAATCAATCAAGCAATTTTCCCAACTAGTTTAGCAAACCAAAATCAACGCTAAAGCACAACTGTTCCTATAAACCGATTGTGAGCAAATACAATCGTCTATCTGACACCAAAACAAAGATAAACTCCATTTTTCCTCTATCAGTCTAATTATCCATATAACTTTAGATCTTTTAGATTTCAAACAAGCCAAAATACTAGGTTAGTTAACTAGCATTTCCTTGTTTAGATTTCAGCGACCTGAATAACCGAAACCTCCACTTTGATAAGTCTAACTAAAATCGGGAATTAACTTAGTTTATCTTATCCGGAATCGAATTGGACTAAACAACTCGTCCCGTCAACATATTCATCTTCGTTAAGCCATAAATACCCATACAACTAATAAATCACCATTATTATTTACCGGATACAATTGAAACAACACACATAAACCAAAGTTTCACAATTGCACCGAAATTTCGTAAGCTTAAACAATTGATACTACACAATAAAGCAGAAATAACAATTATTTTACTTAATTGGAAGCAATTGAATTAACATAGACATTAAAGCACCGCAATTGCACCAATTTTTGTAAGCCTAAACTATTGATATCACACAACAAAACAAGATAACAAAATTTTTACTTAACTTTGAAACAATTGAATCACACACACATCCATACATACATAATGGAATAAACACATCAATTGTACCAACAATTTCTTTTAAGAAAAAGCAATATATATATATATCAAATAAAAACAGTTTTCTTTAAAACAAAGAAAACAATTAACTAACAAGATTGTTACCTCACTTTCGTGATCCAACTTCAAATATGATTCCATCGCTTACTTCTTCCCCCGGAGAATTGATATGGAAAATACCATTACGTTGGTCTTCCTCATGCCAAAAAATAATAACAATAACCAACCATTACCGAGTATTAAAATCGGTTTTTAACAATTGCAAGCAAAAGTTGAAAACCATCGAAACACATATGCTTTTATGCTAAACCAAAACCGATTCAACATATCAGGATTCTTTCACATATTTTCGTTTCTACAGAACTTCATGATCCTTTGATAAAGCCTACCAACTTGGGCTAGAACTTAATCCCCATAAATCAAAAGTCACCCAAACTATAAGGGAAATAAACATATTATGAGATCGAATATCAAGGTAATAAAAACCAAATCAAACATCTCATACACATACATAACAAATAAATAAAGCATTAGAGTACCTAGATATAAATAAAAAACTGTATCAAAGAAAAATTATAAATCAAATAACTTTTTCCATAATAGTTTATTCAATAGATTTATACAAATAATGAAAGCAATAAAAAATTGATGTTATTTTTCTCGGGATTAAGTATTAGCTAAAAGATAAAAACTGCAATATCTAGTGGTGCTCTTGTTGTTCACCGATGTTTCTTCAGTGTTCAAAATGTTAAAGCATGTCTCAAGAGACTTGTCTGCAACCACTTATTTTTTCTCAAGATCTTCAACAATAACCTTGAGTTCAGAGAGCACTCCTTTTGCTTCTTCAAGTTGAATTTTCAAACCTCCAAATTCACTTTTCATCTCTTGAATTTTATCTTTTATTTCATCTCGATTTTGAACCAAGATACATAAATTTCCAATGAGTTCTTCAAACTCATTCATAACATTACTCATACCATCTGTTGAAAAACACTTGGTAAACTCTGAATCATCGATAGCAAAAAGTCATGATTCTTCTTGAACTCTAGCAGAGGTAGAATCAAGTTCGATTCGTGAGATAATCTTCCTGATTTTTTGACATGGGACAAACCCTTGACAGTTTCTTACTATTCGTGCTTCCCTTGTATCACTCCTTGTAACACTGCGAGTTATAGGAGACATCCTTCAAAGAGAGATAATAAACCTAGGAAAACAATAGTTTTTCGAAAATATAAATCATGTTTTCGAACTTCTCCTTTTACTGATGAGGAGACCTAAAGGATATTCCTTAAATATCTTTTATTACCGAAAAATGGGAACTACCATTAACATGTGCCCTTATTTTTTTGTGCTTTTCTCATCCATCTTCGGGAACGGATTTTAGATGAGGTGCACAAAAACCCGATACAACTAAGTTAATGAGTAAGCTTTTTCAAGCTTATGTTGACTATCAGAAACATAGTTCATGTTTCTTTTAGGGAATTTCTTCCCAAAATATTTTCTCCTAAGATGATGATCTTTTCTAACTTTAGAGATATGATCATGTGGAGAAACAGTACCGATGTGAGAATTCTCAGAGACTGATAGATCTCTCTTAATTCTTTTAATGAGATTTTCATAAGATTTTCTCATTCTTAGGACTTCCTTAAGATTCACATCAGTGTGATTATCTGAAACAATTATTGGAAATCCCTCATTATTTCTTTTGGCAGAGATTTTCTCTTTCCCTTCCTTCTAGAATCGTTCTTCATCAAAACAATAATTGTTTCGATATGAATGAGGAGGAATCTTCTTCCATAAGCTATTGTCAACTCTTTCCTCTGATTTTGAGTTGATTTTGTAGGGTTGTAGCATAATTTGTATTTCTACTGAGGAATAATCTTTCAGTTTTTTAAGACAAGAAACTTCCTTCAAAATTTTTACCACCGTATGTTTAAGAAGTATAAGTTTCCTGTCAAGTGACTGAAAAGTGTATTCCTTAAGATCATTATCATGGAATATGTTCAAAGTTTCCTTTGGACATGATTCATTTGATCATCAGTAGATATAGAAGATTGTTTCTCATCCTCTTCTAACTTGATGTAGTTCAGTAAAGTACCATCATCTTGATCTGTTTCAGATGTGACTAATATAACAATATCATTTGTTAGAGTCATTGGACTTGTCTCTTTATCAAGAGAATTAACAAGAGATTCTAATATGACAATGAGATTCATATTCTCTTCCGCCAGGCTATCCAGTTGACTGTCTTTATTTCTGATCTCTTGTTTAAGAAGATTTGACTCTGTCTTTAAAATAATCAAATTAGAAGACAAAGATTTTATAAACCTTATGAGTTTTACCAACTCTTTATCAACATATTCTTTTTCATCAGAAAAAGACACAAATGTTTTCGCAACTCCTGGATCATGGGTCAACGAAGTAGTAACATCTTCAACCTTTAAGTAGTCATACTCTTGCTTAACGTTAGCTGAATCAGACATGGATTCAATTCTTATAGGATAGATCGCACCAAACACAGATTGTTATATATTTTCGTGTTTGCCTGCTCTGATACCAATTGAAAAGGTGAGGGTACCCCAATTATACCTCAAACTATTACTTTTCATTTTTATAAGTCCTTTCCCCGAAAGTGATTGTCTATGGACTGAGTCGAGACAATACAACAAATTGGTTCACACTTTATGTGATTGTCTATGGATACAAGATCGAGACAATACAACAACAAATTGTGTTTACTTGATACAAAGGTTCGGACTTAACCAAACTCAATAGGATTCACGTATCAAGTACATGGGATTTAACGTTTGTGCAATATACTTTAATTATAATAAAACAATTATAATGCGGAAATATAAAGTAAATGACACAACAATATTTTGTTAACGAGGAAACCGCAAATGCAAAAAAACTCCGGGACCTAGTCCAGAATTGAATACTCTCAGGATTAAGCTGCTATACAAAATAAGACAACTTCATATAGTTGAGACCAAGCAACTAAACCTATAGTTCACCTAATTCTGTCTATATTCCCATGCCTCCAACCTGTAAACAAGTCACGTACTTGGACCAATTCCTTTGGTTCGTATTCCAAACAATAAAGGAACAACAAATATGTTTGGTATCAACTCTCTTCAACCAAGTGATATGAGTTTCACAAAGGCTCTTCTATTTATCTTAACATAAACTCCTTTGCCAGGTTCCAAGATCTATCTTATGTTCAATCACCAAAAGGTAATCTTTAAGATTAATCCAATATAGAATATGCACTAATGCACCGTGTTCAAAGTGTGATGACATCTTACTCTTGCAAGTCTTTTCCATGCTTGCCCACTTGAAACCGATTTACCGCACTTCCAAACAAGTTTAGAATTAGTTCATCTAACTTTCAAGAACTATGTGATTGATCAAGTAACACTCAATCACAAACCATGGGTGTAACGGTTCAACCAAAACAAGTTTCAGTTCTACCTCCATGTGAGTATTGTGCATAGTCACACTAGCTTACCAAAATTCGGCTGACTAGGTACTAGGATCGGTTCCCCATATATATTTGGTATCTAACTTGTATGCACTGCACATGTCCATATGATCGGTTCCCCCTTCCCAAAAACATGTTGCACATGTTTATAGGATCGGTTCCCCTTTCTTCCATAAACCTTGATGCACCTCATACAAGGATCGGTTCCCCTTGTGATGCACTACACCTCTTACTAGGATCGGTTCCCATCTTCCAGTAATAAGTTCATACACTCTCAACCCGATCATACCCCAGGTGATTACTTAAGATCGGTTTCACTAATAAAAGTTATACCAATACATAAGTCAGGCCTCATGTGAATATTTTTACCAAGAACACAAACAAGTCATGAGAGGTTATACTTATCACACATATTGGTCATTCATAAGATATGCAATGTAGAACAACCCCAATAACGCCTGGCGATTTCCTTTTCGGTTCACAACACATATTATGAACTTATTTCCTTAGAACAAATGTAAACATTGTTCCCTAGGATGAAATCCTCACCTCATACCCATACATAATCACAATAGCATTCATACGATTATGTCGATGTCTTATATACAAAGTTTAATGGTCAAGCAAGAAACTTCATATTGTATTCCTTAATACTATGTCTATCTAGAGTGTTCATGCTTCATGCTTTATGTTTTCAATATGCACGACTTGAAAGATACAATTAAGAATGAAATAGTTCAATCAAATATCACTAACCTCAAGTGGAAGGATGATGTTGTCGGTGTAACTCCGTACTTCTTCACTTCTTCAAGTCTT
>JAJJWX010002163.1:0-124487 GCA_023529315.1 Papaver bracteatum | reverse complement strand
GAGCCTTGGTCACATTTTTTTTTTTTTAATAGGAAAATAAGAATCTTATTAATGCTTAAATCGATACACTCAGTTCATCTCTGACCAGCGTTTTAAACCAAACAGGAAAATGAAAAGACCAACTTTGGGTTTCTCTAGTTGATCTGGCTTTTTTGGCCAAACAATTAGCAACCTCATTTGACTCCCTACGCACAAAAGTACACTTCCAACTCTGAAAAGTTTCTAATAAATTTCTACAATCACAAATAATATTATTATTTGTCCATCTCACAGTACCCTCAGCTCCATTAATCGCTTTCACAATGTTTAAACAATCTCCCTCCAAGTGCAGACATTGAATATTAGCTCTCCGAGCCATCAGAATTCCTTCCAGCGCCGCAAAAGCCTCTGCCTGCTCTTCATCTTTGGCTATCCCCGCTTTTGATACTGCACCTCCACAATTTCCTGATTCAGAGAACATAGTTAGTCCAATACCCATATGTTTACTTTCTTTGACAAAGGAGCCATCAAAATTAACTTTTTCAAACCCTTCATCTGGAAGGTGCCATGGAACTTTATTCCTAACTGTGATTGTATTAACAGTTCTAGTTCCTTGTTTTTGAAGAATATTCACCCAATCATTAATGTCATGAATTACCTTTTGCACAAAAATCTCAGTGTTAACTTTAGCCTTATCAAATACCACAGCACACCATAGTTTCCATATGTGCCATAAGGTGAAGCTTACAAACCTGATGCACCTAGAGATGTTTAAACTGCCACTGTTGTTATGGTTCAACCAACCAGTGAACAGTTCTTTAACATGTTTACCGTGAACCGCCTCGCAATGTTAGCATCAATAGCATGCCACAAGTTTTTAGATACTTGGCATTCAAAAAACAAGTGATTAGCAGTTTCAGCACAGTTTTCACACAAAGGACAAATGCTAGTACCATTAGGAACATACCTAGCTAGTTTATTCCTAACTGCCAAACATTTCTGAATGCATCTCCACAGAAAGTGTTTAATTTTCTGTGGAAGTTCCAATTTCCAAAAAAAATTCCATGGAAACTCATCGATTTCCTGACCATACACCTCATCCATTAAACTTCTGTAGGCAGTATTAACACTAAAGAGGCCATTATAAGCTGGTTTCCACCTTAGAATGTCTTTTCCATTACCCGGGATTCTTATATCACATATACTTTTAACAGTTTCATTATCAAAAAGTAATCTTAACTTATCAACATTCCATTTACATTCATCCTGCAGGATTAGTTGATCCACAATTTTCATACTTGTAGAGCTAAAAGAAGAATCAAGCAATTCAGTTTTATTTTGAACCCATCTATCTTTCCAAATCTCTATAGATTTACCATCCCCAACCTCCCAACAACAATGTTTTCTTATCAATTCTAACCCTCGACAAACCCCTTTCCAGACCCAAGAAACCGATTCTTTCTTAACAACATGCAAAGGATTACTATTTGGGAAATACTTATGTTCAAAGATCTTGACCCATAAAGCATCGGGTTCATTTAAGACTCTCCAGGAAAGTTTAGCTAACAGAGTTGTGTTTAGATATTCTGTTTTCTTGATATTTAAACCCCCTAGTTCTATTGGTTTAGCAACATTATCCCATTTTCTCAAGGTTATACCTCTAGTATTACCTTTTTTGTTCCAAAAGAACCTTCTCTGAATTCCATCCATTTTATCTGTCAAATTCTTTGGCATAGGAAATACAACCAAATGATGGGATGCAAGGGTCCCTAGATTGGATTGAATTAGGATTGTCCTACCAGACTGGTTCACATACTTTCCTTTCCGTGTGGATGATTCCTATCAAAACTATCAAAAAGGTGACTGAAAAGTTACCCTTTATCCCTATGGATAAGGAGAGGTACACCTAGGTATTTATCTTGGAGACCTAGCTTTTTAATATTCAGAATGTTGACTATATTGGTTTTAGTTGTAGGGTCTATTTTGGGACTGAAAGCAATACCTGATTTCTCAAAGTTGATGGCTTGTCCAGAGTACTTACTAAACATTTTTAGCATATTATCCAGATTCCTAGCACCCTTCACATTGGCTCTAGCAAAAACAAGCAGATCATCAGCAAAAAAAAGATGACTTACAGACGGTGCACCTTTCGTTACCTTAATCCCTTGTATCTCATTTTTAGATTCAGCAATAATAAGCATTTTAGATAAAACATCCATGCAAATTATGAAAAGATTGTTGAATCAACCTTCCACCTTCCACCAATTCCACCAATCACTCCTCCAATTACACCACCAACCTTTACCTAACATGGAATTCCTTGTATTCTACACCTACTCCACCAACCTTCACCTAACATGGACTTCCTTGTTTTCTTCATTTACCTACTCTATTATTTAATTAATGTAATTATTTAATTCTTGTAATGTTGGTTATAAATACCTCCCATTTTGGAGATAAAGAATAACAATTATTTTTGAGTTGAACCTTAAGTTTAACATGGTATCAGAGCTCCATGGTGAGTTGAGTGCTTCTTAGTAATAGTGAGTGCTTCGTTACTTCGATTGATCCTTCTTCCGCTGGCTTAAGGTTCTTGTTTTTCTTTATACACTTATTGAAACAAGTAAGTTGTACTACCGATTTTATGATAAACTTGTTATGTTGAGTTTATGATTGTCCTTTTTAAATCCTACTTAAACTTGTTAATCCATTCATCTTGGACTAAGTAAGTTGTCTTCTTGTTTTTTGTTTCAGTACAAACAAGTTATCATCTTTGATCAAGATTTTTTTTTATTGAGTTTGTTTTTCTTATAAGCAAACCCTTGTTAAGTTTGTTTTCATATATTTGGTTGATTTTTCAAACTTAATTTCTCTGTGCAAGAGAGAAAACTTGATTTGAATTTAAACTCTTACCATTTTTACCGTTATAGGACTTGTTCCTCTTATTCGACTACTCATATAATTTTTAGCTACTAGCTAGTATCTAGCTGGTTTGTTTTTCGCCCCCCATAAACAGTTGTATACATAATCAGTTTCATTTGTCCCTTTTTTTAATCTCACTTAAAAAAAAAAAAAAAGCTTTTAAGCTGCTTGCGACATGTATTCATACTTCATATAATTTCTTCTCTAATCGTGATAATGTCTTCCGTTAAACGTTGTGTTTACTGTGGAGGCAATTCACACTTCGTGGAGAAATGTTTCAAGAAAATTGGCTATCCCCATTGGTGGGACGCCTATAAAATACAAATAAAGATCGACCAAAGAGGGGTAGATACATGCACTTCAATGATGACTACGACGACCGATACTCATTCTTCCGTGGTGGAATCTCATTCTTTGGTTAATCCGAACTTGTTTAAGCAATCAAGTAAGGTTGACGTCGCTTTACTTGCTACTGATTCCGGGAAAAGATCATGGCTGGATTCTCGATTCTGGTGCTACGGGTCATATGACGTTCGATGCCTCTATTTTGAAAGATCCGTTCCTACCTGCGTATACAAATATTTCCAATGCCAATGGTGTACCATATCCGGTTACCGGAGCTGGGAGAGTTGATTTAACACCTTCCTTGTCCTTAGAACACACATTATTGGTTCCTTCTCTTTCAAATAATCTCTTGTCTACAGCGCAAGTAACCGCACAATTAAATTGTTTAGTACTAATCTACCCCACTTTCTGTATTCTTCAGGATCTCAAGAACGGGAGATAATTGGCGAGGTACTAAGAGAGATGGTTTATATTACATCGACGATGTTTGTGAAGGAGATCTCTTTCGCTTAAAAGGTCTTCTTATGTATCTAAAAATCGAGATCTTCTTTGTGGCACCGACGGTTAGGACATGCTTCTTTTGGATATTTGGAGCACTTGTTTCCTGATTTGTTTAAGTATTGCAAACTGTCAGACTTTAAATGTGATACTTGCATTCTTGCGAAGAGTCATCGTACTACTTACCCAAATAGTTTCAGTAGAAGATATGTCCCATTCGATTTGGTTCATTCTGATGTCTGGGGACCTTCTCGTATTACCAGTACTTATGGATTTCAGTGGTTTGTTATCTTCATCGATGATTGTACTCGTATGACCTGGCTCTATTTAATGAAGAATAAAAGTGATGTGGCTGATCATTTTCGCGCATTTCATAAAATGATTCAGACACAATTTTCGGCTAACTTAAAGGTCCTTCGTTCTGATAATGGTGGTGAGTATGTTAATGAAGTATTACAAGGATACTTTAGAGAACATGGAATTATTCATGAAACTAGTTGCCCATCTACGCCATAACAAAATGGTGTGGCGGAAAGAAAAAATCGCCAGTTACTTGAAATTACGAGGGCATGCTTGATTGGGTCAAATATGAAGCCAAAATTCTGGGAAGAAGCTATTACTAGTGCAGTATATCTTCTTAATCGAGTACCAACAAGTGTTTTAAAATTTCAGACACCTTTGGACAAATTGGCTTCGTTTGTAACAATACCTTCTCATCTTAAGCTTCCTCCACGAGTATTCGGTTGTGTTGTTTTTGTACATCTGCAGAAACATCTACGTACAAAGTTAGATCCTTGTTCTATCAAATGTGTTTTTATTGGTTATCATCCATTCCAGAAGGGTTATAGGTGTTATCATCCTCAAAGTCATAAATTTTATGTTACTATGGATGTCACCTTTTTCGAAAGCACGAAATGTTTTACTCATCCGATGTATCTGATTCTCCTCTTCAGGGAGAGAGTGTTATTGAAGAGTTGAATTGGATGGATTTGTTTCCTACTAATAGTGCAATAAATATGACAGCAAATGAAACAAGCATAAGTACACATCCAACTGTCAGTAGTTCAAGAATTGATGACATACAAGTCATGGATCCGGTTCAAGAGTTCGATATTCCTGTTTTCGAAGAAATTGACACCCTTGCTCTTGAAGATCCATCTCTCTCTTCATCAACAGTACCTACATCTAATTGTCCTCCAGCCGGTGCCGATGTCCCTGAGGTAAGCATAGATTGTTCGATTAATACTAATGATACTTGTGAACTACCTGACACCGACAGGTACCAGTTTCCACCAAGGAGTAATCGTGGAGTTCCACCAGATCGTTTTTCACCTGAAGCATTAAGGAAGGTGAAATACCCTATTGCGAATTACGTGTCAACTCATAGATTATCAAAGGAGGGAAAATCGTTTGTCAGTCAAATGGCAGATGTTACTATTCCCAGCACAAAGAGAAGAAGCACTATCTAATCCGAAATGGGCTGGTCCTATGAAAGAGGAGATGGTGGCACATGAAGAAAATGGTACATGGGATATAGTCTCACTACCAAAAGGAAAGAAACCAGTTGGCTGCAGGTGGGTATATACTATCAAGCATAATCCAGATGGCTCTATTGACAGTATAAAGCAAGACTTGTAGCTAAAGGGTTTACCCATTTATGGTATTGATTATCAGAGACGTTTGCTCCTGTTGCAAAAATCAACACTATTCGAGTATTATTGTCTTTGGCAGCAAATCTAGGTGGCCTCTACAATGATATGATGTAAAAAATGCTTTTTTACATGGTGACTTACAAGAAGAAGTCTACATGACACTACCTCCAGGTTATAATGCTCCAAACAATGCTAATGTTGTGTGTAAGTTAAAGAAGGCTTTATATGGTTTGAAACAATCTCCCGAAGCATGGTTTGGTAGATTTCGCATTGCAATGAAGAAGTTTGGGTATATACAGAGTAATGCTGATCATACCTTGTTCCTTAAAAGAGTAGGTGACAAGGTCAACTCTCTTATTATCTATGTAGATGATATGATGGTAACAGAAATGACCACGAAGAGATGAGTAATCGAAAAATTGCTTGTATTCTGAGTTTGATATGAAAGATTTGGGTGGACTTAAGTACTTCTTGGGTATTGAAGTTAATCGATCCGAGAAGAGAATTTTCTTGTGTCAGCGAAAATATGTGATTGATTTGTTGAAGGAAACTGTATGACTGATTGTAATTAAATTGTCTCTATGGAACAAAATCATGGTCTTGAAGAATGTTCTGATCAAATACCAACAGACAAAGGACAATATCGAGGTTAGTTGGTCGCTTGATTTATCTTTCTCATACAAGGCCGTGATATTGCTTATGTTGTAAGTGTTGTAAGCATATTTATGCATAATCCGGTCAAAGAACACATGGATGCAAAGAACCAGGATACTAAGATATTTGAAGTCCGCACTTTGCAGGTTTGATGTTTTCAAAACATGGACATCTTGATGTATCAGGTTACACTAACTCAGACTGGGGAGGTAAAGGTGACAAGAGAAGATCAACATCTGGGTATGTTACCTTTGTTGGAGGAAATTTAGTGACATGGAAATCTAAGAAACAACATGTTGTTTCCTTATCCAAAGGTTTGAAGAAGCAGAATATAGAGCAATGATAAAAGGCATTTGTGAATTGTTATGGTGAAAAGGCTTATGGGAGAGCTTGGTTTCCCATCTCAAAAACCAATGAAGTTGTTTTGTGATAATCTGATCAGAATCAAAATTGCGAGAGAATCAGTGCAACATGATCGAACGAAGCACGTGGAAATTGATAGGAACTTCATTTATGAGAAACTTGAAGAAAAAATTATTGAAGTACCATATGTCCGAACAACACAACAAATTGGCAGATATTCTGACTAAGGCCAGATCAAATAATATATTTAACGATTCACTTGTCAAGTTGGGCATCTGTGACATATATGCACCACCTTGAGGGAGAGTGTTGAATCAACCTTCCACCTTCCACCAATTCCACCAATCACTCCTCCAATTACACCACCAACCTTTACCTAACATGGACTTCCTTGTATTCTACACCTACTCCACCAACCTTCACCTAACATGGACTTCCTTGTTTTCTTCATTTACCTACTCCATTATTTAATTAATGTAATTATTTAATTCTTGTAATGTTGGTTATAAATACCTCCCATTTTGGAGATAAAGAATAACAATTATTTTTTAGTTGAACCTTAAGTTTAACAAAGATAAGGTGACAAGGTGTCTCCCTGTCTAAGACCCCTTGTAGGATAATAAACCTCACCTGGAGATCCATTCAAAAGAATCGATGAAGACACAGTTGTCACACATTGCTCTATCAACCTGCACCAATGTTCATGAAAACCAAGTTTCCTCAAGATATCAATCAAAAATTGCCATTCAATTCTATCAAATGCTTTTGACATGTCTAACTTAATTGCCATTAGACCTGATTTGGTTCTATTCTTCCTCATAGTATCAACCATTTCATGCGCTATACATATATTATCTGTAATCTGCCTAGAAGAGAGAAAGGCTACTTGGTAAGGACTAATAAATTTGTCCATTACAGTTTTGAGCCTACTAGCTAATAGTTTCGATATGATTTTGTAGCTCACATTACTTAAACTTATAAGCCTAAGTTTACTAATAGTTTTGAGCCTTGGTCACATTAACTTATGACTGTCGACGGGTGGTAGCTCTGAATTCAAGTAGATTCATTCTCGATATAGTGATCCAATATACCAGAAACTATGCCCAGTTGCTGGATAGGATTAAAAGGATTGGCTGTGGGTATATCACCCTTATAAGGGCTAGGAATGAACGCGATTTAGATTTCATAAAATGGGTGACTGACAAAAGAACCTTTGGTCTCGATAAGCCCCAATCTTTCCAGATGCCTGGGGAAGTTTCAGCTGCAGCAGGAGATTTGGGAATGCAGCGCTTACTGGATGTGATTTGCGGAGTTCTGTCTATGCTCATACAAGACTACACTGAGGAAGATATCTATGCTCTGCTAGGAGTCGGAATAATTTTTACCCTAATAATTAGGATTTGTTTGAATGGATTGTTATTGTTGGCTCTTGTCGACAGAATTTACCAAATAAATTTCAGTGCCAACTTTTATTTCGTTTGTGTAACTGAGTTAAATTTTATGAAAATGATCTAGCATTCGTATTAAACGTCAAAATCTGTCCTTCTATATCCGAAATACAGAGATCTCAGATGCATGTATGTGAAGGAAAAAACAAAAGAAATGCCAAATGTATTCAAATAGGATGATTTGGATCCAGCTTTACTCATTTAACATGAATTGCGCATGTATCACATTAATGGCCAATTAACTAAGGCTTCTCTTAAATATAGCACGTGCATTTATTGACCATAACCCAAAAAATTTAAATCTAAATAAAAAACTAAACACGTCTTAATTTGTACTAGCAATTAAACTTAAATTCTTCTTCTTAATCAAAATCAAAATAAACCATAGTTTTTCTAATTAGTTATAGTTCTTTTATTTATAATTCTCATATACAATTATAAACCCTAATTCTTAATTTTCCCCCAAAACAAAATTAATCATAATTCTTAATTCTCTAAAAATGATATTTTATATTCTTAATCATGATAAAATATTAACATTAATAGGAGTGTATATTTCCATTTAAAAATTTCCACAACATCATCAATCAAAACCGAATTAACTTAGGGTTTGATTCTTTTCCTAGGACTATTTTCCTAAAACTCCATAAACATAATTTATAAAAGAAATTCGCTAAGATGATTTTTTTCTCAATCATGATTGCACCAAATTTGATTGAGGATATTGATTATTTTTCAAAAACATTAATCATGTCAAATATCTTACATAAACTTACATAAATTAGATAATTAATTTTTTTATCTTTTGATTTAGGGATTTAATCATCATCTTAATATTTTGGGCTATGTATAATTTTGAGGGCTATGTGTAATGATTTTAAAGGTCTGGTTGGTTAGATAAAGCACTTATTTCAAATGAACGCGCAATTGGGAGATACATTTATTAATTGGAGGATATAGATATAGGACAAAAACGGTGTCCCAATAGCAATTCTGGGTGACCCCTTATGTAAATTTTTTTTAATTCCTAATCTAGCCCTCACTAATCATGTTTAGTGGTTAATAATTGGGCCGACCAAGCGAAGCGAGAGAGGACCTTTATATGGCCATTTTTTTGTAAAATGTAAGTGATCAATTGACACAAAAAAGGATTGGAAATGGTTAGGGCCGAAAAACCAAAAATATCCCTCCCTTTTAGTCCAATTACTATAACTCCTTGTGTATCCTAGCTTTTCAGGGGTATAATTGGACAACAAACTTTAATATAACATATCTAAAAATCCACACCTTGGAATTTTACAAATTTTATCTCGTCGGAAAGCTAATAAAAAAACCTATCTAACGAGCACAAACAACAATATCAAATTTTGAGTTTTTACGAAAAATTCAGAGGTACTTATCATTTTAGGCATAATTTTAGAAAATTAAGTGTATATCCATTATGCAAACCACCATAAAGGATACATAATAGTTTATGTAGAAAAATTTTGGTTTATTTATCAACTAATTTTCCGTTGCAACTAATAAAACGATGTACTCCTCTGTTTCAAGAAAAATGATACTTTCATTTTAGGCATAATTCTCGAAAATTGAATGCATAGCCATTATGCAAACCACCACAAAGGATGCATAACACATCATGCAACCATATTTTGGTTTATGGATTGACTAATTTTCCGTTTAAGAAAATGTGATACTTTCACATCCCGTTTCAGGAAAAGTGATACTTTCACTCCGTTTCGGGAAAAGTGATAGTTTCGCTCTGTTTCGGAAAAAATGATACTTTCGCTCTGTTTCAGAGAAAGTATAACTTTTCCCGAAACGGGGAGAAAGTATCACTTTTTCCGAAACAGGGAGAAAGGGTCACTTTTTTCCGAAACGGGGCGAAAGTATCAATTTTTCAGAAACGGGGTGAAAGTATCACCTTTCCTTAAACGGGCCGAAAGTAGTCGCAGACAAACCCCATCTTAAGATTCTTATTCGGTCGGCCCTCCCACCGTGGAAACGGTCGTACTAGTAATTAGTAAATTCTTAAGTATTTGGGGGGATAGATTAGTGTGTGTTTTTATTTTAATTTGTGTGAGTGAGGAGTATAAGGAGAGGAAAAAAAAATTGAGTGTAATTTTTTTTTTTGAAAATGGAAGATGATTGTGATGAGAGAATTGCAGCAGCTGAATCTTTAGCTCAACTACAACAACAATCATATCTTCAATCTTCGGTGTATGATAACAACTCACAATTGGAGTTATATGATGAACCAACACCCTTGGATCATGATTTTCGTGAGCATGAAGTGTTTTGTGAAGAACCAATCCAAGAAAGTAAACATGTTCAGCATACAAGCAACCCCAACACACAGGTAATGCTTCAAGGAGGTCGAAAATTTGATTTTTCTTTTAGAAACCGCATTTTTTTCACTGAAAAAGCTTAGTACTGGCATGCTCGTTGTATGAATACTACGCCGGAACTAGTGCTACCGGCGTGGTATTCATACAACACGCATGCCGGCACAATATATCCCCCATTTAAAACACTTTCCCGGCGTGGTATTCCTACTCCATTCAATGCCGGTACAATATATACCCCATTTTAAAAACTTTCCCGGCGTGGTATTCATACTTCTTTCCATGCCGGTACAATATATCCCCCGTTTTAAAAACTTTCCCGGCGTTGTATTGTGTAAGGACCCACAGGCGCGTCAACGCTATTTGACTAGTCTAGAGATAATAAAGAGACGAATTAACCGCTAATGACTCGATTAGTTAATGCAAATCTTAATTAATATAAATTAATCTAACAACGATTTAGATACAAAACTGGTATCACTAGATAGATCTCGAAAAGTTATGCGAAATAGACTATTCGAATGTGTCATTCGGATACCGGACGAAGAATATATCATCAGATATCTATGAAGGGAAAAATTGTCATTTATTTTTACCGCTTGGATGCCTTTATCAATTCAATGGGTGCCTTTATAATTTTTGTTGCTTTATCATCACCAGAACGTGTCGAAGTGATTCATTTATCTCTTTTTCTTTCTTCTTTCTTCTTATTTCTTCTTCTTCCCTGCTCTTCACCTGCTGGTGAATTTAGTTGTGAAACAGAGAGTTTTGATCAGAATAAGCATGGATATAACTAAGTATACCTAGTATTGAGGGTGTTGATTCGCAGGAATGATTCAGGCTCAGAAAGAAAGGGGATTTTACATAATCAAAGTTAGGGTTTCTCTGTGAGTTGATAGAGATGATGATGGTAATGAGATTGAGTTCGGGAAATAAAGAGTAAAGCAGATTCGAGAACAACTAATAATGATGCCATTGATTCTGGTGTTGATACTAACTTGAGAAATTCAGGAAGAAGGTAATTAGGGTTTGTTGGTTTAATTTCGTTTAATTTGTTATATTTGATGAAATCTTAGATGGGTATTGCTTGAATTGAAGTTGTGTTAATTATGAGAAGTTTAATTTTAATTTCATAGAGAATTAGGGTCTTCCCCAGTTCTTTCCCAAATTTGGAATTAGGGATCCTGAGTTGGAATTTAGATGATTTCAAAGATAGTTGAGGTAGTGATATGGTGGTGATGAATTTGTGGAAGTTACAGTTTAATTGTGTTGGTGGTTTTGACTATATGGTTTATGAAGATTCAGTTAAGATGTTATGGCAGTTGTTGGGGTGATGTGGTTTGGCTGAGTTGAATAGAGATGTAGCTACAATTTATAGAACTGGTAGTGGTGAGTAGCAAGAGTTGGTGTAAATGAAGTTGTATTACAAATGGTGATGAATATGATTATAATTGGTGGTGCTAGTGGTATTAATGAGGTGAACTGTGTTGCAAGTGCTAGTATTGAATGGAATGGATTGCTAGCAGTGTTGTAGATATTCTGTTTATCAATGGAGGATGATTCTGCTATGGTGGAGACATAGGTTTATAGATACTGTGGTGGTAACTTGGTGGTGATGAACATTGTTAGTTTTCATGTTTTGGAAATGTTATTTATTTTTTTTATTTTTTTGATCGGTAAAGAATTTGATGCTATCGAGTTTCGAACTCAGGTCACTGGTTTCATCACCCAGTGACTTTACCACTGTACTACAGTGGCACCGGCTATTTTGGAAATGTTATTGTAGGTTAGATGTATCAACCCGAAAGTTGAGCTTATGTTAGTCCCTTTTGAGAATTGACCTACTTCTTTTTTAACTATGAGGTCTCGAATATACTACCAAAGGCCCTAGCTTTTGATTAGTCTGATGTTAGTTCTAGGGGACTGTCTTGGGTTGCAGAACTGAATAAGAGAATTGAGATAAGTATTAGATAGAACCGTACTACGGGAAAAATATACATCTACAACTGGGGTTTTACAACGCTTTTCTAAACATTGTAGAAAGTCCTATGTTTTACAACTGGATTCAAAGGAAGAGTTGTCGTATATCACCACTACCAACACTTAGGACCAAGGGGTTGCGCTATGAAAACAAACGACAACTCTTTAAGAAAAAGTGTTGTGACGACATTTAGCTATAACAACTCTGTTTTATAAGTGTAGTGACTTAGCCTATCACATCTCTCACAAGTGTTGTTGAAGAACACAAAAATATGATAATGAAAAATATGTTAGAGGGGAGATTTGAACATGAACCTACTGCATGGAAGTCTAGCTCGTCAACCATCCTTTCAGTTCACCGGTTTTGTTTTTTTTTTATTTTTATAAATAGAAACCTATAACAACACTTATAAGTGTTGTTGAAGTAAAAATATATAATGTTGAAAAAAATGAGGTTGGGGGGGATTCGATCCTGACTCTCAGGCATGGAAATCTACACCACTAACCATCCTACACTATCACAGGTTCTGTCAAGTTTGTGTTTTTTAATACACTAACTTTATGACAACCCTTCATAAGTGTTGTAAAATAAAATGTAATGCTCAAAAAATAATGCTCAGGTGACTGAGCCGCAAAACATACGAAGCCTTCTCTGAAAATTACTTATTTCCGATAAGGGTAGTCTGGTCATTTTCACAGTCTCCATAATGTTTATTGCACTTTTTCCATCAAGGGTAATATGGTCATTTTCACATTCTGAAATATTTACTTTACCTATTTCCGATAAGGGTAGTCTTGTCATTTTTCACAGTCTCCATAATATTTATTGCATTTATTTTCATCAAGGGTAATATGATCAGTTTCATATTTTATAATATTTATTTACTTTACATATTTCCAATAAGGGTAGTCTAGTCATTTTCACATTCTCCATAATATTTATTGCACTTATTTCCATTAATGGTAATATGGTCATTTTCACATTCTGTAATATTTACTTTACATATTTTCAATAAGGGTAGTCTGGTCATTTTCACAGTCTCCATAATATTTATTGCACCAAATCTGATAAATTTCATTTTCGGTTCACCCGAATGAGAAACTTAGGCCCAACTCTAGTAATCTTTGAACCGGTGATGATCAAATCTGATAAATTTCATATTCAGTTTATCCGAATGAGAAACTCAGGTCGAACTTTAGTAATCTTTGAACCCGTGAAGTTCAAATCTGATAAATTTCATTTTTAGTTCATCCGAGTGAGAAACTCAGGTCCAACTCTAGTAATATTTGAACCTGTGATGTTCAAATCTAATAAATTTCATCTTCAGTTCATCCGAATTTGAAACTCAGGTCCAACTCTAGCAATCTTTGAACCTGTGATGTTCAAATCTGATAAATTTTATTTTTGGTTCACCCGAATGAGAAACTTAGGTCCAACTCTAGTAATCTTTGAACCGGTGATGTTCAAATCTGATAAATTTCATATTCAGTTCATCCGAATTTGAAACTCAGGTCCAACTCTAGCAATCTTTGAACTTGTGATGTTCAAATCTGATAAATTTCATCTTCAGTTCATCCGAATGAGAAACTCAGGTCAAACTCTAGTAATCTTTGATCCTGGTACGCATACAATATGCAAAAATAGGGTTTTTTTAAGGTTTCGTAGAATATCTCGAAGGAATCTTACTTGTAAATGGATAAATTCTTCGTTCTTACCAAGTTTCTGACTTACAGTAGTCAACTCGCGGCCAGGTTTCGATCTCGGATCCTGGTACGCATATAATATGAAGAAATATGGTTTTTTTAAGGTTTCATAGAAAATCTCGAAGGAATCTTACCTGTAAATGGATGAATTCGTCGTTCATACCTAGTTTCTGACTTATCGTAGTCAACTCACGGCCAGGTTTCGATCTCGGAGCATGGTATGCATACAATATGCAGAAATAGGTTTGTTTGAGGTTTTGTAGAATATTCTGAAGGAATCTTACCTGTAAATGGATAGATTCGTCGTTCTTGCCAAGTTTCTGACTTAGAGTCGTCAACTCACTACCAGGTTTCGATCTCGGAGCATGGTATGCATAGAATATGCAGAAATAAGGTTTGTTTAATGTTTCGTAGAATATACCGAAGGAATCTTACCTGTAAATGGATGAATTCGTCTTTTTTACTAAGTTTTTGAATTAGAGTAGTCAACTCGCGGCCAAGTTTCGATCTCGGACCCTGGTATGCATACAATATGCATAAATAGATTTTTTTAAGGTTTCGTAGAATATTTCGAAGGAATCTTACCTGTAGATGGATGGCTTATTGGTTCTTACTAAGTTTCTGACTTATAGTAGTCAACTCGCGGCCAGGTTTCGATCTTTGATCATGATTTGCATACAATATGAAAAAATAAGGTTTTTTTAAGGTTTCGTAGAATATTTCGAAGGAATCTTACCTGTAAATGGATGGATTCATCGTTCTTACCAAGTTTCTAACTTAGAGTAGTCAATTTCGATGATGTATCATGCTAAGTTTGAAGTCAGAACCCTCTCAGAGCTTCTTGGTTCATAGATTGTATGCTATTATTCCAAGTTTGAAGTTCGAATCGACATTGAGCTTCATACTTATCGATTTTGATGAATATCATGCTATGTTTGAAGTCAGAACCCTCTTCGAGCTTCTTGGTTCATAGTTTGTATGTTGTTATACCACATTTGAAGTTCGAATCGACACTAAGCTTCATATTCATCAATTTTGATGATGCATCATGCTAAGTTTGAAGTCAGAACCCTCCCAGAGCTTCGTGGTCCATAGAATATATGACATTATACCAAGTTTGAAGTTTGAATCGACGCCGAGCTTCATGTTTATCGATTTCTATGATGTATCATGCTAAGTTTTAAGTCGAACCCTCCCAAAGCTTCTTGGTTCATATTTTCTATGCCAAAGATACCATATTTGAAGTTCGAATCGACTATGAGCTTCATATTTATCGATTTCAATGATATATCATGATACGTTTGAAGTCAGAACCCTCCCAACGCATCTTGGTTCATAGGTTTTATGTCTTAATACCATATTTGAAGTTCGAATCGACACTGAGCTTCATATTTATTTATTTAGATGATGTATCATGTTAAGTTTGAAGTTTGAACCCTCCTGGAGCTTCTCAGTTCATAGTTTGTATGCCGTTATACCACATTTGAAGTTCGAATCGACATTGAGTTCATATTTATCGAATTCATTTTTCATTTTCCCGATTCATTCTTATACAGTTTTTAGATTTTTTTATATCAGAATATCGATAACAATGTCATAAATTTATTAATATTTTTTTGGATTTTTTTTCGTGTCGAAGGTTGATAAGATAATCGAATAATGAGTTCAGATAACACAACGAGAAACACATGCTTCTCAATCCGTATGACCACCCCAAGTACAATCTCAACCGTCAAGATCTTCCCTTAATCCGTATGAGTGCGATGAAATGAAATCTTGTTCGTACATTCTTTTGGTTGGATCATCTAACCCTCCTCGACACTAAGAACTCCAATTCCTACGTCTCTCTTTTCTTCCTCAGCCTGCGCCTCTTTTTTTTTTTTTCTTCTGCAGATCTAATTCGGGGTGTTGATATTTACTTCTTCCATATGGATCTGCATCATACCCATCTCTAATCAACATCATAGAACCCTAATTTCATCTTCAATCGAATCTCGAGACCAGATTCAGAAACCCCATCTCACTTCGATCGTTGGATTGATGTAATGGAGATGTCAACGAAGAAGAAACTGGTGCTTCTACAATTTACTCAGGGGTGTATTTGTTTATCATCGACAACGAGATTTTTTCAAACGCGATGTTGAGTGTTTCGATTGATGGATTGATGTAAACGGAGATGTAAATAGAGCAACATTCTTTGCGATAAAAGTAGATTTTTTTCCGAGAGAAGAATCAGTTGTTGTTGATGCAGGGGTTGTGACCTAATTTTTGGTTTGGTTGTTGATGTAATTTCAGGGGTTGTGACCTAATTTTTGGTCTTGATTAAATGGTGATAGTTGGGTTGTTCTGATATGAAAATGAAGATGAAATCATGAGGACTCGGTGGAGCTAATCAATTGCAGAAAGGAGATGACTAAAAAAAAAGAGATGTCTACTGTTGGGGCTAAATTGAAGTGATATTTATACAAGGAGGAATTTGGGGGTTTGGCATGAATTGATTTCTGGAGTTATTGGTGTGAATGATGGTGGTTGTATAGAAGAGTTGAGATATGAAAGAAGATGGGTTGCTGCCTAATTCTGGTGCTTACTCATCTGAGATGGTGGTGATGATGTACATGTATGAATGGGGCAATCTTTGGCAAGGTTCGGAGCTGATTCAACTGCAGATTAGAGGGTTAGTGAATGGCAGAAGTAACTGGGATTTGCTGGTGATGATTTTGGTCGTGTTGTTCCATAGTTTACCCTGTAATCTAATAACATTTTCTGTTTTGTTTTAGTTGGAGAACTCAGGGAGTCCGGAGACATAGATGGGGTATCGGTTGCAGTCGATGGAAGTAGCGTAGATGTTGTTGCTGCCATGGCCGCGTTTACATGGAGGAAGAGATCGAGATTAAAGATGGTGAAGCTGTCGTTTACATTGGCAACGGATGGAGGATATTGAGTTAGGTATTTTATTTTTCCTCATCTTTGTTTTAATCAATATAATTCTGACCTAGGTGGCTAATCGATTATTTGATTCAATTCATTCTTTATTATTGAATTCCCTTTATTTTGCTGAGTGGGTTTCAAAAGAGAAGTGATATTTGACTAGTTTGGGTTGGTACACTTGATGTTCTTTGTGTTCTAGCAAATAGCACTTTTCTTCCTATCTTCTGAATTCGGAACACGTCACTTGCTTGATATTTTTCCTAAGAGAAATATATTTTCCTGAGATGCTATGCTTACTGCTTTTCACATCATAATTGAAACATTCAAATACTTGAACTCTTTTTGTTGTTAATATGCCTATGAAATATGAATGTAAACTAGCCTATTATTATTAAATGACGGGTTAGTTAATCACCTAGTGAGAAAAGTATATTATCATGACTAGCTTCTGTACAGAGTCATGGATAATTTTTAGCAAGAAGAATGAACCTAAAAAGAATTAATGAGGCTGAAAGCCTGGATTTTTGCATGAAGATGTTGTTGGTTAAGATGGCTGGAGCTTGAGTCATAGTGCCAATAGAACTCTTGAAGCCTGTAGCGACATTTGAATATGGGTAATCAAAACCGAAATTACTGAAATGGCAGGCCCTGTCATGGTTTTGTCATGCGGTTTTGGAATACTTAGAATTTGAACTAGCCTTGGTTGTATTCTAAGAATTTGCTAGCTCTATTAACTAGTAACTTTCTAAGCTAACCCAGTTTGTTATTTCATTTTGTTTTGCATCAAACTTTGGAGTTGCCTCTGTTTAATAAATTGTATTGAATTTTATAATCATGAGATATGTACTACTATCATAGATAAGGGTGAATTTGGTTATGGATGTGCCTTGGTATCTTTATGCCGACTTGGTATCTTTAAATGTGTGTATACTGTGGTTTGATCTTTGGGTGTACCAGGCTTCACACCTCTTTCATTGTTGAATCAAACTGTATCGGCAAGTTTGGTTTTATTGACAACTTACTCTTTATACGTCTACTTGATGAAATGCAAGTTTTCAGCCGCTATAAAGCTAATACGGACGTCGACAAATCTTTGTTTAAGTGTGTGTACCGTGTCTACTTAATATGATAGCCTGACGGCCCTGACCTTATATACATTACTTCCCATTTTAATTTTCTATCAAGTTATACTAGTTAGTGATGGCATTTTCTTTAAATGAAAACTGAACCAACGATGCCATGTGCATTAGACTAAAATAACGTATATATGCATTGTTGAGTGACTCCTTATGTTTAAAACTATGGGATTTAACTAGGCCATTGTCATAGGACTTTGGAAGCAAGGATTTTATACTTTCCCCTTGTATTAATGTAAATGAAGGAGCTTCTTGTTGGCCTTGAATACTCCTTAATTTTTAAAGCTAAGACAGTTCCACTCACTCAACTGGATGTGCTGGTGACGGTTAGAGATTTTGGCCATTATTTGAGTTGGAGCTTGCCTAGCGGGATGAAATCCTGTTCGTTGGAAGTCCAGATTCTCTGATCCGTCACACCCAACCACCGACAGCAGCACCAGCTATGAATACTCCTGCCCAAGCACCAAAACCGACATTACTAGTTCTTTCCGCTGGGCCTAATGCAAATCCGTTAGATTTATTTCCACAGGTATGCATTTTGTAGATTCATCTCTTCAAGAGTTTAGGATCTTTAGATTGTAATGATCTCTATTCTTCTGTCACACAGGGACTTCCCAATCTTGGTGCTATTGCCGCTGGTGCAGGATCTTTGGATTTTCTTCGAAATAATCCACAGGTATCTCAATATTTTTGCTACAAAAAATTACGCTTCCTCTTTTGATGGATTCCCCAGAAAACAATTTGAGAATTTTCTTCCCAAAAATATCTGATGATGTCTTCTTTCATCCAGTTTCAAGCTTTGAGAGCTATGGTGCAGCAAAATCCAAAAATATTGCAGGTATTAGCTTTTATCTTTGTTAGGGACCCACATAATATCCCTCGAGTGTTTTTCTAACACCATTGTTTTTACAGCCGATGCTTCAGGAGCTTGGAAAGCAAAACTCACACCTAATGAGGCTCATTCAAGAGCACCAAGATGATTTCCTTCGGTTGATCAATGAACCTGTTGAAGGAGATGAAGGGTGAAAACAACTTTGTAGATGAAATTGTAAATCTGAAAATTCTGTAAATAGAGTTCTCAGATTCAGTTTTCATGATTTACTCTTAGCCAGCGTCTCATGATTTTTATTCCACATCTTCTTGTAGTCTTGATGGGATATTTTGAAAATCCACTTAAGGAGAATGAACTTGATGCATGGAATTGATCTGAAGAAGAGAACAGAGAATATGGGTGGGGCATCTGGCGTAGAACTGAAGGTTTGTTACTACCTCGTATAAATTTTTTGTTGTTATATCCTGTAAATATTATCTGTATCAACCAGGATCCTCTCTGTTTTTGTAATTCACTCCTTAGTTGTTAACAATGTGGAAGCACAATCTTATACTTTGAAGCCGAGGCAATACCAGTATTAAGATATTTCCTAACCTTAACATTAATAAGATATGTGTTGGCAACGAAAAACTTAAGTTCATTACTTACTATTTGCTATAATCAAATGTATTTCCTTGTTAAAGTTTGGCATTGGTTTGCACGTGCAGGGTGAAGGTTTAGATCTTTGTCGGACTGATGACCTTGTAAGTACTTTTTTGAACTGACGAGCCTACATTGTGTGTGAAGTTAGTGAACTCCTGATGTGGATAATGCTCATGTCTACATGCCGACTCCAGAGTTCAAATATGTTGAGATGCTGTCGAATAGTATTCTCATTGACATCTTAATCTTCATAATATTTTTGGAGTCAACTTTTTGTAACAAACATTTATATTACTGCCATTTTTTGGATGTGTGTTCAACATTGGCAGGGTATAGCTTGAATGAATGTAAATATGTTACACTGGCAGGTTAATATGAAATTATGAATGTGAAATACTTTCAGCAATTTGGTATCAGCTATAAATTTTTTTTCTTCAAAATAGTGATATGCACACAACTTCTAATAAGAGTTGTGTTCCATATTTGAACTACACAAACCAAAGGTTGTGAAAGAATGCATTACGACATAATTAGGTGTTGTCCAACATAGTTCTACAACCCTAACAGGTGTTGTGCAAATCTTATTCATAATAGTAATAAGAGTTGTTACATATTTCTACAATACACATCCTAGGTTGTCTAAGATAGACCTTCAACTTATACAAGTGTTGTGTTACATATCTTTACGATACACATCTTGTGTTGTCCAAGATAATCCTGCAACAACAAGCAAGGGTTGTGTTAGGCTTTCAAAAAAATTTGAAAGAGAATCACAATTTTGGCAAAATATTGCCGAACCATGAATCACATCACCCTTTACAACACTTAGTCAAGTATTGTAGAAAAGCTTGGACTTTCTACAATACCCCACCTACACAATACACAAAAAAGCGTTGTAGTAGGGGTACTACAACCCTAATATAGTGTTGTAAATGATGATTTTTCCCGTGTGAATTAGAGTAGAGTTAGATCACAAGAAGGAAGGAAGAATGATGTTATTAATGAATATTGAATGAATTGAAAAGCATATTTCTTCATACCATTGAAAAGCATTTTAAAACACCTACATAACGAATATACACATGCCTATCAAATTATGTATATTTCTTATAATGAACTAAAAGGATAATTTTAGACATATCTCCTTATTTAGTGATATAGATCACTTATTATGGGACAAAATCTAAATATAAATATGTCACTTAATAGTGTGAGGGAATATCTAACTTCTGTAGAGTGATGGAACAAAAAGGCCGGCACCTTTCTCATCGGTTAGTGTAGCCCCCTTCATAGTAGTAGTATCCTTGGTTCCTTTTTTTTCTTGAGATCTCTACCATGCATAATTATGCCTCCTCTATCCCGGTTTTTATCGATGTGCAATCTTTCGGTTGATACATAAGGAGGATGTGCATCTCGCCATGACATGAATAATTTAAAAAGCATTCAAGACGTGTAATCCTCCTCCATGCACATACATGGGATTGTGATAAAAGATGTTACCATCACTCAAAAGATCAAGAATCCATCTTTTCTGTAACAAACCCTGGCCCTCAACAACGAAAAATTAATATGAAATTACATGATACAAACGTGGTGAATATTAGGCATGCATGCATATGAGAAGTGGGATTCAGTTTTAGACAAAGGATCCTTTTGCAGCAACAATCATCAAGCATCCGTACCCCACCACATGCATCATACAAATACAATTCAGCCATTCCAACTTTTCATACGAGCAGTCAAAATCAAACAAGCACTAATTGCGTGCATGGGTACAACAACACCTTCAAAACCATGGACTATCCTAAACAAATGGGTCATCAAGAGGATAAAGCTATTGATGTAGCTAGCTATTTATGTTCAAACACCAGTTCCCAATGACAAGATAGCTTATCAAGTAAACTAGTCCCGAGACAAGTTGAGTTACAAATTAACTAGAGTATAAGACAGAGGGTTTAAAAGTTGGCTTGGTTATAACTCATCTTTTCCCTTTAAAATTACATGATCATGACCCGCGTCTGTCAGTGTATTGTTTCACTAATCTTTTCAGGCTGCACTGGTTCGTATTAATTTGTAGTTGTCCAAGAAGGCAAGGCATAGCATAGAATAGCCCTTCTACACCGTTCTCCTGCCAAAAATGAGGATGGAAATTGTGGATTTTTTTGGTGCTCAAATTTGTGGTGATGCAAACCCCATAAAAATATATACTACTAGTTTTATTTGTATCCTCTTGTACGATGATAAGCCACAAACAATCACCCAGGGGAATAACGTGCCACAATGCACATTGATTCGGTGTAAAGAGTACTACACTTTCAAACGCATCCCATATTACATTTGTTTTGTTTTCTAAACTTTAAGGATAACCAAGGCCATAATTTGAACCCACAGAACACAAACCATAACAAGAAGTCAAACCAAATTGGTGCAAAAGATTCAAGAAATCATATGCTATAGTGGTGGTGGTGGTTAGGGGCGGAGCCAAGATTTGAAAAAAGGGGTGCAAAAAAATATATATCCAAAGGAGACATCACTCATCAGTTCATTCCTTCGTCGCAGTTCAAGTGCATCAATTATCAGACTCTCGTGGAAATATATTGATGTAATATGAAAATGGTCATTTAATAGGGTGCGAATTTACTTAGGCTTTTAATGGGGGTGCAAAATTTATTTGGGTTCTTTACAGGGGGTGCAATATTCAGTTTTTTCTAATTTTGGGCTTACAAAACTATGAGTCAGTGGAGATTTTGGGCGAGCACACCCTTGCTTTACATTGGCTCCGCCTCTGGTGGTGCTAACACGTACCCCATACTTCGCATGCATTAATACGAGAAGTGGTTTTATTCACACGCTATCAAAGGATAACCAGCTTTTTTAGTTCAACTATCAAGAGAAAGAAAGTGACTGATAACATCAAGAGTTACAAATTAACTGACATTGAGGGTTAAATGTGCATGCATGCATAAAGTAGACATACATGGTGATTTTTTTATTACATCTTTTACTTCACACACTTCATCACCATTATTACCTGATATCCTTGGTGATTTTCACAAGGGATCTTTGATTCTTTTCCGAAAATGATTAATGCACCGCGGCTGTGCACTGCACCCTGTCCCGTGGAGAGAGAGTGAGACAAAAATAAAAAAAGTGCCCCCACTAATGGCCTCATCCCCTGCTAATCACCACACCTTTCCCTATGAGCCGTTGGATTTCTTCTCGATGCACACCGCATGCGTGTATCATTTCCCATTCTTTTCTCCACTACACTGATATACGTGGCCTTTGTAGTTGTCCAAGAAGGCAAAGGCACCACTAGACTAGAGTTGGCCATGTGTAAACAAAGGCATATCAATAGCATAGCCAGTAGATCATAAACTGTGAAATATTTGTGATCAAAGTTGCATGCGGTGCACCCAACAAAATCCCATAAATGAAACCAATCTTTCACCTGCAAAAAACCATCACATACACATTCAAACAAATTATATTTGGGAACCCCATCAATCAAATAATTAACATTGTTAGGAGTTGATCTTGATTCTAAAATCCATTACTACTTGTTAATCATGCATCATAGGAAATAATGAACATAAAACTAGCTAGGTTTGTTTCTAGGTGAGAACCAGTCCGTGCAGGGTCACAAGCTGTGTGGAGCTACTAGCTAGTTTATAATATTTGTTTGTGTTCTCTTGTATGATCATGACAAGTCGCAATCTCCCAGGGAAAGACCAGATAAAAACGAGTGATGCTACGTTCACTCCTGAAAAAACCGGAGGAAATTCCGTGAGGGGATCAGACGGACGAGGAGAAAGCTTCTCAACATTGGGATTAGAAGCGTGCAGTTGTGGGTCCCCTAGCTGTGAGTCGCGGGATTTGCTGCGGTATCTTCCGCGGTAAACCTAGCATTACTGGATAAAAGCCGATAATTCTACGTACACAGGGGAGGAAATCCCGTGACGTTACCGGGTGAAAGAAAAATGGCGTGGGACCCACCACTAAAAACCACCCCATATAAATCTGTGTGGTGGGGCTCCCGGGGCTATGAGGCACTGTTTTTTCCACGATGCCCAGCCCCGATCAACGTAGCACTGCTCGATAAAAACCCAAGAACGCAGAAGAGACTACGAAACCCTAAGAGCAACCATAGTAGGCGACTATACTCAAAATTTGGTAAAAATTTGGTAAATGAACGAGACGTAGTGGGACGTACTATCGACTAAACCCCGACTATCGACTAAATCCCAGACTATATTTGGTCTGGACCAAAGACTAAACCCAAATATAGTCGGGCGTTTATATAATCCACGCCCCACCACCAGGCGGGTATATAATGTACGCTGCACACCAGGCAAACGTATACTCAACCCCCCACACCAGGCGTAGTTTATACCTCCGCCCCATATTTTTTTTTTTTTTGAATTTGAATGGGGCGTGGTTTATACCTCCGCCCCATGAATATTTTTAAACTGTTTTGAATGGGGCGTTGAGTTTACCTCCGCCCCATTGTTTTTTTTTGAATTTTGAATTTTCGGAATCTCCCCCACACCAAGCGGACGTATAATCCACGCCCCACCACCAGGCGAACGTATACTTCACGCCCCACACCAAGCGAACGTATACTCTACGCTCCACCAAATTTAGTCTTCCACCCGTAGCGTCACACAACAGATTAAACCCAAATTTTGATCTTTTTTTCCCTCTTTGATCTTTGGTTATACTCGCACCACTGCAGTTGCTCTAAAGGCCTAAACTAAATTTGTTTTCACGTCGAAGCTTCACCAGACAAAACTGTGTACCTTTTGTTGGAAAACAATTACTAAAAAATGATTTTTAAGGTTTTAATAAAATTATAATTTATTGTTTTATTTTATGAATGAAAAACTTATTAGTCCCACATTGTGGAGTTTCCACTTTTTAGTTGTTTTAAGAGACTATATAAGCTTCTTAGTCCCACATCGGGGAGTTCCTCTTCTTAAGTTATTTTGTTCCATTATATAAACAAATTCACTACTTTTGTAAAATCTATAGGAAAGGGGTTGCTCTATATTTTAGAGGGACCCCCAAGGGAAGATATTTTATATGTTTTCTTATGCGTTCGCGATTTTTATTAAGGGTTTTTTTCGGAGTTTCCAAGCTCAAGTTGAGCATCTACTACATATGCTAGTAGTAGGTGTAGTAGGGTGTTTTATCCTGGAGATATCCTTCCTGTGAGGGCTATAGCATCAATCTTGAGTGTAGCCAGGCGCTAATTTATTAAGGGCAACGTGTTGAACACGTGACTCACTCTGTTTTTCAAAGTTTTGCCTTGTTGCTGTTGTGGAGATATGGGAAGCTCGCTCGTTTCGTCAAATCCAACACTTCCATTACAAAGGAGCTAAGTATCAATAACTTTTGCTTATTTGATTTTTCTTTGTTTTGATTATTGCACCCAACAATCTTAAAAGTTTGTAATAATCATGGATGTTAATTATGGAGTGAAAAACAAAAAACGAATTTTTTGTCAGCTGTAGAGTTTCGAATTTATCTCTTAACCTAGAAGGAATTTCGACGAACCATTTTGGCACAACGTATTGGACATCCTGATAGTTGCCCACGTAAAATATCAGAATTTTTGGAGTTGTAAAAGTATTTTTTTGATATTTCACAACACAGAGAAACGTTCCTGAAAAATTCTGATGGGCAGAAATTTGTTGTTAACTAAAGTAGTTTTTATGGGGTAACCATGAGTTTTTTTCGATATGGTGGTTCCATTGAAGTTTTTAAATATAGATATTATCTTCAAAAATCATATTTTATCTTCCATTTCGGAACTAAGGTTTGTGAGATGTGGTGTATTAGGTGATTGAGAAATTACCGTGACCGTGGTCAGAGTATAAACGAAGATTGTGACATGAAATTGAAAAGGAACATGGCTACCAGGCGCATGTGGATGAACACAAGTCTTCCAAAGATGACAACGGCGAGAGCATCAAACACAACTCTAAGCGTAGTCTTCATAAGAAAGGTATGTTTCTTAAAACTGAATCCGGCATTACTTTAATTAAAGGAGATTGTTATGTTTGTAAAATTTCTGGCCATACGGCAGTAAAGTGTAGACAACATAAAACCTTAATAAGTAGAAAGTTAATGCTAATTTAGTTGAAACAAATTAGAACGAGTTCATTGACATGATGTCGGAAGTTATTTTAATAACCAATATGAGAGACTGGTGGGTGGACTTTGGAGCCACTAAGTATGTTTGTTGAAACAGAGACTTGTTCACCTCTTATCAGAGGATAAGGGATGTCGAGAAACTCAATATGAGTAACTCATCTGCGACAGAGGTTGCATAAAAGGGAAAGGTCGAGCATAAACTCATATTTGTAATATTCTCACACTGTATGAAGTTTTCATGTTCAGAGCATTTGCAAGAATATTGTATCTTGTTCTCTTGAAGATGGTAAAGGGCAGTGATTTTTTAGGCAACAGTTATAGGACTTAGGGTTTATATAAGCTTAAAGGAAAATCTGATGAAGTGAACATAGTTGATTCTTGTGCTTTCTTTTGTGTGTCTTTGAATGTTTTGCATGGTAGACTTGGAACCGTCAAATTATAAGTCAATGCATAAACTGCCTAGCATAGGATGCGTACCCAAATTTAGTTCGGACTTTGAACAAAAAAGTGAAATCAATATGCTATAAAACCTTTTAGCAAAAATGTTCAGTGTAATTCTAAGCCCTTAGAATTAATTAAGTTAGGCCTAGTTGAAATGAGTTAAACCCAAACTAAGGTAGTAAAAGGTGGTTTGTAACTTTCATAGATGATTGTATGAGGTACTCTCTTGAATACTTGCTTAGGGTAAGGATGATTCTTTAGAAGCCTTATTCATGAGATCACACCTCCTTATTTACCATAGTCTAATGGTATAGTTGAACGTAAGAAAATAATTATTAAGGCGATGATTTATGCCATGTTGTTTAAAGGATAACCGCAAACTTTTGGGGGGGAGGTCGTTCTGTAATTTTGTTATATCCTGAATAGAGTAACCTTTAAAGGATCAGATAAAAATTCATATGATTATGGAAAGATAGACAACCTTTTTATGCATAGTCAAAGTGTGGGGGTGTTTAGATAAGGTTTCTTAAGTACCCTACTGTATATAGATTTTTTGGTTGCGTGTTCTGATTTATCATACTTTGGGGTGATTTTTATGACATTGGTGTGAAGATTGTTACGAAATCTAGGGATGCCGAGTTCTTTGAACATGTTTATTCTTAAACATGTGCCTCATTAGAGATGTGTTGTTGATCCCCTAGATTTATTTTCAAATAGTCAGAACTTACTTAAAAGGAGGATGGAGTAGAGTTGATCCTAGGAGAATTTAAAAGGATTTGAACTGGGACTTCTTATGGACCTGATAACATGCCTATCTTAGTCTGAGGCGCAGACTTGTAAAGAAGCCTTGACATCTACAGAAACCCCATTCTGGTAAGAAGCTTCATTTAGTAAAATGGACTCAGTCCGTCGGAACCAGAGTTGGGAGCTTGCTAGTTTACCTCAAGGGAGTAAGACCATGGGATGTAAATGAGTATTTAATGGGAAACGTAAGGTAGATGGATTTGTGGATATATAAGGCTAAGTTGATAGCTAAAAGCTATAAATTAAAAGTAGGTGTAGATTTCCTTAATTCTTATTCACTTGTGACGAGAATTATTTCTGTTGAGATGTTAATTGCTATTAATTGTTTTCATAAACAGCTTAGAGATACATCAGATGGATGTTAAGACGACTTTTCTAAAACTGTGAATTAGATAAAGAAATTTACATAGACCAACCTGAGGACTTTGTAGTGAAAGGTTATGAAGACAAAGTTTGTAAGTTGAACAAATATTTATATGGTTCCAAATAAGCATGTAAATAGTGACATGGATAATTTGATCAGTTAATAATGTGTAGTGGATTTAAGTTAATGAATCTGACAAGTATATTTACAAGTAACTTGTTAAGGATGCCTATGTGATTGTATGCTTGTATGTTGATGATATGCTTATACTTGATACAAACATAGATGTGATTAATTCCACTAAAACATGCACTGAATGAGAACGTTGACTTGAAAGACTTAGGCCCTTTTGATGTAATCTTAGGGATGAGGCTTAGAAGATAATCAAACATTTATAGTCTTAGTCATTCTCATTATGTTGAATTGTGCTTAAGAGATACAATCAGTCTGATTGTAAGCCTGCTTGTACTCCGTACGATTATTCTTGTAGACTCAAGAAAAATAAGGGTAGCGGAGTATCTTAACTTGAATACTCAAGAGTTATAGGATGTCTGATGAATTTAATGAACTGTAAGAGTCCAGACATTGCCTATATTGTGAGTAAGTTAAGTAGAAATAATTGTAGTCCAAATCAAGAGCATTGGGATGCACTTAGTAGAGTATTACGGTACCTAAAATACTCTATTACCTTTGGTTTGATTTATGAAAGGTATCTTGCTATCCTTGTGGGACTTTGTGATGCAAATTGGATAGTTGACTACGAGTGAATATGTTTTCACTCTAGCAGGAGGGTTTGTTTTTGGAAGATTTCCAAACAGATATATATTTCTCAATTCATTATGGAATCTGAGAGTATTGCGTTAGATAAAGCACGAGAGGGGGCCTAGTGCCTAAGATGCTTTTTAGAAGACATTCCTCTCTGGCATATGCCTGTGCCAGCTATATCTATACATTGTGTTAGCCAAGCTATAATAGCTAAATCTAAAAATAACTAATCTCAATCGGCGTTATTTCCATTGATTGGATAAAGTCCAAGGAGAATATCGCGAAACCTTTGACGAAAGGTTTATCCAAAGAGATAGTTAAGCTCATAAATTTTATTTTTCCATGAAGGATACTCAACCTTGCTGACTGGATATCCCAAGATCGAGGTTTCGAATGAGACAACTAATTTGTGGTGGGTAAAGGTAAACACTATCAGAGAATTTTATTCTCTGTTCCTTCCCTATGGTGTAGACGTGATAGTGTGACTGCATGTGAAGGATGACTTTTAAGAAGTCTTAATGAGTTCTATAGTTTCAATTTAAGATTGAAGTGGGGTGTAGCAGTAACACTCTTTATGGAAACTCACCTATCTGAATGAGGAAGTGGGGCCGCTTCCTATAAGAATATGAGCTTTGATTCTCTAGAGCATTCTGAGAAACAGGATATGTTCAGGGCCAAATTGGACAAAACGACACGAGCTTGGCAGTACCCTTGGAGATATCATCCATGGTTGTTATCGCGAATTACATCAAACACTAGCAGTTCAAGACATAGTTCACTATCTCTAGCAAGTAATTCCAGTAATATCTCACTAAGCAATGGTTCAAGACCTCATGGACACCTCTGCCTAAAATGGTATTTCCTGCGCTTTTTATGTGATTTTCGTTTTGATGGTTTTGGTATTAATGGAACTTAGGACCTAAGGGTCACTAAGGGTTCACTATTTCATGCCTTTTCACTTTGGTGAAAGGAACCTTTAGTCTCACTTGTGGAACTAAAGATGAAAGCTCTCTATACTATATGATTTTTGCAATCCATAGTATGACCCTGGGGTCAACACACTGTTGTGTGAGGGAGATGACGTTGGAGTGGCTAGTATGACTTCAACATGCATGATTTTTCTGTCTGTTCAGTCAGTTCGGGAGATTAGGTTGTTGATTTACCAAGATCTATCTGTGTTTTCGTGCTTTTATTGAGTTTTCATTCATGTGGGGGATTGTTGGAAAACATTACTAAAATATGATTTTTAAGGCTTTAATAAAATTATAATTTATTGTTTTATTTTATGAATGAAAAAATTATTAGTTCCACATTGTGGAGTTTCCACTTTTTAGTTGTTTTAATAGACTATATAAGCTTCTTAGTCCCACATCGGGGAGTTCCTCTTCTTAAGTTGTTTTGTTCCATTATATAAACAAATTCACTACTTTTGTAAAATTTATGGGAAAGGGGTTGCTCTATATTTTAGAGGGACCCCCAAGGAAAGATATTTTATATGTTTTCTTATGCGTTCGCGATTTTCCTTAAGGGATTTTTCGGAGTTGCCAAGCTCAAGTTGAGCATCTACTACATATGCTAGTGCGTCAAATCCATCACTTCCATTACAAAGGAGCTAAGTATCAATAACTTTTGCTTATTTGATTTTTCTTTGTTTTGATTATTGCACCCAACACCTTTGCCATCAGCATCTGTCTGAAATGGTGTAGAAAAATCATAAGACCCAATGGTACATGGTCAATCAATCAATATTCACCTTAAAAAATGCATTACCAACTTCCAAAGGAGAGAAGGAAAAACAACTAGTTTTTCAAAGTTGCAAGAGGTATTTTTCAAAGAACGAAGTAGTTTTTCAAAGAAGAAATCAGGGAAACTCAAACTCATGTAGAGTATGGTAGGAATAAATAAAAGGCATGGCTGGCGCACCTTTCTCATCTGTTAATGTAGCTTCATAGAAGTAGTACCTTAGTTCCTTCTTTTTCCTGAGATCTCACAACCATGCAAAATTATCGAAGTTGTGCAATCTTTCGGTTGACACATAAGGATTTTTGTGCATCTGGCCATGACATAGGAATATAGGATGGGAATTGTAGCGCCTCCTAAGCTAACAGCTGACTAATCCAAGAGATTAACTAAAAATAGAGGTAATAAAATTCCAAATTAAACACTTAAACTTTCAATTAAGAAATCTACTATAAAACTTAACCCAAAACTAACCCCTCTCAGAAATATATATACACAAGATCTTCTCTCAAATGATATATATATAATAGTCATTTGATTTTCAAATAAAATATACAACATAATAAACATAACAGAAGTTAATCAACTAGCGAAGTTAACTTCTCGGAGCTTTCGCTGCGCAACTCTGATCTGTCACTGAAACTGAAGTGGGAATAATTAACATTTAACCTTCTAAGTAATCATATGCAAGATTTGGAAAACAATAATATTTTTCCGAAAATATTAAACAGTGACTTAGTCACTGAAAATAATCATACATGTATATGGAACAAACTCCTTCGTCAAACAATGTACTAATATGGTTGTGAACCCCTAAATACCGGCAATTCACACCTATATAGCTATGGATGCCACCAAGACCATGGTGACCAACTATATTCAATAAAATCTCTAGGTATAAAAGTGAAGGAGCGTATCATATATACCACAAGTGGAAATTCTCATTTCCCATAACAATTCATGTTGACGACGAAACAATACAAGTCCTTTCCACATCGTGGAAAGATTCACAGAAATAACAGGATTATCATAATGCATTTTAAATAAAATATGGAATGCAGAAACATACAATGCATGAGTTTGTTAAGCATAATATTTTTTATAAAAATAACAATAATGAATACAAAGAGTCAAATGCATTCCCATACCTTTTGATGACAGGCCACGCCTACCTCGAGATCCACGATCCACTGGTTCGTCCTTTGAATCGGTCGATGTTAATACTAACTGTTAATCACACAAGAAGTCTAAGAAACTAGCCAAAATGGCTCATACCAGAATCATACAAGTTTATCTAATGGTTCTAAGCCCATTTAAGGTTCTACACCTTTAATTTATCTATCTTCAGCAAATCTAAGGTTTGTTAATTCAATTAGATTAGTTCTGTAGTCCATTATGTGTAATTTTTCGAGATATATTCAATGGTACTAGTTTCATACCTAGATCGTTGTTAGACCAATTCCTATTAATTAACCTTCGTGTTAAATTAATTGAGTTATTATCGGCTAATACGTCTCTTGACTAGTCTAATAGCGTTGACGATCTTGAGAGTCCTTACATGAATTCCATACCCGATAAGAAGCTTGCCAGTTTGGAATTATTTAAAAAGCAGTCAAGACGTGTAATCAATCTTCCATGCTCATGGGATTGCGATAAAAGATGGTTTTGCCATCAGTCAAAAAGATCAAGAATCCATCCATCTTTTCTGTAACAATGAATAATATTGATATGGAAAGAACACGATTACGCAGAAATTAATTCATAAAATCACATGATACAAACATGATGAATATTATGCATGCATGCATTCATATGAGAAGTGGATTCAGTTTTAAACAAAGGATCATTTTACAGCAACACAACCATTCCCAACTTTTCATACAAGCATGGTCGACTATTCCACTAAAAGCTATTGATGAGTTGTGATATACTCCAGTAGCTTATCAAATACTCTGGTCCGGTTACAACTTAATTAACTAGAGTTAGACTTGAGGGTTAGCTTATCTTTTGCTTTACAATTCATCATGACCTGCGTCAGTCAGTGTCACAAAGGCACTGTTACAAAGGAATAGCATAGACCCTATTACAAAGGCACCACCCCATCTCTAGAGTTGGTCATTTTTACAAGGTCCTCCTGCCGAAATGAAGATGGAAATTGTGATTTTTTTCTTGTGCTCAAAGTTTTGGTGATGCAGGTAACTGCAGAGAAGCTAGGGGAGAGTCCTCTAGATGGAACTCTAAAGAATTGCTAGAACTTAATGGTGCGGAAGAAGCTTTCAGATGGGCTACAGAGCTGTGTGGACACAACATAGAATTTCAATGCGATTCTGAACCTATCCTGCTGCTTCTTATTGGAATGTACGCAAAGGCCAAGGAAGAAAGATTCAAGAATTATTGGAATATACGCAAAGTCCAAGGAAGAAAGATTCAAGAATAGTACTACTTTTGGAGATTCAAACCAAAAACTATTTAATTTTAAAGCAACGTCTTTTATTTTGGTTCACAGACATTTGAATGCTCTTACAGCAAATTTATCTGTATTCTGTAACAAATCCATCATTAGAGGCAGATGGAAAGATGGACATCTACACAATTTGATAAGTCATCTCAATATGAGAAACGACATAATCAATGAACTGTATCGTAACCATTTTTTTTTTTTTTGACAGCAAAAGGGTAAATTTGATTAAAAATTCTTGAGTCACCCAAAAAGTGACAACCAAGAACACACAGAGTTAACTGGATGAGTGAATTACTACATCCCAATTACAAAGTAAATTTGACAAAGTAAAACCCGAAAACAAATCAGAGGGTAAACCCCAATTAAACAATAAGCATTTTACGTCCGCAATCACTTTAGTTGAATCCTTGAGAAGATTATTATAAAACCTAGCATTACGTTCCATCCAAATGCACCACCAAATAGCTAATGGAAGTAAGCTCCAAATCTTCCTAATCATGTTTTTGGTTCTCTTCGGGTGTTTGCTTCCCCATTCCCACAGGTTTGATTTAACATTATCCGAGAAAACCCAATTTATACCAAAACTTTTTAGGAAATAAGACCATACCTTGAAAACAAAACTGCAGTGGATGAACACATGCTCATTTGTCTCAACCAACTGATTGCAAAAAAGGCAGTTTCGATCCTGAATCAAACCTGCTGCATAAAGCTTATCAAGCGTTGGAGCTCCACTCTAACATAATGTCCAAACTAAAAAGGATATCTTAAGAGGTACTTTTGAGTTCCAGAGCTGTTTTTCCGGAAAAACTAACAAACCTTCAGTCTCAAGAGCGGAGTATGCACTTGCCACGGAAAAATTATCAGCGTATCTCCATTTCCTTGAATATTCATTTCCAGAAACATTAGGTTCACCAATAATTTGTAGAAGATTCGCCACCTCGAGTAACTCCTGATCATTCACCAATAAAAATTAGGTGTACTTCTATTTTATTTATATAAAAAAAAAAGTTTTGGTGATGCAAACCCTATAAAATATATATTATTAGCTAGTTTTATTTGTATTCTCTTCTACAATGATATGTCACAAACAATCACCCAGGGGAATAACGTACCAAATAAGTGCAAACATACTAGGATCCTTTTACACCGATGTGATAAACACTTGCAAACGCCTCACATATTATCCTTGAGCTTTACATTTGTATCGGTTTTCATGCATATATATTATGAAATAGATTATGCAGAAATTGATTCATGAAATTACATGATGAATATTATGCGTGCATGCATTCATATATGAGAAGTGGATTCAGTTTTAAATAAAGGATCATCTTACAGCAACACAATCATTAATTTCCCAACTTTTCATACAAGTAGTCAAAATCAAACAAGCACATGCGTGGAATTTCCAACCATGGACTAATCTATTTTACTAAAACCTATTGATGAGTTGTGATATACTCCAGTAGCTAGCCATTCTTGTTCAAACTTCAAATTAATACCGGTTCCCAGTGACGAGAGAGCTTATTAACTACTCTAGTTACAAATTAACTAGAGTTAGATCTTGAGGGTTAATTTATCTTTTCCTTTACAATTCATCATGACCTGCGTCAGTCAGTGCCACAAATATCTCCCGTGTACAAGATGGCATAGCATAACATAACATTATGTTAAGATTATTAATCCCACATTGTTTGGGCAATCTATGATCATGCAGTTTATAAATCTTAGGGCCACTTCACTCATGGCCAATTGGTTTTGAGTTGGATGCCCGTATTTTAACATGGTATTGTTAGACTTTATGTTGGTTTAGCGACAAATCAGACTTAGCTAAATTAATCTATGATTAGTTCTAATATAAACTGGATTAAGTATATGCCAGATTAAGGAAAGATTAGAGTTAAATATAGGAAATAGATTAGCTTAATGTTAGCTGAGGTGTCATGTTGACTAAGCATGACTCACCTAGTGAGGTGTCATCCAACTAATGAGGGACAGGTTGGATGACACACAACTACTTAAGGAATGACAAAGCCCTCTTCTAGCCTCTTTCATATATAACCAGAATTTCTGATTTACCATTGATTAAGTTAAAGGAAATAGAAGTAGAAGCTAAAGTCATTGATCTATTCTAATTCTGTGATGCTTTTATTTCCTTCTTACTGAATCGCTAAAGGTGTTTGTATCTTGTTCTTAGCTGTCTGTAATTGATTGTTCTTATTAATACAACCATCTGAATGTTATAGCTAAGTCAGAACTACCATGGTGACCCATTCCAATTTAGTATGTGCTAATAGCTCTGCTAAAGGTGATTTCTAGTTTGTTGAGCATGTTAATACTAGGGTTAAGAATGTTCTCAACATAAAGGTAATTATATGATCATGTTTAAGTCTAATGAATGATGATTATGAAGCTGAAATTCCAACATTCTACTTATATTTCCCCTAGTTATTTCATGTTCTTCAACTATAAGCATATATAGTTTTTTTTGTTTTGATTTAGTTACACATGGAGTTTTCTATGTGTCGATTGTTCTACAGTTCATCATGGTCTTTCTGTTCAATCTTAAGTTTGTCGGGTCGACAAATCTAGATATTCATGAACAGAAGAGCAGTTGAAGTTGATTAGTTCTAGTAGGAATGGTTGTGCTCTAAATTTATTAGCAATATGGATGGAGTAACGTTGGAGAGTTTGAAACTATGGGCTGAAGAGTTACATAAGCAACTGTTTTGAAAGAAGTTACTAAAATCTCTGTTGATGAAACATGTTTGTCGTCATCACCTATTGTTTCTCAAGTAACAAGTGAAAGGAAGCAAGAACATGAAGCGCAAGAAAAAGCTTCATTCGTTATTTCAAAGCCGGTAAATGGCAATGCTTTTGCAACGGTTGTTTAGTCTTTCTTTTTCGCTACAAGTTTGTAGAGACTGGTAACACTGGTTAGAGAACTAAGACAAATAACTCCAAAAACACCTGTGTTAATAGTCATGTCATAGTATTTAAGGTATCCGGCTTCTTTGTTGATGAGAAATATATAACTCTGAAAGGCTTTTAAATGCATTTGGTATTGTGCTTGGAAGGTGGCCATATCTGAGGCAAGAAGTGCTCGCTCACAGTTATACAGTGGTACTTGTACAGGATAAAAGGCTGGTTTGCCGGGAATGACGACACCATTTTGACCTATGTGTTGTAATCAGCTTGTATGTGACATAGATGGCTTTGATGGTCATTGATTTCGGCTGCATACAATTTTAAGCTCGTCAATGTTTACTCAATGAGAGGAGCTGGAGACTGCAGTTCCTGTGTGGGTGTTTTGTTGGAACTCTCTTGGTCTCACTAAGATATTGTTCTCTTGGTGCTGATGTTGGAGGAACCATAACTATGCTTTGGGGAAGATTGGAAAATCTTGATTATTTAGAGCATCTCGCAGACTAGGAAGGAAGAAGCACAAATACAGAACCCTCAAAACAGATCAAAGATAACAATAAAGATCATTGAGACACAACAGTTCAGAATGTTCTTGGGTTTGAGAGTATGTTGATTGTTAGTCATATGGGTGGCTGATTCCTGAATGTATTTGACGTGAGTACTTCCCTGGTTCAGTGGGAGCAAAAAAAATATTCTCTGCTCAGGATTTCCATGGGTTTATGGCAATTAATCGGATTCTGGATTATAATGAAGGCAAGGAAATTCAGAGAAAGTACTGGTTGGCTCTTTGAGTTGTACTACGTACTATGGGAATCGCTCAATCGTGGCTTGTTAGTGTGTAGCATACGAGTCTAGTCATTGGAGGTTTTTTTTCCATGACTTCCTCTACTTTGATGTCAGGTATTTTAGCTACAGTCACATTCAAGGTATGTTTTCCTTTGCAGTACAGATTTAGACTTCATAGTAAACTAACTATGTCGTTTAATTTTCAGTTTTCTGAAAATTGTAATTGTATGTAATCTGTACCTTTTCATTACTCGACTAAGCGTTTCCAAAGTGATGCTTTGAGAGCGATGAAAGAAATTTAATGAGAATATGTGATGATTGTAGTAGTCTTGATGTAACTTTTATCGTTTCCATGTGTCTCCAAAGTGATACTTTTGGAGCTGATGAAAGCTACATATTTCGTTATGAAAGGACTATGTAAACTTGCGTTTCAGATGTTGTTCGTATGATGATACCCAAAGGTTAATCATATTCGTAATGTCTGTAATGGAGCAAGGTGATCTATTTATACATAGTAAATGATATGTCTTTTTGACCCAAAGGTTTGAATATCCCATTGAGTACTATGCATAAGCTGATTAGTCTTGTTTTTCTTTTTAGACTTGGTATACCACAAGTTTACCCAAAGGTGAAGTTATGGTTGTATCGAGTCTGAAATTAAATTTTCGCTATCATGAAGTTTCAATGACGATTGTTAGTTATGATTTATAGTTATATGAAGTTTCATATGCTAGTATTGTTAATATCATTCACATGAAATACATGTTATTTGTTTCGTATGTATGTAAAGTCGTTTGACCGATAATAAGCATGTATGTTTTATTTTGATGGTGATTCATACATTGTTATTTGCTGTGTAAACGTTTTACTTGGCAATTTAAGATTCATGATCATGGGTTTACCCAAAGGTGAGCTTATGATGGTATTGAATTTTGTATGATTTATACTATGAATGTTGTAACAGAGGTTATGCCATCCGTGGAAGAGATGATTGCTACTTTAAAAATGTAGTTTATATCATCTGAATAAGGATAGTTGATGCTGCTGTTGGAAGTTCATACTATCTAAACAAAGAACAATGAAGTATAAAAAGCATTGTGTAATTATAAAGAACAATGGGAGTTTGATAGATTTTGTTTTATTATCATTTACCCTTGTTCTTGTTGTTTAAATTTTACTGAGAGCGATACAGAAAAGTCCCTTATGGAGACATATAGTGAGCACAGAAAAGTCTTTTCAAAGATGTATGTCATAATGACAACAAAAGGTACTTCAGAGACAGCTCATATTGAGTACATAAAAATCTCTCCGGAGGTTAGAAAGCAGTCTCATATTGAGTACATAAGGTCGACATATCTCATATTGAGTACAAGAAGTCGACATAGCTCATATTGAGTACAAGAAATCGACATAGCTCATATTGATCACATAAAGTCTCTGCGGAGACGGCTCATACAGTGTAAATAAAGTCTCTTCGGAGACACATCTCTTAAGGAATTTGAGCTTTTCTGTAATTTCTTAAGTGAGACATTAGCAGATCTCAGTTGATATCATAAGGAATTTTGTTGTAGTCTCTTAATTGAGACATTGGCAGATCTCAATTGAGATCATAAGGAATTTCGATATAATCTTTTGAGTGAGACATTAGCAGATCTAAAGTGAAATCATAAAGAGTTCACTGTAGTTTCTTAATTGAGACATAAGTAGATCTTTTGAGGTCAAACAAAATTTCTGTTTTCCGTAGTTTCTTAATGGAGATATTGGTGTAGATCTCTTTTGAGATCATATAGAAATTATGTTTTTTGTATAGTCTCTTAATTGAGACATTGGAGGAAATATTAGTTACGGTCGTAAAGAAATCTCTTAACGGAGATGTAAACAACCTTTTCATCGCAAAAGAAGTATTTTAATAAGACCTAAAGAAATCTCTTAACGGAGATATAAACAACTATTTCGACGCAATAGAAGTCTTTTAAGAAGACTAAAAGAAATATCTCGAATAAGATAATCTCAGTTGAGATTATCAAAGGTCTCATTGGTAAATCTCTTTTCAGATTATGAGAAAATCTTTAGAATGAGATATAATGATCTCGTTATGATTATAAAGAAGTCTCTTAATTGATAAGGTCTCTTCAGAGTTCATATAGAATCCTCAATATCTGAGGTGTAAGGATCTTTGTTGTAAAGATCATATAAAAGCATAAATTTACACTTAATATTATTGTACGTCTAGTTTTCTGATTATAGAAATGGCGTATGCATCTTCTAAATGGTGTGTAGGTCTTTATAGTCGAATGTTAGCGTGCTTTTAACTTGAGCTTGTTTTCAGTAAAGAATTTGTTGCTAACCAAAGTGGGAGATGTTAGCCTTTATGTTGGTTTAGCAACAAATCAGGCTTATCTAAGTTAATCTATGATTAGTTCTAATCTAAACTGGATTAAGTATATGCCATATTAAGGAAAGATTAGAGTTAAATATAGGGAATAGATTAGCTTAATGTTGGCTGAGGTGTCATGTTGACTAACCATGACTTACCTAGTGAGGTGTCATCCAACTAATGATGGACAGGTTGGATGACACACAACTACTTAAGGAATGACTAAGCCCTCTTCTAGCCTCTTTCATATATAACCAGAATTTCTGATTTACCATTGATTAAGTTAGAGGAAATAAAAGTAGAAGCTAAAGTCATTGATCTATTCTAATTCTGTGATGCTTTAATTTATTTCATTCTTACTGAATTGCTAAAGGTGTTTGTATCATGTTCTTAGCTGTCTGTAATTGATTGTTCTTATTAATACATCCATCTGAATGTTATAGCTAAGTCAGAACTACCATGGTGATCCATTCCAATTTAGTATGTGCTAATAGCTCTGATAAAGGTGATTTCTAGTTTGTTGATGAGCATGTTAATACTAGGGTTAAGAATGTTCTCAGCATAAGGGTAATTATATGATCATGTTTAAGTCTAATGAGTGATGATTATGAAGCTGAAAGTCCAACAGGTATCAGAGCCTATAGAGAATACGAGCATCCAACGTCACCTCTAGAGTTTACAACGACACCAGCATCAGAGCCCAGACATAGCAAAACTAGTAGACCCTGTTACAAAGGCACCACGCCATATCTAGAGTTGGTCATTTTTACAACGTCCTCCTGCCGAAATAAAGATGGAAATTGTGATTTTTTCTAGTGCTCAAAGTTTTGGTGTTGCAAACCCGATAAAATACATACTACTAGTTTTATTTGTATTTTCTTCTACGATGATAAGTCACAATCAATCACCCATGGGAATACCGTACCAGATAAGTGCAAACCCTGGTGTATAGTGTAAAGACTATCAAAGGATCCTTTTACACCTATGAGATAAACACTTGCAAACGCATCCCATATTATCCTTGAGATTTACATTTGTATATATTTTCAAACTGTAAGGATAAAGATAAAAACTAGTACGAGAAATCAAATCAAATTGGTAATAAAATTGATTCAGGAAATCATATGCTGTGGTGGTGGTAGTACTTCTTAAGTTAATACTGAGCTGATGCTGTGCTAACACCCCATATACTACGCGTACGCATGCATGCATTCATAAGAGAAGTGGTTTAAACACACGCTATCAGAAGAGAATAAGTTAAGCTTTTTTTAGTTCAAAATTCATGCATGCTTAAAGTAGAGATACATACCATACATGGTGATTTTTATCATCTTTGACTCCAGATACTTCATCATCATTATTACCTCGGTGATTTCAAACAATAAGTCTAGATTCACCGTGATAACCTCGCGAGACACAAAAATTGGTGGGGCCCACTGAAGAAAAAAAAACCACCCTTTTTTTTCCTGGTGGATCCCCGGGGATGTAAGCGTCGGTAAATTCTCGGTGGAGAATTCACGGCGTGTGTAGCATCGTTCTTTTCAAAATGGATCTATCTTTCTCCACTCCACTGATATATGTTGCCTTTGTAGTTGTCCGACAAGGCAAAGGCTCCACTAGACTAGAGTTATGTGTAAACTAAGGCATAGCATATAGCCGGCAGATATACAAATTGTGAAATATTGATGGTCAAAGTTAATTTTAGAAGTTGAGACTGAAATAAGAAAGGTGAATCCAACAATGAAATCACAGATATTTCTCTACAAAAAAAAAAAAAAAAAAAAAAAAAAAAAAACATCACATACACATTCAAACTAAATATTTGGAAACCCATGAATAATAACATTGTTATCTTGATTGATTCTAAAATCCATTACCACCTGTGTTAATCATGCATCATAGAAAATAATGAACATAGGACTCTTTTTAGGTGAGAACGGTCGGTTGTGGACCTACACTAGTTTGTATTTGTATTCTATGATCATGATCAGTTGCAATCTCCCCAGGGAATAACCAGATAAGAAGAGACTACTAAACCCTAAAACGGTGCAGAAAGATCAGAAGACCAATAGCACATGGTCAATCAATATTCACCTTAAAAATGCATTAAAAACTTCCAGAGGAGAGAAAAATTATTCACTCGTTTCTGTAGAGGAGAGAAGAAAGAAAAGAAAAAAAAAGAGAGAACCAGTAGTAGTAGTTTTTCAAAGGAACGCGCAATTGGGGGATACCCAATCTAATTGAGGGATACAGCTATAGGACAAAAACGGTGTCCCAATAGAAATTCGTGGTTACCCCCTATCTAAATATTTTTTTAATTCCTAGTCTACCCCTCACTAATCCTAATTAGTGTTTAATAATAATTAGTAAAAATGTTAAGTATTTGTTATAATATTAGTGTGTGCTTTTATTTGAATTTGGGTGAGTGTGGAGAGAGTAGAAGGAGGGGAAAAAAATTGGGAGGGAAGTTTTATTTGGGGGAAATGGAGGATGATTGTGAAGAGAGAATTGATGCTGCTGAATCTTTAGCTCAGCTACAATTGCAACTCTTTGTTGAACCAACACCATTGAATGATTATTTTTACGATCAAGGACAGTTATTTGAAGAACCTACACAAGAAAGTAAACTTGCACAACATACAAGCATCCCCAACACACATGTCTGCTGAGAGGTTGAAAATTTGATTTTTTTCCTTTAAACCCGCCATTTTTTCAGCTGAAAAACCTATGTACCGGCATACAAGAAGTATGAATACAATTCCGGAACCCTTTATACTGGCATAGTATTCATATAACGACAATTCCGGTAGGAAGATATCCCCCATTTTGAAACCAAAACCGACATAGAATTCAAATAAAAAACTATGCCGGTACTGCATGAAAACATACAGGAAGCAGTGCCGACATGCTTGATAGAAATCTATCAATGCCAGTACTCAAGTGATTTTTTTTTAAGTTTATGGATACTTTACATCATGTGCTGGCATAGAAATTCAAGCAACATACGAGAATTAAATGACTGTGCCGGCAGTGGACTGAAAACCAGGAAAAAAATTTCAAAACGGACTGAAATTCAATTTTCTCGTAGAAAAAAATTCAGGTCGAACACAGTCGGGAGGGGCTACACCCCCCGGAAAATACAACTTTTGTATCGGCATCGTATTCAACCTAAATTCTATGCCAGTATTGATAACAAATTCCAAGGGTTTTCCTGTGTACTTAAAGTGGACTGCCGGCATACATGAATAAATTAAAATCAATGCCGGGATAGAACATTCATTTTCAGGTGATTCTGTAAATCAATACCGGCATAGCATTCATACTAAAATCATTGCCGTAACTAAATACCAGCATTGTATTCATTATAGATTGAATGCCGTAAGATTGTACCGGCACTGTATTTGTACAAAAATCAATGTCGGTACTCTCTGAAACTCAACTGTTTGAGTTGGGGTTCGCGATTATGATGATTCTAACCCAAACCCATTGCTATAAATCAATTCAAACACTTCAAAATCACTTACTTTCTCACGGAAGCCATGTTTACGAGAAGTTGATCGTCCAAAGCCTCTTGTTCTTCTTCTTCTTGCTCTTGATCAATCAAAGCAAGCATTTGTTCTAATTTTTGTTGATCAATCGATTGGGAATTTGATTCTTTCTTGGAGGCATGGTTATGATTCGGTTTGGTTAATCGACGAAGAAATTTTTTAATCATCGTCGACGAAGAACGATGAAGAAGATGGAAGAAAAAAAAATTCAAAACCTAAACCTAATGAGTGCCGGAATTGATGGTATAGATGGGGGATAATTGATTTGGTTTTTAGATTTTTAATTTTAGGGTAAAGGGTAGTATAGTCTTTTCATAAAGTTTTTTAATTAACTAAAGGGTATTTTAGTACTTTCATACCAAATGGTCACCCCTTAGCAGAAACAATGGGTTGGAGGAAGTAATCAATATCCCCAAATTAGATTAGGCATCCCCCAATTGCGTGTTCTTTCAAAGTGGGTTTTGACTTTTGAGAGTTGTTTTTTCAAAGAACAAGTAGTTTTGCAAAGAAGAAGAAGTTTTTCAAACAGAGAAGAAAGATGTTTTGCTCATGTGCTTTTGCAACAATACCCATCCCAAAATCCCCTCTCCGACTTGATGTTGCAAAGTAGTAAGTACTAGTAATCTTGTTTCACTTAGATCCATTTCTTCTTCTTTGATGAAGTTTCACTTAGATATATTTCTTCTTCTTTGATGAATATCGTTTTCTTCTCTTTTTGTTGTTGTTATTATTTCTAAAACCAAGTTGTTGTTGTTGTTGTTTCTGCTGCTGTAACATGAGGAATATCTCATCAACACTAGGCTTTCCTATTTTTTCAATGGGGTTCGGTCATCATGTTTTGACCAAGTAATATTACTACTATTACTTTGCTTGTCTCAAATCTAGGGTTTGATAGCTATGTAATGGTGTTGTTCTAACTTGAGTTTGTTAACAGGAGGAACATCTCATCAATAACTGGGTTTCCTATTTCTTCAAGCTCTGCATCTCCAGTGGGGTTTGGTCATGCTGTTTTGACCAGGTAATACTACTACCACTACTTTTCTTTTGTAACGGTGTTGTTCTAACTTTGAGTTTGTTTCTGCGTTCTTCTATTTATGAAGGAAACTGACCAAACCCATCTCAGCAAGCGGAGACATCAATCTTCCATCTGAAGATGAGAAGAAGAAATAGGAAGAGGTGATTGATGTGAGAGTGGCTACAACTGATGATGAACTACTCCATGCTGCTGGAATTAAGGCAGATTATCTGTTTGCCAATCAAACTCTTTGGTCTACCCAAGAGAAGAGAGATTTGATTCAGAAGATCGAGTTTCATGAATATCTCCATACTTATTATAGGGGTGGAGATTGTAGATTCTTGGATGTTGTTGCTCCTATGGAAAGAGAGTTTAACAACAACTTTGATATTCTAGTCGTCGTTCATGTCTCAAAGGAGGAGGGTTTAAATATGATGGGGAGCTTAGAGTTACAGTTCTGTTGTATGGATCCCTTGATTCCAGTATTCATTATAACTTATGGTGTCATTCACTTTTTGGGGGTATCTAAAGATCAACAGAGAAAAGGTGTAGCCACCCGTATGATAGGCACTGTGATTAACTCAGCCAAATTCTATGGTAGTATTTTATTTATTTATTTTGCTAATTAATACTTGTGATACTGATCCTATATTTGCTGATATTTTAGGTTTAAATGTTTTTTCCCTTGTAGGTGCCAAGTTTGTTCAGGCATTATCACTCTTGAAGAAGTTAGGCTTATGGTAGTATTTTTTTTTTTTTTTTTGCTAATTAATACTTGTGATACTGATCCTATATTTGCTGATATTTTAGGTTTAAATGTTTTTTTTTCTCTTGCAGGTGCCAAGTTTGTTTAGGCATTATCACTCTTGAAGAAGTTAGGCCTTGAGGTAATTTTTTGTTTCAAATCTGAAATAGTTGCAGCTTCAATTACTTCTCTTAAGGGTTAAATAATCAAGATTAAGGGTTTTCTTTCCCCAATTTTTATTTTCCTCCCTTAAGCTTTGAATTTAGTTATAAGTTTGTGAAATCGAAATTGAGGTTTAGATATATATTGGGTATTTTTGGAATCGATTGTTATGTTGGTTTAGCAACATCGTTTTGAAATTCAATTGCCATTATTAGGTCCAGAATGGTCTGAAATTCAATGATAAGTTATTAAACTATCTTTTGGTTTGTCAGTGACACTTAGGGTGAAATTCAATGTTTATCTACTAGCACTAGTAGTTCTTCAATATTATGTAATGGAGTTTGATAATTTTCATATTAGTAAGTGATTTGAGGAGCTTGTTGGTTCTTGATGGTGAAAATCAAACTAATCACCTAGCAACATATGTTTTCCTTTAATTAGTGCTTAATGATATGAATGTTGGTATGATGCTTCCCTGTTTCTTCATCCTATATCTTTTTGTTAAGAAAAAAAAAACATATTTTGTACCTTTTCTTTTCTTTTTCTTTTCCGACAATTCAAAGGCACCACTAGACTAGAGTTATGTGTAAAGAAAGGCATACCATATAGCCAGTAGATATACAAATTGTGAAATATTGATGAACAAAGTTAATTTTAGAAGGTGAGACTGAAATAAGAAAGGTGAATCCAACAATGAAATCACAGATATTTCTCTACAAAAAAAAAAAAAAAAAACATCACATACACATTCAAACTAAATATTTGAAAACCCATGAATAATAACATTGTTATCTTGATTGATTCTAAAATCCATTACCACTTGTGTTAATCATGCATCATAGAAAATAATGAGCGTACGTCTCTTTCTAGGTGAGTACGGTCAGCTGTGGACCTACACTAGTTTGTATTTGTATTCTATAATCATGATCAGTTGCAATCTCCCTAGGGAATAACCAGAAAAGAAGAGACTACTAAACCCTATAACGGTGCAGAAAGATCAGAAGACCAATAGCACATGGTAGAAAAAAAAGAGAACCAGCGGTAGTAGTTTTTCAAAGTGGGTTTTGAGAGTTGTTTTTTCAAAGAACAAGTAGTTTTGCAAAGAAGAAGAAGTTTTGCAAAGAAGAAGAAGTTTTTCAAACAGAGAAGAAAGATGTTTTTCTCATGTGCTTTTGCATCACTACTTATCCCAAAATCCCCTCTCCGACTTGATGTTGCAAAGTAAGTACTAGTAATCTTGTTTCACTTAGATCCATTTCTTCTTCTTTGATGAACTTTCACTTAGATCTATTTCTTCTTCTTTGATGAATATCGTTTTCTTCTCTTTTTGTTGTTGTTATTAATTTCTAAAACCAAGTTGTTGTTGTTGCTTCTGCTGCTATAACAGGAGGAATATCTCATCAACAATGGGGTTTCATATGTTCAAGCTCTGGGTTTGGTCATGATGTTTTGACAAATTAATACTACTACCACTAGTTTGCTTATGTGTCAAATCTAGGGTTTGATAAATTTTTTAATGGTGTTGTTCTAACTAGTGTTTATTTTTTTTGTTCTTCTATTTATGTAGGAAACTCAGCAAACCTATCTCAGCAAGCGGAGACATCAATCTTCCATCTCGAGATGAAGATGAAGAGGTGTATGATGTGAGGGTGGCTACAACGGATTATGAACTACTCCATGTTGCTGGAATAAAGACACATTATCTGTTTGCCAATCAAACTCTTTGGTCTACCTAGGAGAAGAGAGATTTGATTCAGAAGATCGAGTTTCATGAATATCTCAAAACTGCTGATTGGGGTGGAGCTTATAAATTATTAGATGTAGCTGATCCTATGGAAAGAGAGTTTATAAACAACTTTGATGTTCTTTTCGTCGTTCATGTCTCAAAGGAGGAGGTTTTGACTGTTATATGGAGCTTAGAGTTGCAGTTTTGTTGTATGGATACATTGATTCCAGGTTTCATTGTAACTTATGGTACTGTCATTCACTTTCTGGGTGTATCTAAAGATCAATAGAGAAAAGAATATTAAATGCTTTGTTACCAAGGTAACATTGATTGCAAACCCTGATTTGAAGACTATATAAAGGAGAACTCTAGAAACTGGGAAACCTAAACCCCACAGCTCAAGTGTGATACTAGTTACGACTAGAGTCGATTTTCCTTTAACCTTAGGTTTTTCACGAAACCATGTAGGTTAACGACTTGAAGACTTCATTGGGATTGTGAAGCCAGGCCCAACTATTTTATTTGTAGTTGCGTGTTCTAATCTTGCTTTTTTCTATCGTATTGAGTACTATCTTCTCTAAGATTTTCTCGAGATTTAATCTACGATAGGAAAGATAAAATGTAGTCACAAACATCTTCGCCTCATCGTTTGTGATTCCACAATATCTTATTTCGCTACCATATGATTCAGATTTTTGTGAGGTGATTGATAGTTCTAGGCTGTTCTTCGGGAATATAAGTCTGATATATCAATTGGTTCATGTTCGCCTTAATTTATCAAAATACGAAACAAAAAATTCTAGGTATTTCTGTGGGAGACAGATTTATCTATTCAATAGACTTTTCTGTGTGAGACAGATTGGTTTATCAAGTCTTTGACTTTGGGTCGTAGAAACTCTTAGTTGTGGGTGAGATTAGCTAAGGGAATCAAGTGCACAGAGTTATTCTGGGATTCAGAGGCATAAGGAACGTGACGGTACCTTGATCAGTGTGAGATTGGTTAGGTCTCAACTACATTCCAATCCAAAGTTAACTTGCACTAGGCTAGTGCCTGTAGCGTCTTAATACAGTATGTTGTTCAAATCTGGACTAGGTCCCGGGGTTTTTCTGCATTTGCGGTTTCCTCGTTAACAAAATTTCTGGTGTTTGTGTTATTTCTTTTCCGCATTATATTTTTTATATAATTGAAATATCATAGTTTGTGCTTAAGTTCAATCAATTGTGAATACAACCTTTGGTTGTTGATTAAATTGATAGACACTTGGATATTGGTTTTTGATACCGTCCAAGTTATTTCTTATATTCAATCAGGCTCGCAAATTCATATTTGTTTGATTGCGTATTGAATTGAAAAATAGAGATATAACTCTTGGATATACTTTTCTTAAGATTGAATCTGATTGCGTAGTTGATTCTCTTGAAAGTATATTGGAGTTAGTCCATACATATTACTATGTAAAATATTGGGTGTGTTTGTTAGACCTCCTCTTTTTCAATTGGTATCAGAGCAGGCAAACACGTTTAGGACCTCATAAGTCTGTGTTTGTAGCGATCTGTTTCTATGGACAGAGGTGTTATCTCTATAAATGTACTGTTAGTCTTTGATGGCTTGAATTACTTATGGTGGAAAATTGTTATGCATGCCTTTCTTCAAACTCGTGATTTTCAATCATGTGTATATGTTATTAATGTTTATTATCCTCTAATGGTTACAGTAGACGGTATTTCTATTTCAAAGGATATTGGTAGATATGAACCGAACGAGATTCTCGTTGCAAAGCAAAATTATGACGGTTTAAATGCTATCATTCATGCTATTACCTCAGATCTTCAGCACCATGTGACTACGTGCACTCGGTCTAAAGATGTGTGGGATATCTTAGAAACTGTATTCGAATGGAATACCTATGAAAAGGAAGCTAGGCTTTAAAACCTAAATTCTTATTGGGAAAACCTTCGTATGGTTGATAAAGATTCATTTGATGAGTTTAATCACAAAGTGTCTGAAATTGTTAATGCATCTTTTGCATTGGGTAAGACTATTCCTGAAAAGAATATTGTGATGAAAATTCTCAGATCGTTGCCAGCCAAATACGATTCTAAAAAACATGCCATCGTTAAAGGAAATAACCTTAATACTTTATCTATAAATACTCTGGTTGGGAAGTTAAAGATCCTTGATCATGAGCATACATCCAAATATGGAAAGGATATTTCTTTCAAAGAACAAAAGAAAACTAAAGTAAAAATGTTGGCATCTTTAAAGATGATTCTTCTGAAACTAATTCATCAGGTGAATATCTTTACAAGTCAGTCTCCTTGATCACAAGACAGTTTAGAGATCTTCTTTTGAAGAGAAGTAAACGGTTCGTCGGAGATAAACCTAAGTCATCAGTTAAACTTCATAATCTTGTTACTCCTAAAAATAGGGATACCGATGATGAGGATATTCCACAGTGCTTCAAGTGTAAAGGTTTTGGTCATTTTTCAAATGAGTGTCTGAATCGTATAAAATACACTAGAAACAAAGGTCTTGCTGCAACTCTTGATAGAATGTATGATCACTATGATTCTAATGAAGACAAAAAATCAAGTGTTGCACTCCTTTGTGAAAATATTGATTTTGATAATTGTAGCAATACGCACATCAACCTCAATATTCTTCCGAGAGAAACTTAAACCACTTTGGAGGATAAAATGGATTTCTTCTTGTCTATTGGAAATTCTATTTCTAATTTTTCAGGTTCTACCGTTTGTCTTGCAGCTTGCATAGCTATGGCTTCTGAACCATCGTCTCTATTGACATATTCTTATTGTACTCTCAAAGGTCATGAACTCTCCAATTGTTTCAAGTACAAATATAAGATAAGATATGTCAATAAACTTCAACGAAGAGCAAATTGATTAGCAAACAAGCTCAAACTTATTCAGAAGTCGTCTGAGGTATGTAAACTATCTCTTCTTCAAAGAAGTTAATTTCCAAAAGATAAGAGTAGACCTCTAGAGAAAAGAGTACGGTCTAAACAGTTTGTTAAACCGATTTTTATGAATTTCGTTCAAGAAGATTATGGTGGACAGATTATTTTTTACCCCAGCATAACTTAAATATGTTGGTTGTGTATCTTGTCTCAGGTGCTTAGTTCAAAAGAGACAAGGGTTTGCACACTTCAGGCTTTAGGAAAAAAGAAAATATTTTTTTGTTTTGTTTTTTCTTGGTTTCGTTTTCGCCAGTTTGGAATTCTTCCATATTTTCATATCTAATTGATATTGAAAGGGTTTTCTATGTTTGATCAATCAAAGAGAGTTAACACTACGCCAGAATGGGGTATATTTGACAGGCGGGCTTTGTGATAATTGACAGGGCTGGTATGTCATAGCATCTTTGATGGGCTGGTGGTATCAAATCTGTATACTAGCTCACAACTATTTTTGGGCTAGTGTTTTCGACGGGCATGGATAAATCGGGACTATCGCCCACTAAATCATTTCTTCTTTCTTATTTTCTTCTCTCTGTATCACCACCACCACCACCAAGCACGTCGGTTCTCCTTCAACTTGCCGACCTAATCAATCACTCAGAAGAATCGTTATCAACTAATCGACGTGAAGATTAGATCATTTAAAACGATCGAAACAGGTAACATTGATTGATTTTAATTCGATTGTGAGCTTTGATATTGAAAGTTATAGTACCAATCTGGTCAAGCTAAGGGTTCAAACTCATGAAGGTATCATATCTGCGCCTATGAGATTGATCTGACAATGTTTCTCCCTGAGCCTGATACTGTTTTGGTGGTTCCAGGCAGAGCATGGTCGTGAGAGTCAGGCCATGAAGAAAGAAATCATCTCGCAGTGTAAGAGTCTTCTTATGGAGATTTTTTCTTCGAATGCACTTGCCCATAGATAGTTTCACCGAGTTATCAACAAACAATAATAGTGTCACTGTTGTTTTTGTATTCTAATACACACTTTAGCCTTTTTCTGTTTTATTTTTCGTTCTTGATATCTTTAGTCTTCTTGGATGTTGTTTGGACAAAGAATTTATATGAGATTGAACTTTTACAATATACGTCTTCAAAGTGTTTTTAGTTCTTCATGGTACTTCTATTTGCAATTTAAGCAACAAAAAAAATATTATTTATATTGGAAATTCAATTTTGGAATAATTGACAAGGGGTGCCCGTCAAAAATAATAATTATTTGACAGGAAAAGATAGTCGTTTACTTCTGATAATTATTGACAGTAGGTCACCATCAATTACTGTTTTCGGCACCTTAAAAAACGACAGGCCGATTGACAGGAAGGGTCTGTCAATAATCTCTATTAACGACAAACCTGGCATGTCGAAAAAGGTTAATTCTGGCGTAGTGTAAGATCGACAATTTTGCCTTCTTTAGGGCTGTGAGTTGTGTGTACGTGAATACTTTTAGTGTATAAAGGTTATGTAACCCTACATTCCTTTTTCCTTCTCTGAAAACTCTTTTTTATCACAAGATTGCTTGTTGAGCCTGATTTGTGAATTCCTCTCACAATATCATACTAGTATGGAGAATCCAAGCATTATATCTTTCGATGGAAAAGATGTTAATATAATTGTTAAGCCATCAATCATGAAGGAAAAAGAAAAATCTCATGTACCCTCAACTTTAAAAAGAAAAAAGAGGAGTGTGAGGAAACCAAGAGCTGTTCCTTCTATCTACAGAAGTTTTCTGGGGTTCTTGAAGAATTGAAGGAAACAAGAAAGGAGATTCAGGAAATAAAGGTTATTCTCTTGAGGACTCTCGAAATTCAGAAGGACCTGGTTCGTCATCAGTCTATAAGGTTTGTTGGAATTGACTCATTTCTTTATGAACCTTATGTTCATATGGATGTTGACGACAAGGAGTTCGGGGACGATAAAGAATTTTTTAGAGGCCTAATGTGTAGGAAACTTCTTGTGAGAATTTATTCTTGTGTTTTAAGAAGGATAACTAGGGTTTGGAATAGACACTATAGTGAGTACACATAGCTATTGCCAACGATTTTCAATTTGCAATGTTTTTAGATTTATTTATTTAAATTCTAAAGTTTATTTGGAAGATGATTTTGCAGTATTAATTTTTATTGGTTTTATATATTGCAAAAAATTTATGGGATATGTGTGTTTGCGTCCGTGAACTATGATTGTCCCATATATGTCAAAAGTTAAGCCTATTGTGTTATTATGAAAATATTGATGAAGATAGGATGAACTTTTGATTACAAAGATTAAGTCTATTACATGTATTTATGCAAATATTGATACAAAATAGAATGAATATTTGAATATTTTGCAATATTGGTCTTTCCCTGATCCACTTCTATGTGAAAGTACTATGTGGCTCCGTAAGTTCTCTTATGTTGAGCATTTTTTATTAAATTAATCATGGGTTCTCTTGGGGTTAGTTTAATTGAGTTTTATGGATACAAATTCATGTTTCATGTAATTTGATAATGCCCAAAGAAATCATTCTTTTGGTGTGAAAGTAAGGTCGCTCTTGTTGTTCTTTCAAGAATGACATATATGGGGGAGAGTTCTTAATTGAACTTGTGCTTAGTTTCCAAATCTTTGTGGGGAGTGCGGTTGTGGAATATTGCAGGAGTTTTCTTGTATCTTTATAAACTCCTTGATGAATACAATAAGTTTCGACTATGTGAAATCATCGAAACAAAGTTCATATGTTCTATTTTAGTCATGAAGTATCTCTATGAGAATTTCATTATGATTTCACTAGTTTTCGTATCTTTTCCAATTTATATTGACAAAAAGGGGGAGAATTAATGTGTAGTTCACACTACAAATACATATGGTTTACGGATTATTATGTAAGTGGGAGTGGTTTTCATGTGAGATGGAGTATTGACTAAAGGGGAGGGATACATATCACCATAGTATTTTTGTCGAAGTTGTGATACAATAGGACTTTGATGTTGTCTAATGATACTATAATACTGTATAACAGTGTTTGAGAGCTACTATTTTCTCATTGTTATAGCTAAGGATCTTCAACAACTATGATGCTGAGTTGAACACGTTCAGAATCACTTGAGTACTTGGAAGTGACGAAGATTTTGAGTAATGTTGAAGAACCAAGGAAATCAATCATTTGTATGAGAAGCTACAAAGTTTATTTTTTTTATAATCCATATGTATTGATAGTTTTGTCACTAAAATTGACAAAGGGAGAGATTGTTAGAGAACTGCTCGGTCGAACTCGCAAGCGTTGCTTTCTCAATCTTGTTTTCAAGTTTAGTTTCCAAAACTATAAGTCTTGATTTCTAATCTACTTATATCTAAGTCTCAGATTAGGATAGTAAGTGTAGTTGAGCATTAAACTTCACGACGTTCATCGATTGAAGACGAAGAACTACTAAGGGGAGCTTATGGAACTTCAACAACAAAAGGTATGTGGAGACTTAATTGAACACATCTATCACTCAAAAGTCTATCTACTCTATCTCGTATTTGAGACAAAATTCGTATAGCTATATAGACTTCGATTATACACATTGGATATTTCGAGTTAAGTTTAACTCGCTTACATATTTATCAAAATATGTGTTGGTAAGCTTTCGATTTAACCAAGTTCATCTTATATTCTTGACAAAAGTCAAAAGATGATCATGTGAAAATCGCCTTGTAACATCTTACATGATTTGTGTGAGACAGTCATTTGATGTAGACTCGAAATGTTTCGTATTAATCATTCGATCACTTGAAAATTGCTTTGAAGCTAATAGTTTGGGTATGATAGCTATTTTTATCTTCTAAGAATGTTTCAATGATTGAAAGGGAGTTTAGAACAATAACCATGATTGAATATAACACAATATGCGTACTGGCATATGTGTTGCCCAAGTCCTGGAACCATGGTATGCATACCCGTATGCCTACTGGTTGGTTATGGAAGTCCGGGAACTTAGTACGCATACCGGTATGCGCACTGGCGTGAGTTTCAATTTCCGGAAATTCAACTGAGTTTTGGAAAGTATGCGTACCATTTCGCATACTGGCGAACCCAAACTTGGTCCGGCCACTTAGGTATGCGTACTCGTTTGCATACTTGAGTAGGTTATGTTCTAAAATCGGTTTGTTCATGAACTAATATATTTATATAATAAGGAATACAATCTTTTGAAAACCGTGGCTATAATGTTCATGAATTGTTTCAAGTGAATCAAAATCGATTTTGCTTCAATTGTGTCTTATATACTTCGATGAGAATATAAACAATTGAACAACTCTAGAATTAGTTTCATTTGAGTTATTTGGACTAGTTATGGTTAAGATGAATATGGTTGATATGAAAGTGTTCATATGGCTAACTTCGGTTAACTATTGATGAGCCAACAAGGTTTACATGTTTAGGTACGTTACTCATATCTAAATGAAGTCATTTTTCATTTGTGTATAACAAGTTAAGTTCGATCTAACGGTTGGAAGATATTAGCTTGAGTGTAATCAGGTTTTCATCTAACGGTGAATATTGAATTCCTTGCTACCAAGGTAACATTGATGCAAACCCTAATTTGAATACTATATAAAGGAGAACTCTAGCAACTGCCAACTGGGAAACCTAATCCCCACACCTCCTGTGTTATACTAGTTGCGACTAGAGTCGATTTTCCTTTTACCTTAGGTTTTTCACGAAACCGTGTAGGTTAACGACTTAAGACTTCATTGGGATTGTGAAGCCATACCCAACTATTTTCTCTATAGTTGCGTGTTTTGATCTTATTATTTTCTATCGTATTGAGTGCTATATTCTTTAAGATTTGCTCGATATTTAATCTCCGATAGGCAAGATAAAAAGTTGTCACAAACATATTCGTCTCATGTTTGTGATTCCATAATATCTTGTTTCGCTACCATTCAATTAAGATTATTGTGAGGTGATTGATATTTCTAGGTTGTTTATCAGGAAGTTAAGTTCCGTATATCAATTGGTTCCTATTCACCTTGATCTATCAAAAGACGGAACAAAAACTTCTATGTATTTTTATGGGAGACAGATCTATCTATTCAATAGACTTTTCTGTGTGAGACAGATTGGTTTATCAATTCTTCGACATTAGGTCGTAGCAACTCTTAGTTGTGGGTGAGATCATCTAAGGGAATCAAGTGCGCAAAGTCCTGCTGGCATTCAGAGGCATAAGGAACACAACTGTATCTTGATCAGTGTGACATTGGTTAGGTCTAAACTACATTCCAGTCTGAAGTTAACTTGTAGTAGGCTAGTGTCTATAGCGGCTTAATACAATGTGGTGTTCGCATATTTTAATGACCCGTCCCTCCACCGATATTGTCCCCACTTAGCCATTGCGGTTATCTGGTAGTGTGTGGTTTTCAACGGGCATCGTTGCGGTTATCCATCAACAACTTCCTGGGAGGTCACCCATCCCTAGATTGCTCCCGCCCGAGCACGCTTAACTACAGAGTTTTTTGTCAACTCTGGAGCCAATTGTGCTGAAAAGGCCTAGGTATTAGGAAAGGACAAATCACTACTTATAGTCTATTCGGCCAACCACTGCCGAATATCTCGAGGTGTTACAATATCACCACCTTAAATTGGAGTCGTCCTCTGCTCCAGAATATATTCGCAAGCCCAGATCTCCAACGTTCCCTGCCCCACATGACAAGCACCTGGAGCAACCCCGTCCAGCGTACCATCCCACCCTCAGCAGGTGTCCCATCGTCGGCTCTGATACCATATGTAATGACCCGTCCCTCTACCGATATTATTCCCCTTAGCCACTGCGGTTATCCGACAGTGTGGGGTTTTCAAAGGGCATCGCTGCGGTTATCCAGCATCAACTTCCCGGAAGGCCACCCATCTCTGGATTGCTCCCGCCCGAGCACGCTTAACTACAGAGTTTTCTGCCAACTCTGAAGCCAATTGTGCTGAAAAGGCCTCAATGTTAGGAAAGGACAAATCATTACTTATAGTCTATTTGGACAACCACTGCCGAATATCTCGGTATATTACGCATATGGACTAGGTTCCCGAGTTTTTCTGTATTTTCGGTTTCCTCGTTAACAAATTTTCTAGTGTCTGTGTTATTTATTTTCCGCATTATATTTCCTATATAATTCAAATATCACAGGTTGTGCGTAAGTTCAATCAATTATGAATCCAATCTTTGGTTGTTGATTAAATTGATTGACACTTGGATATTGGTTTTTGATACCGTCCAAGTTATTTCTTATATTCAATCAGGCTCGCAAATTCCTATTTGTTTGATTGCAAATTGAATTGAGAAATAGAGATATAACTCCTGGATATACTTTTCTTAAGATTGAGTCTGACTGTCTAGTTGAGTCCCTTGAAAGTATATTGGAGTTAGTCCATACAGATTACTAAGAGAAATATTGGGTGTGGTTGTAGGACCCCCTCTTTTTCACCTCCCACATATTAAGCCTATATAGTTGATTTCCTGATTACGATCGAAATGTATGATCAAAATCAAACATATGATCAAGGTGGTGGAAATCGATAGCAATTTGGCAAAAGTCTAGCCTCCTCAAAATCCGGTCTTACAACAATGAGTGCATCCTAGATTATTACTCACCTTACAAGTTTAACAACTTGTGGAATCAACAAAGTTTGAGACGAAGAGAACTTTGATGATTTCTATCTATCTTGATCGATAGAGCAATCTCTACAAACAATCAAGATCAGGATACTCAAGTTATCAAGGAAAGACAACTAGACCTAGCTTCACAAATCCCTATGACGTCTTTATAGTCGCTAAACCCTAAAAGGGTTAGGAAGAAGACGACTATAGTTACAACTAGGACACACCAAAGTAGTCTCGGGATTCAAAGATCCCAGTTGCTTGATGTTCCTTTTTTATAGATATTTGGAGCATAGGTTTCTTTATGTTTAAGCTAAGATAGCTACGGAACCAAGCAAACAATATTCACTATTAGATGAATCTTTGAATCTGATTTACATAAGAAAGATATACACTCTAGTTAGGTGAGGCCATAACCGAACCGTGTACAAAGACTATGTTAAATATGGTTAGCTAAAATTAGCCGGTTTTAACTTAAAAGCTTAATCTTCATTTTCATGAACACATAAGACATTAACTTTGAGTCACAATCATGTTATCAAATGAGTCTATTATTTTTAGATAATTAATCAAATGCTAATCATCTCATAGAAATAATTTAATCCCACTTTAAGATATAATCGACATGGTTAGTAAATGGAAACATTACAAGTCAAAGCCGTTCGTGACTCAGGTCAGTCAGAGTACGTGTACCGGTTTGTAAACTTTTTAATCAAACCAAGTTCCGGAGTTATCAGAACTATTAAGGTATGCGTACAGGTTTGGAAACCTTAATAATTCTACCGGTTCCGGAGTCCACACAACTATTCTGGTTTGCGTACCGATTTGGATACTTATACCGAGTTCAGGAACACAAAACTATTTTGGTTTGCGTATCAGTTTGTAAACTAACCAGATTCCATAACCACAGTTCCAAAATGATATGCATACCGATCCGGTTCACGAGTCAAATAGATTTTCACATGATGTGCATAAGAATACGCGTATCACAAATCTGTAGGTCGATATATAGCTAATCCGATGCGTGTACGAATACATGTAATAAGGGTTCATACTAGTGTTTAGAAAACCAGCCCGGCCCGGCCGATCAGCCTAGTGAATCTGTGACCTGGTCACTTTTTCGGGCTGGTCCATTACTAACCCAGTAAATTCACAAAAACAGCTTTATTTTGTGAAAACTAGTTGACCCGGCGGGTTGACTCGTGATCCAGACGATCCACAACTGTTTCAATGGGTCGATACAGATGATAGGGAAACCTAAGTTTACTTTGACAAATGTATTCTATTTCTCCCCATTTCATCTGAACCTTAAACAGAAGGAAATTGACGAGTCATAAAAAAATTAGGTCTCATCAAATTACAATTCTTAAAAATAAATAACAACAGTAGATGAACTTTATTAAGAAATTAAAAAATCAATCAAAAATAATAATACAAAATAGATCTAATTACAAGAAATTAGATTAGATTTATTATTTATATTGTGATGCTGCTGTGATTTTTTTAATAGTTTAGTTTGTGATGTTGCAGCTTGCAACGCCGTTGTGATCCTTTTAGTATGATGTTAAAGGACAGATTTATACTGAAAACAAATATGAGTTGGATGATGTTTTGATGGTTAGTGAGATAAAACAAAGAAACTCGTACTAAAACCACAGTTTGTTGTGTATGTAGAGAGGAGGAAGAGAGAAGCGAAGTGGAGGTATAAGATGATGAAAGAGATGGAGATAGGCGGAAATAAAAAAGGGACTATTAGTGGTAGTATTTTATATCTTTTTGACTTAATCCTTCTGTTTGACCCGGTGAATCTGGGTTGAACCATGTGACCCTTGACCCAGTAACTTAGCCGGTTTGATGTTCGGGCCAGTTTTCAGAACATTGGTTCATACATATAACAGTTTTCCCAGTTTGTAAGCCTGAATAACACTGTCTTGTATCTGAATTTATAGTAGTTATATATTTTTCTCTAAATCAATTCCAAACATTCCCGAATAACATCAATGACACATATCACTGTTCCAGGTTATTTTTAAATGATAACTTGAATCACGATTTTGATTCCGAACAATAAATTGTCCTTAACCTAAATTCATCAAGCATGAAAATATGTTCATTAAGCTTAGTCATTATACTTCGAGAAGTCTGTTAACTATAATTAGTTCTCGGCTCGAAATTCTTGTCTATGCAAACTAGTCTAATTAGTTATGCAAGATCGTCTCAAATGATAGAAAAGTGAATATAACTTTAGATATAGGTGGCTCAGTCTTCACTTACCTTTTGTTGATGAAGTTCTCCAAAATCTTCGGTTGATCTTCGCCTTCAAACGGTAGAACACAATGACAACTGACGTGATCCAGTATTTCTCAACATTTCTATCCTAGTCCGAGACTTAACTAATGGTAGACTAGAAATCAAGATATAGTTTTTGAAAAAACGGGGGTACAACAACCTCACCCAATATTTCTCTTAGAAATCTGTATGGACTAACTCCAATATACTTTCAAGAGAATCAACTAGACAGTTAGACTCAATCTTAAGAAAAGTATATCGAAGAGTTATATCTCATTTTCTCGATTTAATCTGCAATCAAACAAATAGGAATTTGTGAGCCTGATTGAATACAAGAGAAATAATTTGAATGGTACCAAAGACTAATGTTCAAGGATCAATCAATTTCAATCAACAACCAAAGGTTGGATTTACCAATTGATCGATTCAACGCACAACCTGTGATATTTCAATTATATAACAAAATATAATGCGGAAAAGAAATAACACAGACATTAGAAGTTTTGTTAACGAGGAAACTGAAAATGCTGAAAAACCCTGGGACCTAGTCCAGATTTGAACACCACACTGTATTAATCCACTACAGACACTAGCCTACTACAAAGCTAACTTCGGTCTGGACTGTAGTTAAACCCTAATCAATCTCACACTGATTCAAGGTACAGTTGCGCTCCTTACGTCTCTGATCCCAGCAGGAAACTATGCACTTGATTCCCTTAGTTGATCTCACCCAAAACTAAGAGTTGCTATGACCCAAAGTCAAAGACTTGATAAACAAATCAGTCTCACACAGAAAAGTCTATTGGAATAGATAAATCTATCTCCCACAGAAATACCTGCGAGTTTTGTTCCGTCTTTTGATAAATCAAGGTGAACAGGAACCAATTGATAACCCGGACTTATATTCCCGAAGTACAACCTAGTATTATCAATTACCTCATAATAATCTTAATCGATTAACGAAACAAGATGTTGCGGAATCAAAAACGATGGGACGAAGGTGTTTGTGACTACTTTTCAATCTTTCCTATTGGAGATATAAATCTCAAGCCAATATTACGATTGTACTGAATCACGATAGAAAACAGCTAGATCAGATCATGCAACTACAGAGAAAATAGTTGGGTCTTGCTTCACAATCCCAATGAAGTTTTTAAGTCGTTAACCTATAGGGTTTCGTGAAAAACCTAAGGTTAAAAGAGAATCGACTCTAGCTTATACAACTAGTATTACACTGGAGGTGTGGGGATAAGGTTTCCGAGTTTCTAGAGTTATCCTTTATATAGATTTCAAATCAGAGTTTGCAATCTAAGTTACCTTGGTAACAAAGCATTCAATAATCACCGTCAGATGAAAACATGATTAGATTCAAGCTAATATATTTCAACCGTTAGATCGAACTTAACTTATTATACACAAATGAAATGTACCTTCATTTAGGTTTTAGTAACCGTACCTAAACGTGTACACTTAGTCGGTTCAACAATATCCATATGAGCACTTTCATATCAACCTTATTCATCTTTATCATAACTAGTTCAAATGACTCAAATGAACTAGTTAGAGAGTTGTTCAATTGCTTAGATCTCATAAAATTATATAAGACACAGTCGAAGAAAAATCGATTTTGATTCATTCGAATCAATTCATGAACATTATAGCCACGGTTTGCAAAGATTGCATTCCTTATTATATAAATGTTTTAGTTCATGAACAAACCGATGTTAGAAATTAACCTCCTTAAGTATTCAAACAGGTACGCATACTTAAGTACCCGGATTGAGTTTGTTTTTGACTTCCAAACTCTAGCAGAAATTCACGGACGTCAAACTTCCGCCAGTATGCATACGGGTACGCATACTTACCCGAATTTCCAACAACCGCCAGTACGCGTACAGGTACGCATACTTTTGGATCCCGGTTTTGGACATTTACAAAATGTGAGAACACACTATGTTTATATCCAAACATGGTTACTTGTTCTAAAATCTCATTTCAATCATTGAAACTTTCTTAGAGGATGTTTAAAATAGTTGTTATCCACAAACTATTTTCATCAAAGCGATTTTCAAGTTATTGAAATAATATGACTTTCATTACGAGTAAAGATGAACTTGGATAAAGCGAAAGCTTACCAACACATATTTAGAGAAATAGATAAGCGAGATAAACTCGACTCGAAATAACAAATGTGTATAATTGAAGTCTATATAGCAATACGACTTTTGTCTCAAAATAGGAGATATAATAGATAGACTTTTGAGTGATAGATAAGTTCAAGTCTCAACATACCTATTGTTGATAAAGTTCCACAAGATCCCCTTAGTAGTTCTTCGTCTTCAATTGATGAAACGCCGTGAAGTCTAATGCTCAACTACACATTTTATCCTAATCCGAGACATAGCTATAAGTGGACCAGAAATCAAGACTTATTGTTTTGGCAACTAAACTTGGCAACATGCTTGAGATAGCAACGCTTGCGAGTTCGACCGAGCAATGCTCTAATAATCTCCCCCTTTGTCAATTTCAGTGACAAAAATATCAATACATATGGAATACAAAATAAATAAACTTTGTAGCTTATCTTCCAAATGCTTGACCTGCTTGGTTCTTCAACATTAATCGAAATCTTCGTCACCTCCAAGTACTCCAATGATTCTAAATGTGTTCAACCCAGCATCATCGTTGTTGAAGATCCATAGATATAACAATGAGAAAACAACAGCTCTCAATCATTGTTACACAGGGTTTTGTCTTTGTTCCTAGACTAGGAAATTAAGTGGCAGATATCTTAACTAAGTTTATTAGAAATGTGAACTTACCTATTGAATGGGGAACTCACCCTCTCGTTTTGTGGGAGCAGAATATCACAGCAACCTTCACTTGAGAATATTTAATGACGCAACATAATAATGTCGCAAAAGAAATATTAAAAACGACGCAACAAAGAACGACGGACAAAACATGAGAAAGGCGGGAAGACTTTGCGAATATAGAATTTGAATAGTAGTTCGCGATACTTCGCAAGATTATAGTTGTATAGATTTCACTATAAATAGTAGTTCAAATGTTAAATTAGGGGAGGTATTATTATTATGGAGAGGTCTTTTTAGTAGGAAAGGATAATTTTAGGAGGAGAGAGAAAATTTTAGGAGGGATTATTTTTCTTTATCATCTTCTTCCCCAAAAATCTAGAGCTCCAAATATTCTTTAATGGAGTCTTAATTGTAAAATGATGTAATTACATACAATCACTAGTGAAGAACCATGGATGTAGATCACAATGATCGAACCATGTAAAAATTCTTGTGTCTCCTTTACAATTTTAGTACTTTAATCTTCATTTTCATATCAAATAAATTAGATCATCAAATCAAATTAATAGAATTCTACTGAGGGTGTAGTTGTAGGATATTCTGCAACTACATAATTGGCGCTAGAAACAGGGATTGGAAAGAGTTATATCAGCAGACAACGGGTGATATTTGAATTTTGGAGAAATCAAATGAGAAATAGATTCAAAGTGAAAGTGGGATTCGTAAAATCAAAAGAAGGAAATCATCGACAAAATGAAAGTAGCCGGAATCCTCGGCAATGAACAATTATAACAAATGAATCTTTCTCTCTAACTCTTTAATTTTGTTCTCAAAAATTTAGATTTAGCGATTTAAGAGTCGGATTTTAGAAAAACTTTTCAGGAAGACTTAGAGTTTCTTTTTCATCAAAAATTGGATTCCTCTTAAAAAATTGGTTCAAAATGAAATTCAGTTAAAAATCAGTAAATTGGATTTACAAATCCATGTAATGAATTTATGTAAAATCTAAGCATTGAGACTTTTGGTTTAACTTTTCTTTCGTTTATCTCTTGTTTATGATAGTTAACATAGATGATAGATCATAACAGTCATATTCGTAGAAGGAAAAGAAATTCACATACTCGAAATTGCTCCAGTAAAATGCAATTTTAAAGATGGGAGATAACACTATGCAGCGAAGTTCAACCATAGAAGAGTTTAGTTCGTGTGCAGCAAATTTACGAATTGTAGTTCAAAATTGAAGTTCAACCATAATTTACGAATTATTCAAATTTTAATAAACTATTCAACAAAAAACTTCATCATCAACATCAGCAAAGCTACCAAATGAGCTAGTTTCATGAATCACAAGCAAATTAGCCAAAAAAGGAACCATATAAATCCGTATTGCGAGCAGGAGAACAACTTAAGCGAATACGAAGAAAGAAAAGATGAAAAATAATTATACTTGCGAAGTTAATAATCATGCAAAATTATTGGTTTCTGCGAAGATGAAGAGAAGTAGGCAAAATTAAACAAAGTAAAGAACAAACATCAACAAAGTTTACCTCATCAGAAACCAGCGAAGCCAAGCCAATCATAGGACAATGAAGGAAAATCAACGTTTTCGCAGAAAAATCTACATCGTACAGCATCCGGGAACACAGATATGAAGATGTTCAAGCCGTATCAAAATCAAATATTTGCATCAGTATAGAGCAAAGTTTGGTTAACTCCAACAACTCACCTTGTCAGCCAACACCATCAGTGAAGACAAATTATTATGAAGTTTAGTTAAGCAACCAAAGAAGCTGCGAGCAACGCAACCAAAGTGAGAAAAAGAGTTAACCTGACCAACAATTCCGTCAGAATACAACAATTGATCAACTCATTACGAGCTGGTTCCTATCAGAGGAATTCACTTAGGAAAATCAATAGAAGAACTAATTACGATGAAGGTTCATCAACCAGCCATCCAGATTACTCTAAAGATCTGAAGTAAACCATGGTACGGGAAGAGCAGTAAAGGAAGGAAAAAAGCAATGATAATATTTACTTCATCAACAACAGAAGAGTTTAAACTTCAACCCAGTTCGTAATGATTCTTGCCGAGTTAAACCAAGTTGAAAGAAATAATGATTCACTCCTGGGACAGTCAGTTCCGTTATCAGCTCGCAAAAATCATATTTGCGAAGATAAAACAACATGTGATAGAAACCAGCTCGAGAAAATTACTCCCAGCAAGAAAAAAGTGATGAAGAGAGGGAAGCAAACATGAACTGAAGCAAGGGATCTAAAGGCGGAAAAAGGGAAATACTTCAGCAAGAATAGTGAAGACATTCACAGAGACACAATGCCTCAAGCCTAGCTCACTGAGGCATTGCTTTGCCGGATTATCGAGCATAGCATAAAGGCCATTCCAGCATCATTAGCGTCACTTGATACACATATAATGAATAAGAATGTAAGGCAACAACATGAGGAAGAGAACAGGTCTAAATAACACAAAATTCCAGCTGCATTTACGAGAGTTAAAACACCATGTCGAAACTCCCAGCGAAGAAAAAGAAAAATATAGTTGGACAAGTTGATTGAAGTTCGCAGAGAATCCCAAGCACAAATGGTTGGAGTTGGATAAAGGAAGAAACAAACAAAGACGAATATAATGCATGGAGTTTAACCATCTTTAGATATCAACAACCAACAACACGAAGAAAAACTGAACGACGATGAAATAGAACAGAAGCAATAAGGAAGCTTACACCAGCAGGACGAAAACTAGGTCATTAGTTACTTTGAAATGGACGGACTTGCGAGCAGCAAACTAGCGGAGAACCACAAACAAAAAATGATGCAGGATAAAAAAAGTTAGAACGAAACAACGCTCATCAGCAACCTCTTGCATATATAGCCGCAAGAGAAAATACAATTTCAGAAGATACAATAATGATTACTTCACAGCATCATTTACGCAACAGAAGGTCAATGAAAAGTTGGTATAGATGATTTGAGTAGCAGCATGAACATAATCATACACTAGTATGGAAAGAGAAGATCAGGATAAATAGTAGGTGCGGTCCCGTTCTCTCACCATGCAGAAATGAAATACGGAAGAAGAAAGGATGATGGGAAAAATTATACAAGAAATGATAATATCAGAATAAATTCTATGAATTTCACTACATCTACAAAAATAGGAGCTTGGACAAATGGTCGCAAGTGGAGCTGATAAGATGATGGACGCGGGTTCGAGTCTCTCTATTCGCATAAAATTTTTGCTTCGCAAATATACACTTCAAAAACATTATATCGCAAACATTTCCTTCGCAAATGTTCAACTCGCGAATATTCGCAGCATTAATACTTCGCAGATGTTCGTTTACTTCGTGCAAATGTTTACTTCGCACGGTCTTTGATAATTTCACAAGAGTATTTCGCAAGAAAAAATAGGTGATTATTTCGCAGAAACACTTCGCAAGAGAGGGTTAGAACAGTTGGTATGTCACGATAAAATCCAAGAAGCAAGTCAAGGGTTCAAATCTCATTTCTCGCACTTATTTTTGCTGCGAAATAATTATATTTTGTGCAACGTTCATACTTCTTCAAGCAAGTCATATACTTCTCAAGAGACAACAACAAGCCGCAAAAGGTAAGTACCATTTCCTTGAATATTTTATTTACAGAAGATAAAAGATTTTTGATTTTATTTACCTAAAGCGATATAGTCGCAAGATTTCTACAATTTATAAGATTTCAAAACATTTCAAAGATTTCTTAGATTGGTGAAAAGCGATACAATCGCAAGATTCAAAAATGACTTCATCGCAGAATTTAAAGATCTCAAATTTTTTCAAGAACTTCAAAGTTACAAAAAACAGAGAAAACTAAATTTATATATTTCTATAGAACAATTTTGATTTAAAATATGCGATATGAATATTTCTTATATTTCATCAAGGATTGAAACAAAAAGGTAATTAGTATATTTGTTCACAACATGAAAAATTTACGATGAGTTTTTACGAATAAAAGAATTTTGATTCGATTTATAAAAGGAGAAAAAATACAGCCAAAAATCAATTGCAATTAGCTTTCACTAAAGAAAGACGCAATTTTTACTTGCGATTAGCTTTCATAAAAGAAAGATGCAAACTGTGATTAGCCTCCAAAAAAGAAAGAGAGCCGCAGAAAATTTACACAGGCAAACCTTTGTGGCATACACCCTAGTTCGCGAAGCAACATTTCGTAAGAGGCAAAGTCCTAAATTGCGTCATTTAAGGGGGTACCTATAACCATGGCCCATGGACACCGGAACACCACCAAGGAACCTGAGTACATGGAACTTTACGGGGTACAACCCAAAAGCGGGGTACCTATCGGGGTTAGACACCTTGGATTCTCAACCTAATCTTGCGATGTAACATGATTTAGGTTGGGCGACTAAGGCATACTGTCTTTCTCAAGAAGTGCAGAAAACGATCAAGGTGCCGAGGTACACGGTTGAGTCAAGAGTGCCGGATGGGTTTGAAGCACATCTTCCATTCTTGAAAAGTCTTGGCAAATGATGCACTTGGCCCAAAGATACCCCATAGGGTGCAACCTCGTAACTATAAGCCCTATAGGCAAAAAGGATAATAGGTTGCGATCAGAAAATGGTTGTTTGCAGAACCGGATGGGAAGAGATAACCTTGTATGGTCGATGTATGCTTCCTTGAAGGGGCAACCAAGGGGAAGATAAAGGGAAGCACCCTCCATTAGGGAGCTGATACGTGCTATAAGACGCAAATGTCACGAGGCTTTTTGTTCGCAAGAACGTAAAGGCTTGTCATATTTGTGCAACAATCGTACTTCTGCGAGCCTTCTAAAAAATAAAAATAATAATAATAATAATAATAATAACATAATAAAGAACTCGCAGAACATAATAAAGAAGTTAAGATGAGATCAATGGGTCGCTACATGAAAGTGTAGAGACATCCTGCGATTTCATCGCAAGACGGCAATGTAATGGGGCTTTATGTTCGCAAGAGTATTTAGGCCTGTCATATTGTCGCAACAATTCCTGAAGAGGCTAAAATACTATATAAAAAAGATGGAAAAATAAGACCTTTAACTAGGAAGGCAAAATAAGACCACAAGAGAATACGCAAATATACTTGCGAAGATGATTATATGTAAGCAAACAAGCTTACGAACATATATATTGAAATGAAATTGAGATGATGCATCTTTAATATTTTAATTATATTATATCATGTGAGACTAATAGTGCAGGAATGGAAGCAATTTGGAGCTACATCAATTCTTGCGTACAAAATAAGTTAAGTAACACAAACATTAGCTATACATTACAATAAATAAGCATTCTCATCATACAAGCATCATACTCGCATCATAAAAGCATTGCATAAGCATTTCATGGCATAAGCATCGCATACGCATTTCATAACATAATCATTACATAGATATCATAATTCGCAACAATATTCGCAACAGTATTCGCAACAATATTCGCAACAGTATTCGGAACACTATTTGCAACACTATTCGCAGCATTATTCATAAATGTTCAGAAATTCGCAGAAAAACTCAGAAATTCGCAGAAATATTTAGAAGTTAACAGGGTTACCACTTGAGGCAGAGGAAAGATAAGAATAGAGACGCAATTTAATCATTCAACATTTTCTTAAGGATTCTCCTTCATAAATAAAGAACAGAGGCAACAATGGATACCCAAGAAAATATTTTATGTTCTTTATCTTCTCAGCAAGAATCCTCACCAAAAATGGAATAATAATTTCACATGAACAGAGGAAATATTTATCACTCTCATTCAAGGACGAATACTTCTTATATATTTCGAGGATTAAGTACTTCTTATACTTCTTAAGGATATTTCATACTTCTTATATATTTCGAGGATTAAGTACTCCTTATACTTCTTAAGGATACTTCATACTTCTTATATATTTCGAGGATTGAGTACTTCTTATACTTCATCAAGGATATTTTATATTTCTTATACTTCATACTTCTTTAAGGATACTTCACACACTTCATACTTCACAAGACGATACTTCTAATTACTTCTTAAAGCTTCAGAACTTCGCAAAAGAATAGAGGCAAGTATATACTTTTTGAGTTTGATATTCTTTCGCTCATTCCTTCATCAACAAAGATCAAAGACTACTACAACGGATTTTTTCTTAAAGATCGCTCTTCAAGCAATATTCAAGAAAAAAGAGGCAAGATGTAGGAGCAGAATATCACAACAACCTTCACTTGCGAATATTTAATGACGCAACATAATAATGTCGCAAAAGAAATATTAAAAACGACGCAACAAAGAACGATGGACAAAACATGAGAAAGGCGGGAAGACTTTGCGAATATAGAATTTGAATAGTAGTTCGCGATACTTCGCAAGATTATAGTTGTATAGATTTCACTATAAATAGTAGTTCAAATGTTAAATTAGGGGAGGTATTATTATTATGGAGAGGTCTTTTTAGTAGGAAAGGATAATTTTAGGAGGAGAGAGAAAATTTTAGGAGGGATTATTTTTGTTTATCATCTTCTTCCCCAAAAATCTAGAGCTCCAAATATTCTTTAATGGAGTCTCAATTGTAAAATGATGTAATTACATACAATCACTAGTGAAGAACCATGGATGTAGATCACAATGATCGAACCATGTAAAAATTCTTGTGTCTCCTTTACAATTTTAGTACTTTAATCTTCATTTTCATATCAAATAAATTAGATCATCAAATTAATAGAATTCTACTGAGGGTGTAGTTGTAGGATATTCTGCAACTACACGTTAGTATTAAACAACTCTTAGTAGATAAATCTAGTATTGGGAACCCCTTAAATCCAAGATTAGATGGCTCTACTTCTTTTGTAACCTCGACTCTTTCTGAGTCCCAGTCTCTTAATGCAATATCTCATTTACAAAAAAAAATTAATAAGGAAGTGAAACAAAAAAGAAAAATGCTAGAAAAAAATTAATTTTGCTAATTTGTCTATCTACTACCTCTGTTGTACATAAAACTAACCTATTATCTTGAAACGAGGAAATACCGTTTTCCTATAGCACTTGCTCGGACCATTGAGCGGAGTTTATCGGTAGAATTATCATCCGTCCGCAAATAGTAACTAGTATGTAACCCGTGCTACGCACCGGGTCCAGTAGGAATTGTCGATTTGTGTGGCGGGGATTCGCCCCGCACCCGTTGCCGGTATATATCAGAAAATCTTCAAAAAGTTCTTCATTAGTTCGGTCATTTTTAATTAATGGATATGAATATTTGATACATGTTAGTAATTAAATTACTTTTACCATATATATGCATGATTTAAAAAGATTCGCACATGGCGAAAGCATGAATGAAATTTTAAATTACCTACCAAATAGTTTTGTGTTAGCAATGCTTAAACCAATAATGGAATGTTAATTCTAGATAAGTTTACTCTGTACTCCCTTGACAATAAAAACTAAAAGCATCAACCAATTTTTTGTATATATAGCCAAAATTTAGTTCGAACTGTTGCAAAATTGGAAAGGATTTTCAAACATTTTTGTTGGTTAATCACCAGCCTATTCATCACCATTCATGTTGAACCATTGAGACATGCATGAAGATTACAAAGCACCTAATTTCTTATAAATTGTCCGGGCTTTGTCTAAATTAATAAGAGAAACAAAAAGAAAGCTTAAATTATAATTGAGAAATAATTAACATCCAATAAATTAATAATTACTATAACGAAATCCATTAAACCCAAAATTGTTAGAACAACAACATCCAAGCCTTTAGACTGAAACATACTGGGTAGGCTAGAAATGGAACCCGAATCATAAACTATTTTTCTTATATCATTGTTTTGGTGGGACGGACCGTGGATGTTCACGTGCTCCAGTCTGAAAAGCTTTCTCTTTCACATCTTATATTTCTTCAAGTATCTTTTCTCTTCATACTCTCGTGCCGATCTTGGCCGACCTCTACTTTTCTTTGTGTCTGTGATGCGACTTATAACTCACCGGTGCCTCAGGTGGCCTCCACATCCTAGGCTTTTGTTTTATAAAATTTAACACTAAAATGTCGGAGAATAATAATATGTTTCAAAAGTAGTGAGTTAAGAAATAAACACTTCTTATTATTAATTATAATCTTCGTTCATAAGTAAACACTTTAATTCCTTGTTCATCCATCTTGACAAACGATGAGATGTCATCGTCCATCTTTATACAATAGTAACTGAGAAAACATGTCACTGGTGAGTAAACCATCTTTTTGGGGTATCTTTATATCTTCCCTTTCTACTCTTAGATGAGTCTGACTCTCATCAACCTATGCTCATAGCATATCAATTAGAAGTTCTTCTGTTGCTTGATAATTAATTGACTTATGTGAATATATTGCCAATGTTGACATGCCCATTGGAAATGTCAGTGCAGAGCTTTTGGGAAAATAACACAACATCAGTATGATGTTAATGCTACTATTGACAAACTTCTTTAGTTTCTTGAGATGGAAAAGAACTATGGGACTGCAGAAACTCTGGCACATTTCTTTTTACAAATACCAAGTGAACATTTTTTGTTAAGACATGCTTGATGCTCCCAGCATTAGAGAAAACCTTATATAACATTAGGATGAAGAATAGTTCCCCCAAGTCTTAATCGGCGTCTTCTATCACTAAAACGACATCTAGCTTTACCGAAGGCTCATAGTACACGCGATCAATTCATATGAAGTGACAAATTATATAATTCGTCAAGTTAATACCCTTAGAGTATCTTCCTTATAAAATTAGTAGATGAGAGGCTTATCCCAACCAATACAACCTAATGATATCCAATGATCACTCTCACTTTTTTTTAACTCAACTCATTTCTAATAATATTAAAGACTGGTCACAACCGTTAACCCATAAGTGTTTTTTTATCTTTTTTTTTTTGTCTGTATGACAATGTGGTATCCGTGCTAGCATGAACAAGACAATCATTCTTTAAGTAAACAAATTATAAGATAAAAAAATGTGCAACATACTATCAATGTTTTCGTTCTACATGACCCAAAAACTTTTTTGAACTATTAGGATGGACCATACGTGAATAGGTAACCTTCTGACACGCAATCCGACATGATAGCATTGCGCCAAAAATTCGTAGAGGTAAATATACTTCACTTAGTATTGGACGGAAAAAATATTTACCTCTATTACTAGTCTTTTCAATAGAAATTGGAAATGCAAGATTAAGAAATAGGATTTACCTTCGTTACATTGGTATTGTAGCTGTATACATGTATCTTAGTGGAAGATAATGTTCGAAAAACATTATGCAGCAATAAAATTATGGACCCATAACTACATGGTTATGAATTAACATAAAGTTCAGTTCTTCGTATTCAAATTAATATCATGAACAAATATAATAATTTAGTTCAAGGTTCAAAACAAAACACATACCACATTTACAAATGAAATAAGAATGGCTGTGAAATCAGAGATCGGGATCTGATGTTAGCCTATTAAGAAGCAAAGCAGAAGACAACCAAAAATATATTTTATAATATGTTTCATCAAACAACTGGCACACTTCTATAAGGAGTTTATGTGCTTCAATTTAATAAACTATAAGTGAATATTAAAACTAATTTACTTTTTTTCCTAAGTGCAAAAGTTAGAACCCCGGAAAATAAATTTATTGACTTTTCTAATTGTAAGAGTTTTTCTTTCTTTGTTTTGATAAAACTAATTTGCAAGAGTTAGAAACCTGAAAATCAAAGTCAATTGGGTCTCATAAAGGAGAACAAAAGGAAGTGATCAAAAACGTCATATCTAACATCGTTTATCTTTTGCTCTCTAAGAGTGGAGATTTATCCTTTTATGGCATGTATGACAGCCTTGCTAAAAGAAAGTTCCCAGCAGCAGCAAAAGTGTGGACTGATCCACCTTCTCTCTTATCATCATGTAATCCTAACACTAAGTATTTTCATCATAATTCGCAAATGTTAAATAGTCTTAAAAATATCAAATAAACTTACAATTTTCCAGTAATTTCATCGTAAAGGAATGAGAAATACTTTAACAAAAGGTCGGTTGCCGGGTGAAGTCCATCTAGGACTTAGAAAGCAGCCCTGATTATTATTATCAACATTTCAAGGGACTGATAAAAATCATGTGCACTGTACTTTTGTTTTGTCTATCAAGTTTTATATTCTAAGAAAATAGCATACACCAGCCACCCGATTTTTCACATCCAACATGTATCATCATAGTAGCAATTTTATTTCCATCGTAAATTTGCAAGTCCTTGGCATATTCATTTTGGTTAAGAAATACACTATCAATTAAAGGTCAAGAAAAACAAACTATGATTGCATCAAAAAAAAAAAAAAAAAAGAGGGCGTGAAGACCACTAAATAATATAAATATAACTTATATTGGAACCTGGAAGAAGTATGACCCTCACCGAATTAAGAGCCGACCCCCTGTCCAAAGTTTCCTAAACCCTGCTTTCCATACCATTCCAACAAATATCCAATTTTTGCTCTACAGAATTTCTCTAATTTGTCTACAATTACACTTCTATTTGCCTTCTTCTGTAATGATTCTAGTAAAGTAAATTGATGTACAACTATCCAGATACATGACATGATATACCACTATGTCCAAATAAGAATAATAGGTAAAGTGGAGTCCAAAAGATTATGAAAGGCTCAGAATGACATCCTCTATTCAGTATATCAAATAATAAATAATAAGATGGAAACAATAGCCCACTTATTCTCAATTTACAACTACATCCTTCTTGATCATATTTTATTTGTCCAGTCTAAAGCATTTCACATGAAATTTTGAACTAACGAAAATAAAATCGCCACCATGTTGTAGAGTACCAAATACTGCTGTAATGCTTAACAAATGAGGGTCAACACGGATGTAAGTTTGTCCAACTAATGTCCAGCGTCCAGCAGTAGCACAAGGAAAATGTTAAGAGAAATATACCATACCGTACCTCATTGTTGTGCTAAGAGATAGAACCACTCCAAGAACGTCAAAATGATTCTTAACAGCTCTATACAATCCGCATCATAGCTTATATCTCATGAATGCATATATTTCCAAGAATGCCCCATAACTAAGTGTATTTATACCCTCGTTCAGCATTGTCACGAATAACCTAGAACACAACATAATGACCGTATAATGAGATAACAGCAGTAGAACAATGAAAATGTTAAGATAAATATACCATACCATACCTCATTGTTGTGCTAAGAGATAGAACCACTCCAAGAACGTCAAAATGATTCTTAACAGCTCTATACAATCCGCATCATAGATGATATCTCATGAATGCATATATTTCCAAGAATGCCCCATAACTAAGTGTATTTATACCCTCGTTTAGCATTGTCACGAATAACCTAGAACACAACATAATGACTGTATAATGAGATAACAGCAGTAGCAAAATGAAAATGTTAAGATAAATATACCATATCGTACCTCATTGTTGTGCTAAGAGATATAACCACTCCAAGAACGTCAAAATGATTCTTAACAGCTCTATACAGTCTGCATCATAGCTGATATCTCATGAATGCATATATTTCCAAGAATGCCCCATAACTAAGTGTATTTATACCCTCGTTCAGCATTGTCACGAATAACCTAGCACACAACATAATGACCGTATAATGAGATAATAGTGGTTGATTATGTCTTAACTTTGATTTTAATGTTCCGGATTCCAGTTCAAGAACTAATTATTCACACATGTGCACCCATAAACTCAAGTAATGTAGTCACTCATGTATCTCGGTCTTGACTACATATTACTCAGAATTTTCATTGTCAAAGGAAAGAGATATGCAGGTTGTTAGTAATGTAATTACTTGGCTTACACACCTTTCGAGTAATCAACAACGCTTTCTCTGTTAACCATGAAGGTGTACTCACCCATTTCAAGGTTAGGTGAGCATGTAGGAAGCAAACAAAAAACCATATGATTTCTAACCTCTACAATTAATTAGAAGAGTTTTCCGGGTATGCTAATGCACATAGGTCAAAAAATTCATTTCCTTCTCCAGAATCTCCGCCACCAACCTTTTTTTATGTCACTTCACCATATCCAGTTGAGCCATCTAAATGCTCTCTTTCGCCATCATCAACAAAGATCCCACTTTGTGTCACTTCTTTCATTTTATAATCCTTAAGATGCCTTCCTGAAAAGAACAAAGACTGTTATACAAATTATAATGCTTTTCAAGGTTTTTCGAAGTTTTGAAACCTCGGATAACTTAGCCACCTCTCTTGGCATTTGGATCCCAAAATGATCATACACCTATTGGATTCATTAATTTATTAGTTATTTAATCAAGAACACAGATTTAACGTAAACCATTATTGTTCCCTTGCCCAGACAAACAGTAGGAACTACCTGGTCCATTGAGCTAGATTAAAATTTCCTAAGTGAATCTTTAAATATAGTAGTTTATAAAAAAATTATAAATAAGGTTTACCCTTAATCCTTTCTCCAGCTGCAATTGCCATGCGAGATTTTCGGATTCTTTTTCAAGCTTATTCTTTTCTAAGCATAATGCACCAGTTTCATTTGCTACCTACACATAGAAAACCGAACACAAAGATAATGATAAGAAGAAGGAAAACATAAATGACAATTTGGGTAATTTTTTACCTTGTATATAAAAGAGGAATGCACTCTTTACATACCCGTTAGAAGAATGCACTCTTTACATACCCATCTAAGCTTTGCAAGATTTTTCTTTTTTTTTCCTGATTCGCAAGATTTAGTCTCAATGGGTTCAATGATTTTTATTGAATTGTGATAGTGTTTGTAATTAAGCGGGTCTTGATCATTTTCCTATGAGTCTTATCACCGGTATGAGAAACAAAAGAAAAATAAAAAACAATTAAGTGCAATTCATTAAAAAAATGGATCACGATAATAACTTAGCTAGGTTTACTAATAGAAAAACATTAATGAGAGCATTGAGGTAATGGAGAAAGACTCATACCTGGCAGCATTGTATTATTGAATAGTCATTAAGATACCACTATAGGTCGTATATCCTTTCTGAGATTGCATATTTTGGTAGAATTCTTTTTTTCCCAGTAGTTGGTAGAATTCTTGACCCAACTTGATACCTAAAAATTAGTATTTTTTTCTTTCCAAAGTAAACGAAGTAATTTAACAATTGAAGTAAGAATACAATGGAACATTTAAAGTCAACAATTCAGATAAAAACTAACCACTTTTTACCGTGTTTCTTATGTTAGATGTCGCTGACGTTTTCTATTTTAAATGAACGTAGATTTTTTACCATTGTACCACTGATTCTTATGTTTTGGTTTGTACTACAGATATGGTTGGAGTCTTGGAGATCCTGCCGTTGATGGAGATGTGTACGGTGTACCATGTAAAATCAGTCATCGTTCAACTCCTTTGGTCGATTTGATTTTAGATTTTCTTTTGATTACCCCAAACGTCCCTTAGGTTTTACTCCTTCTCTTTGATTTATTTTGATTACTTCATAAACATTTAACACCAAAAATCGCCAAACATACAGTATAATTGGTTCCATGATAACCTTTTAATAAAGGAAACTTGAAGGCTAACTAGTTTGACGTGCATCTTCAAGTGACAGTTCCGAACCGCAGTTAGTTAGCATGAAGTATGAACCGTATCTTCAAGTGATAGTTCCGAACCACAGTTATTTAGCATGAAGTATGAACTGTATCTCCACAGCAACGAAGACACTTCCTTCGCCAATTATCTTCTCCAAAACTTCAATGCGAGCATACTCAAGGACTTGACAACTTTCGCAGTAGTTCCAGTACATTCACAGACCCAAAAATATCTGTTGTGTGCTAACAAAATTGTGCTCAAGGGGTCTTGCTTCCTCTTGTCCAAGCATAATAACTAAAGTTCTATCACGATCGACTTCTCTTTCTACATGAAGCAGCGATTGCAGATGCTGCGACTTCTCTTTCTACATGAAGCAGAGATTGCAATTGCTGCCTTGGAATAGAAAAAGAAAGACATTTATTAGTCTTGATTCCTCTTGTTCAAGCATAATAACTAAAGTTCTATCACGATCGAATTCTCTTTCTACATGAAGCAGCGATTGCAGATGCTGCGACTTCTCTTTCTATATGAAGCAGAGATTGCAGTTGCTTATTTAGGATCCCTAATGTGAATTCTCAAAAGCCATAGGGAAACAAAATTATTGTTTGAATCTTGACCCTGCGAAATCTATACAAAAATACCATTTTATGTTTTCTTTTGAGAATACAAATAGCAAGAGTTTGTTTTATTAAAAAAACTAAGTGACCGAAATACCGACTTACTCAAAAAGGAGAATAGGTAATACTGATAGTAGGCAAATTTCTTACAGTGCTAAGCAACATTTATCATTGAGCGATGTCCAATGTTCCATTAGATTTACGATATTTCTCAAGGAAACCATTAACCGTGAATTGTAAGCCAAACTGAATTGATGTTAATTACAGATACTTCCTGAAGGAAAATAAAATAAATGTCCAAGGTGACGTAAGACCTTTACAAACCAACCTTGCTAAGGTGCTCACTCTTGCTATCTATAAAGTTACCCTGGTATGATATGATATTACTTCTATTAATGTGGATATAACGTAAATTTCAAATGCTCCACCACCAGTCGTATCTCTCTCCTAGTCTTGCCAAATAACCTAAGCTTACAGTTGCTCTTCCCAAACCAAGATGTTTCCCATTTTCATTACCAAGTTGGATGCCAGGAGAAACAAATGTTGGAACTGGTGTACATTCAGTCCCAGCCCACCCATTCTTTGGCCAGTCGGTCTCTGACAGTTATAGCCTGCCTGATCAGTTGATTGTACATCTCTCGAGTCGAGCTGAGAAAAAAATATTCCCTGGAAATAAAACAAATATTATACAATTGCAAAATACATTATACGCCCTCCGCATGATAATCCAAGTCTTTGCTAGAGTGCCTTACTGCAGCATAGCCAGTTTAAAATATTATGTAGCTTTAACGAACTCAAGACCATATAGTATCTAGTTTTGGATGTATATAAGTTCATTTTGCTAACATTAATTTCTTTAATGTGATATAATCTGCTTTAATTATCTAAATTAACCCTCACAACTACCCAAGTATATGATGCAGTTAAGTTCTATGGTAGTATAACTGGAAAACTCTCAAAAAATATCAAGTGCATAAGAAGATAACCAGCAACTCAAATCTATGTTAGTAAAAGGCGAAGCGCCAAAGGCGCACTAAGATTATGGCCAGCGCCTTTTACAACAATGAATAAGCATTAGGATCAGATGGTTAAGGGACGAAATTATGCATCGAGGACTAACCTTCCAATTCCTAGCAACTACAATTTGTAGTCAGTCAATAGAGTTTAAGCACATATCCTCTAGAAACTACCATTTTTTTCTTATAAATCTTCATTGGTTCCAGCAACTTTGTGAACTCCTTAGGAATCTTTACGTCTGGAATTGTGATATTAAGGATATGACAACGTTCAGACCTGCAATGGAGAAATAAGCTTGATTAATTAAACTCCGAATAATTCAGGCTATCTTGAAAAGAGATAATGAAAAGCACATCTCTGCATCCAAAAAGACCAAAAGGACCTCAGAAAAGTGTGTTAGATCCAAACATTGGTGATGACCAACATGTTATGGCTTTCCAAAGCCAGTTGCCACCAACACCTCCACTCCTACAGGTATTGTTCTTATTTTCTTGGACAATGTTAAAAATTTGTATAAGTGTGTGATTGTTTACTAATTAAGTTAATCACAGAACTCTGCTTGGTATGGAACTGGGCAAATGCCACTACAAATCCCAATGTCGTCGCAGTTCTTTGTTCAGGTATTAGTTAGCGGCTGCAATTAATGGTAACCCAAAACAACAATAAAATCATCAAAAATTTAAAACAAAATGTCATCAAGAAGTAACCACTTCAAATCAAATATGTGGATTCTAAGGAGCACATCCAATATTTTTCAGCACATAAGATCTCATGATTTCCTTATTTTCATCACATGAGATCTCTAGATTTTGCTAAACAAAGTTTTATAGTAACAGTTTTAACGAAACCTGAAGTTTCTTACCCCCCCTAATTCAGCACATTCCCTCTGTGTCTTCATTTATCCCATGCAAACTACTTAGGCAACCTTGAAATAAAAAAAGATGTTGAATATCAATGCAAACCACAATCTTCCAATTACTCACCTACAAAATCAAAACAAACATAGATCATTAACAAACAGAACCATGAATAAAAATACAATCTTTATTAGTTACTCTCTCGGCTGTAATAAAAATAGAAACCTAAATATCAACTAAAGGAATGGATATCAACAACCTAAATATTTAAACAAAAAACTTCAACCCTAGAGAAAGGATATTGGACATAAAGAAAACGAAGAGGAACCAAAAGAAGAAAAGCAGAAAAGCAGAAAAGAGTGCTAGGGTTTTACCATATTTTGCTCGGCGTGTGGTATATAAGTATAAGAAGAAATTCCCCATATACATGGCTACCGAAAAACCTATTTTGAGAAACAAATCTTGCAATATAAACATTCCTATTTAATAAATCATCAAAGTTAAGAAGTATTGCGATTTTGATTTTTATACGGATAATTAAAAACATAATCAGAATTTTACCATATTTTAAGTATCTTCGCTAAATTAGGAAACTTAAGATTTGTCTCTGAAAGAAAATGTACGGTGTATTCTTTATGATTCTTAGATTAACAGGAATGGTAAGTACTTATGTTAATTTAGGATTCTTAGATTGATTTCTCAAAGTACGGTCTTGACATTATCTATCTAAACTATATAAAGTACGGTCTTAATACGGAAATTCTCGTTGTTTTTCAATAAAAAAATTAGTTTTGGCTTTTCCCCAAGGATCTTGAAAGATTTCTTCTCCTTTAATTTCTCATGAAAAAAATCTCGGATTTACTTATTTGCCTCAACTTTTTTTTTTATATAGGGAAATTTTCAAATTTTTTCCAAAAAAAAAAAAATGTTTCGATTTTTCCCATGACATCCGATTTTTTTTTATAATATGGCATTTTATGTAAGGCTAATCCGAAGGCCTGGATTTTATGAAAATCTTGTAAACGTGGTGTAAGAAAATCCTTATCCTACCGACCAATATGGAGCATCAGATCGAGCCAATTTTATTAAAAATTAACGGCCACGAAATGTAAGGGGTATAAGTTGCTTTTCGACCAATCAGGAGCGAGAATTTTGTTCACCCTACAAATGAGAAGGGAGGTTACCGCAACTCTCGACGTGAAGTGAGAGATATCGTGGGGTTTTTAAGTTGTTGATAATAGAGTCGGAGGCAGAATCTAAGTCTGGTTTCCCTCGGTTCCACCTATATAAAGTGGGCCATAAATATTCGTAACTTTTTGACTTAAATCATGTGTACGAAAATGGTCAAACCTCTCCCGTGCTCATTTTCTAGCTTCCGCCACCGGAAGGAATGAAGTCGTGAATTAAATGTTGACGGGATTTATCAAAATACTATCGCCGTCCGTCCACAAATAACAGATGCAATCCAAAGAAGACACGTCAATAACTAAAATATCTTGTATTATTATTATTATTTTAATAGAGAAAAAATATCTCCGGGTTTTCTGTTCTCCAACAACTTTGTCGTCGTCATGAAAGGCAAAAAGTCAAGTACGTGGCATCTTCTACATCACTTAACACTAAAAAAAGACAACTCCTTTTTATCCGACGTGTCAAACTAAATCATTATCTAATTTGAAAATCTTTTTAACTCATCACCCCGTACTTTCGCTCTTGACCGTCCGATCAAACAAAATCTAGTTGATTTTTAAATTAAATTAAATACATTTTCATTTTCTTTTTGGTTTCTTCTTCACTTTCCAGATAAGTCCTGGCAAGTAGTTCACATTAGCAAACCCCATTTTAATGGTTTTTATTTTAATCTGAAAGTCTTTTCTCCTCCTTCTTCTTCCTCCCTGGAGAAGGAGATATTTATTTAGCTGATTACTGTAGTATGTAGAATCTTTTTTTCTTTTGATTTTTTGGTGGGAGGAATGAAAAATCAATCAGTTTGTAGTGTAATTTTGTTTGATTTAGTAGTTGAAGAGACTTTAAATTACCATTTCTTTAGATAACAGGAAGAGTGAGGATCTAATCTAATTAACTAACAACAAGCAGAAATTGGATTTGATGATGAGAGGAGGATCTGGTGGTGGTGCTGGTGGTGGAGGATACAATAAGTTGGATAGAGTTGTTGTTGAGATGGAGAAGAGGAGAGAGGATGCTGTTGTTGGTGGTGGTGGAGGAGGCAATAACAATAATAATAGTAGTATGCCTTTTGTTGATAGAAGTAAAGTGAGAATTTTATTGTGTGACAACAACAATAAGAGCTCTGATGAAGTTTTTACACTTCTCTGCAAATGTTCTTACCAAGGTATTATAATTTGATTCTTGCTTTCTTGTTATTGATTCTTCATTTTTCTTTTCTTAGTTTTAAGTATTGATGATTAGTATCAGTAATCACTATGTATATTATGCTCTCTGAATGATATACTAGCTAGGTGTGACATAATTTGGGGCCAAAACTTCATCCATGGGAGATGTTTATTACCCTTAAAACCATACAGACCTCAGCAATTGTGCACCTAAGTTATGCTAATAGATTAACAAATTATTCGATTGGATGATTAATTAGTGCCAGGAGAATTTAGGGATCTTCATTTAAGATTGGGAAGTCTTTAGGTAGGGAGATGTGCACATAAGAGGGGACAGGTTCTTAAATTTGAATAGTACTATGTGTGGCGTAACTTGGGCAACACCTGCAAAACTTCATCCATGTGAGATGATTATTTTATACTGACTTCATCCATACTGGTGGTTTGATGAGAAGGCGTAGATTGAATGTTAGGCGGTGGTGATAAACATATCTAAGTTATGCTACTCTTTACTAATGTTGGTTTAACAAATTATTGATGAATGCGTGAAGGATTGGAAATGCGTATAACGTATGTGTTTGGAAATCTTTAGCGATGTAGTTAAGGGACCGTTGTGCACATAATAAGAGGCAGGTTTTTATACTTTGTTTTCCAGACCAAGCGCTAAACTTGAAGGTTTTAGAGTTGGCACTTTCATCCATGTAAATTGCAATTTTGGAGCCATTACTTTGTGGCGCAGCACTCCTGAAATTTCACGTTGCTTTTCTTTTGTGAATGACAAAGCTGTTCATAGGCTGATTATATAGGTAGAGAATCATTACTTTCGACATTTTGTATAAAATTGTAGTGTTTCAAGGGATTCGATCTTTCAGAGGTCAAAGCGCAAACTTTAATCTTGTATTGAACTAAAAGGAAGATTTGTTGTCTGCTTATTCTGTTGACTGAGTTCTTGTACAATTTTACTTGAAAATAGTGTTAAACAGATGCTGCATTTGATACCAGATGTAGTGTGATGTCTAACAGCTTTTGTCAACTTGCCTTGCAGTGACATCAGCCAGGACACCCAGACAAGTGATTGATGCACTTAATGCAGAGGGTCGTGATATTGATATCATTCTCTCTGAAGTTGACCTTCCCATATCCAAGGGCTTGAAGATGTTGAAGTATATTATGCGCGATAAAGACCTGCAGCGCATTCCCATTATAAGTGAGAAATTATTGACTTTTTTTTGTCACTCTACTAACTAACTAACTAATATTGCAATTGATTTCTAATTTCTCTTTTGTTGGATTTTTTCAGTGATGTCTGCCCAAGATGATGTTTCTGTTGTAGTAAAATGTCTAAAACGTGGAGCAGCTGACTATCTTGTGAAGCCATTACGCACCAACGAGTTATTGAACTTGTGGACTCACATGTGGAGAAGAAGGCAGATGGTAGGTTTTCTTGACTCTTTATCGGTTTTAAATTTTGCTCAAGATTGGTATTGTTTCCTTAGATTAGCCACATGTTTTCATCAAAGCATATCATGATATTTACAGTTATCTTAACTTTTCCTGCAGCTCGGATTGGTGGAGAAGGATATCTTAAGTTATGATATTGATCTGGCTGTATCAGACCCAAGCGAAACCAATACGAACAGCTTAACTCTGCTCTCTGATGACACTGATGATAAGTCTCGCAAGACCAACTATCGGAAGGATGATGTAAGTATTGCCTTGGAAACAGACTTCCATTTCCTAGCAGTTGAAATTTTAGGATACGAGCAATAAAATTTCCAGTATTCAGCATCCTCAAACTCGGAGCCTTTTTTCAATAGTAATTTCAGTAGTTCAAATCTTAAGAAAAGAGAAGATTTTCTGTTAGACGTGTTATTGTGAATGCAAGCAGGGACCATTAGTTATTACCTGTGTGAACTCTGCTTTGGTTTTTTCCTGTAACATTCTAGGAAGTGCGGTGAAATTGATACTTCCAAATTCAAAACAAGAGTCTCTAGATCTGAGAATTTCTATTCTGATATGCGCAGGGGATTTGATGGAACAACCCATTAATTGCTTCTGCCATAATTGTATCTTTATGTTCTTGTTATGCTTTCCTTTCCAGTTCGGTGCCAACACGTTTGTAGAGTCTCCGCTCAAGAATTCTTTAGAGCTTCAGCTGAATGCACCCGGGCCTAGCGACCAGCGAAATGGTGAGTAGGCTCTATTATAATTTGCCTTTTGAATAATAAAGAGAACTTCTGGTTTAACATTTCATTCTAGATACCCATGTGCATTTTTACGTTCTTGCTTTTCCCCTTGGAAAACAAATGGTTAAAAATTATGTTGCTTACAGGACAAGTTCCAACAATTTTCAAGAAAAGTGCTCTCAAGTTTGGCAAGTCCTCAGCCTTCTTTACATACGTCAAAACCAGTGCAGCTGCAGCCAGCCCTTCAGTGGCTGGTTGTATGGGCGAAAATGCTTCTAGGTCAGTACAGCCAAGCGGCCCAAGCAGGGAACATACATTTCGGACATGTTCTAATAAACAACAAGGAAGTGATGTCGGAGGACAAGGAATCGGAATTTCACGGGAAAACTACTGTGCTAACGAGGTAATTCCTAGCAGAGACAATGTTCCTGGCACCACAAATGTTGGGAGGTCGTATACTCCCCGCACTTCGTTAGAAAGACAAAATGAACAAGGCACAAAGGAGGGTGGCACTAGGATTATTAATTTTGGGAAGCAGAATAATCCTTCGATGCCATCGAGAAATCAAGATGGCAGGAATTCAAAGCCAGAAGAGCAACCCTCCACACTCTTTTTGGCTCCAAGAAATGAAGTTCAAGTCGATGTTTCTCGTGGACAGGGAATCCCTCCATTTCCTTATTATTTGCCAGGAATGATGAATCAAGTTATGATGCCTTCACCTGCTCTACTATATCAAGGAAACCCACAAAATATGTTAAATAGTTCTACTTCAGCAATGTCTCCTTGTATTCCTCTTCAGCAGCACGCCAATATACCTGGGATGACATCCTTCCCATTTTACCCTTTTATTCAACAGGGGCAAATGACCACTACACACATGTGGCCGCCAATTGCAAGTGTGCCTCCAAGTGAAGTAAAACCAACTCAGGTCGAAAGAAGAGAAGCAGCACTAATCAAGTTTAGACAGAAGAGGAAAGACAGGTGTTTCGATAAGAAGGTCAGGTACATTAACAGGAAGAAACTTGCTGAAAGAAGGCCTCGTGTCCGAGGTCAATTTGTGAGGCTAGCAAATAGTATAGAGGTTGATCTGAACGGGCAACCTACTGTTGATGATTCTGATGGCGATGAAGAAGAGGATATGGATGAATAACTGTCCGGTTTTGACAGGATGACACCAGGTAGTATAGCCCTGTGCTGTTTCTCCATTCACTCCAGTTTCCCTCTTTCAACTATCATGTGCCCCCATCTCGGTAGCATCCATTCTACAGTTAACTTCATTCCCTGCATTACAATCCCGTAATTTCGTTTTTGTCGGATCTAGATCATGCTAAAAGACCGCCGCTTTATATACCTTTACCTCCATGCTGTTGCAGTCTTGTAATTTGTTTTTTGTCAGATCACGCGACGAGCTATAGCTTAGCACCACGCGCGCGAATGCCGCTAGTGGGGCATTCTTAAGGTGAACAGGGAAGTTGTCTACCAAAACCGAAGCGGAATGTAATTAATGGATCATCTTTTTGCGACTCATTGTAGGGAAATACTCTAATATTCTCTTAGTTTATGTTCATTTTACACCCCCTGTTTTACAGGGACTTTTTTTCTGACTAAAATTGGAAAATATTTCCCACCACAAATACTATCCTGCTCCCTTTTTCCCGCGTCTGCTTCTATGGATGAGAAAAAAAACACACAGAAATTCAAACTTTTTTTCCCAGTTTGTCTCTGTGAATTCTGTTTCCTGAAAATGGCGGACAGGAAGACAATGATGATGGAATGGGATGGACTGGGAAACAATGATGATGAATTTTTCGAATCATTCGACAGGATATCGAATGCCATTACTCTCGATTTCGGTTCGTCGTCCGACGAAGAGTACGACGACAGTCGGGTGTCTTTCTCCTCCTGCATTGCTCCTCCTCCGCGAGAGTTTAATGTGGAGGCTCATGAACCAGAGGAAACCATGTCAGGTGCCTATGACATCTGGATGTCTGCACCTGGATCCATTAAAGACCGGCGTAAGCGTCTTCTCCAGGGAATGGGATTGAATAGCAATAAGTCGCTTCTGCGATTCTCCACGCCTGAATTCGGCCGATCAACAACGAAAAAATCCGCCCCACTCTTCCCTGTAAAATCAAAGAAAACGCCTTCACCGTCGCCTTTACCGCCGCCGTCAGCGGCACCTGTTGTTCCCGTGGCAGTGCCTTTGCCGTCCACATTCATCCAGAAAGTCATTGGTCGGCACAGATCGGACATAGACATACCAACAGCAGCTTGTGTAGATGCTAAGCTCCGCAGAACAGAATTACTTGGTGTTGATTCAATAAAACACCTTGTCAGATCACGTTCGGGTCCGTCCTTTTTCGGCCACCGCGAACCGCAGTCACCGATTCTTGATTCAATGAAGCCATTAAAAATCGAAACCGGATACGGAGGTTTGCAATATATTGGCGGCTCAAGGCTAACCATGTCTCCGAGTGGCAGTGAAGGTTCATTTTTCATAAAGAATCTCGATACAGGCAAGGAGTTCGTCGTGAATGCGCTGGATAAAAACGGAATGTGGAACAGCCTGAGTGATGCGCAGACTGGGAAGCACATAACTATAGAGGAATTCGAGAAAAGTGTTGGCAATTCCCCCATTGTCAAGGAGCTGATGCGACGGGAAAATGTGTCGCGTGATCGGGACGGGAATAAAACCGAAGGTGATGACAAGAATGCGCAGCTCAACAAGAGCTTCAGATCAAGCAAGAGGAGAGGAGTTTCTTTGTTGAAAAACTTGAAGGGGTTTGCGAATTCGATTAACGGGTTCATGGTCGATAAGGATGCATTGTTGCAAGCTCAACAACAAGCGACCAAGAATCCGGCTACGGCGTCTCAGTGGACTCGAGTTCGGCAGCACGGGAAGTCGCATAAAGAACTGACCGGACTATACATGTGCCAGGAAATTGCAGCTCACCAGGGATCAATTTGGTGCATTAGATTTAGCCACGATGCTCGGTTTCTTGCGAGTGCAGGCGAAGACCGAGTCATTCATGTCTGGGAAGTCATAGATTGTGACATTTTGTCATCAAAACAGTCGGATGATGGGAGCTCAACTCCACTTCAGCTCATGGCTAGTCAGTCTCAGCATGAGCAGCCTCCGCTTGCGGAAACTCTGTCGATGCCTTCGGAGAGGAGAAGAAGAGGAAAAGGATCCAGCAAGAAGGGGAAAATTCCAGACTATATTGCTGTTCCAGAGACTGCTTTCTCACTGACAGATAAACCTATTTGCTCTTTCCATGGTCATCTGGATGATGTTTTGGACCTCTCTTGGTCCAAATCACAGGTATCTCTTCAGTGTCCTTTCCAATTGTCGGCACTGCCATCTTATAGCGTGTTTGTTTATTGCTGACTCGGCATCTGGATCTGAGTCGGCACTAATTAGATGCTTTTTTTTTTGTTTTTTTTTTTAGTTTGAGTCAGATCTGACTCAAACATAACACACGCTAACGCTCTTTTGAGTCAGAGAATAAAGGGATCAAGTTGCTAACTTGCATATTTTCAAGTCAGTTGGGTCAAAAAACAAACATACTGACACCTTGTTTGTTTTTTCTTTACTCATCTGAGTCATCTGGATCTGACTCAATATGTATGCTTTTTGAATCAGATCTAACTCATCTGACTCAAAAAATATGTGAGTTAGCAGATTGGTACCATGAGTCGGGGTATTTTATTTCCTGACTCAAATGGGTCCGAGTCAGGGGTTAGGTCTGAGTCAGAACGCGAGTCAGATGTGTCTGAAAATAAAAAAAACAAGCAGTCTGACTCGAGCCGAGTCAGATTCAGACGCCGAGTCACGAAAAAGCAAACACACTTTGAGTATTTCAGTCAGACGAGTCAGATCCAATTTTAAAAAACGATGTTAGCTCCAAAATTTCATTTTGGCTATGTATATGTATCTTAATGATCAGTCAAGAGGCTAAGTTGTTTGGTTTTGCAGCAACTGCTTTCATCTTCCATGGACAAAACAGTCAGGTTATGGGATATGGAAAGCAAGAGTTGTCTAAAGCTGTTTGCGCACAATGATTACGGTAAGATGCTACTTACTGCTTTGTAGTTAAACTCGATCCATTGTTCCAGGTATACCTAAAGTTAAGTTTCTGAGTGTTCTTTGCTTACAATGTTCTGGTCTTTGGTTTGGGTGGTGCAGTAACTTGTATAGACTTCAACCCGATAGACGACGACTATTTCATCAGTGGCTCACTTGATGCCAAAGTTCGATTATGGAGCATACCGGATCGACATGTTGTTGACTGGACCGATCTGCATGAAATGGTTACTTCTGTTTGTTATACTCCTGACGGTCAGGTACTAAAACAAAAAAAATCGCGGTCGCCTTTATGAAATCGTTAATGCAGTTCTTTCTAACTCTTTTGTGTGCGCGCACATTCTTGTTTTGGATCATTGAAGGGTGCAATGGTCGGCTCGCATAAAGGAACTTGCCGGTTGTACGACACATCTGGTATGACTGTTGCTGGGTAAATGTTAGATGCACTATATTAGAAAATACTGATGTTTGTCAGAAGCATGACAACAACTTACCTTGGTGTTTCAGAAAGCAAGTTAGTCCAGAAGGAACAGATAAATGTCCAGACCAAAAAGAAATCGCAAGCTAAAAAGATAACCGGGTTCGAGGTAATGATTCTGACTCAAAAAATATGTGAATCAGTCGACTGGTCCCATGAGTCCGGGTTAGTTTGTATAATCTGACTCAAATGGGTCCGAGAAAGGAGTTAGGTCTGACTCAAAATAAAAAAAAACAAACGGTCTGACTCGCGTCGAGTAAAGGGTTGACTCGGGTCCAGATTGTGAGTCAGATGCAAACATGTTGTTAGTTCCCTCAATTTTTGCTTACTCTTTTTTTTCTCTGGACAGTTTGATCCAGTAAATCCTTCTGAAGTGTTGATAACCTCTGCGGATTCACGTATACGGGTGCTTAACGGCACTACCATAGTTCAAAAATTTAGAGGTACCATCTCTGACACATTCATTCTAGGACCTGTTGCACAAGAAGTTACTTCTTGAATACCTGTGGATTCTGCGATTGCTAATGTGGGATTTTTGCAACCTGTTGACAGGTTTCCGGAACACCAACAGTCAGATATCAGCATCATTCACCGTTGACGGGAAATACGTCATATGTGCGAGTGAGGATTCTTTGGTATACGTTTGGAAGCGAGACGAGCTTCGAAATGTAGTAGCCTGGAAGAAGAAAGGTTTTGTGACTACCCAGTCTCATGAATATTTCCATTGCAAAGACGTTTCAGTTGCAATACCATGGCCTGGAAGCATCAACTATGAACCACCACTTGTATCCCAAGGCTCAAAAAGAGAGCACTGCCGCTCCCCCTCGAATGGAATCCCTCCTCTTCCTCCTGCAGAAGAAAACTCACCACCAGAAAACAACCACAGAAAGAAAGATCTTCCACCTCTTCCAAAGAAGAACCACCACGCGCCGGAAAGAGGGACGAGTTGCACGGAGGAGGAGTTCGATAAATCGTCTCTGCTAGATAAATCATCTCATGTAGACTCGGCAATCAGTGATAACGGTTCTTCGTTTTCTTCTTTCAAGTTTGGGCATTCCCCTTCTATATCAGCTTCAAGCAGTTGTTCTTCGTCATCCTCAAGGTGGTGTGAGGATGGTAATAGCAGCCACAGAACAGCATGGGGTATGGTGATTGTAACAGCAGGAATTGGCGGTGAACTAAAAATATATCAGAATTTCGGGTTGCCGCTGCGTCTAAGAAACCAAATCCATCTCTTCCAAAACTATTCGTCACCATCAGGCGGAGTTTCAGGTAGCTCATCTGTCAGATAGAACATACATATATGAAGAGTTTTATGGGGATATACTAAAGGAGGCTGGAGTTGGATCAATTTTGTGAGGCAATGATATCAGCCAGCCTCATTTCATTGTAATATAACTCGATTTCTTCTTTTTCAGATAATCAATACACAGACATGATAAGTAACTCAACAACAGAAAAATTGTTAAAAGTCTGCTCATTTGATTTTGAGCTGCATGATTTTCTCAAGGAAATCGAGCGCAGCACGTAATCCAGTTTCATGATTATCAGCCTGCAAATGACCTGCAAATGACCAACTCGATCTAGTATCTATTGCACAAACCGCATTAAACGAAGAACAAAAGAAGAAGAAAAAACGAATGCGAAGATTAACCTGTCTAGAATGAAATACAAATCAACTACATGAATAATCTTTCGAGTAAAGAATTGCAGGGCCATCAATAATCCAGAGTCACATCACTGACGATCTTAAGCCATTATCTTGGCAGACCTTGTATAGAGACTGTCCACGACCTTCCCGATGTTGGAAATGGTTTCTAATGTTGCTGGGAAAATCGCGTCCGTCTTGGGATCATCAAAGATGATGAGGCACCCTGCACCTTGATCCAATGTACCGGCAAACTTCTTGTCAAGAATCATTTGAGACAACTTCTTCTCAACATGACTTACTGGCAGCTCAATCAGGTTAGCAACATGAGCAATCTCAACTCGTGAAAAAGGCTCGATCAACCTGCAAAGATTCTGCTCCAGAAGGGTGTCGTACAGGGTGGAAAGGTGCCTGTGGACGATCGGGTCTTCATCCAACTGTGCCTTGTAGTCACGAAGGGCAGACTCAAAGAGCTTTAATGACCGTTTTGAGTGAGCATCGGCCACAGATTTCATAGCATCCAGTTCTGGACCCACATAATGCAGGCCTGATTTTGAAGATATTATCCCTGCCACGTCATCAGCCTGGCTCACCATAATCTTGCACAACAGCATGTACTTGAGGCTATAGACTGCCCTAGGATCTTCAAGGGCATTGAAGGCTTCAAATGCTTCAAAGAAATAGCTGTATCCTGTTTTATAGTCCTTCTCTTCTGCATGGAGAATCCCACTCTGCAAATCGATGGTGCCCTGTTGGGCTGGTGGAACATAGATGGCATTCGCAGCTGTTCTTGCAGCAGTTAGGGCAGCTTTTGCCTTGGGAAGGTTTCTCAGAGAGAAATGGAGTTTACTCTCTAGCAAGTCTATGTCAACAAGAAGAAGCTTGTCATCCAGTCTCCTCACCTCCTTGACCAAACTAGACAGAAGGGTCAATGCTTCTGAATACTCCTTGCTTTCCATCAAAAGTGCTGCAAGTCTTGCCTCAACACGCTGTCTGAGAAATGTACGCTTCTCTGCACGAGTCCACAGAACCATTTCCTTGCAAAGAGATATCTGAAGATCAGAGGTATCAGGAATCTTGGCTACTGCATCAATTATCCCTCGTACGATCTTCGCGGTCTTTGCTTTGGGAATCACGGAAAAGAAAGGCCTTAACTGAGTAAGAAGACTTCGAAGTTCCTCGCCCTTCTTCTCTTGTGTAAGAAGGTCTGAAAGGTTGGAAATGACCTGTTCTTTTACGCGCAGAGCTTCGGGAGAAGAGGAAGGGTTTTCAAGTATACGATAAAGGATGGAGATGGATTCAGATGGGGTTTTGGCTTCTAAAGCCTGGGCAATTGAATCATTCGTTGCCGGAAGATATGACGAAGACATGGCTAAAACTTGGATAACCCAATTTCTGCACAAGGAGAACACAGAAAAACATCATACATTAGTACACATATTTGTGGTTTCATGCAAAACCAGATTGAACATACTTTATCCACTTTCATAAAATCTGATTACAAATACTAGAATGGACATGTTTTTTTGTGAGAGTAGAAGATCATCATTATGGATACAATATATAACGAATAATATTGTATTGAAGTACAGATGTTTATGCAACCCTAACGCAATTTATTTTACCACCACTAAAGAAACAAAAGGGCATGAAAGGTGAGACTATTCCTCCTTTATGATTCTCAAACTGGAACACCTTTTCTGAATACATTTTAGAAATGTTGCCCATATAACTCATATATGAGCTTTTCATAGAAGCTTCAATCATATCCTAGTTCCCATACCTACCTATATTTGGTCAAAGTTGAAGTTAGTTCATACCATAAGCCTCTTAGTCAAAAGAGCTCTACATAACCTAAAGTTCCTAACCAAAGCACGCTGTTGCGGCAGATTGGCAGATAACTAGTGACAAAACAAATAAACGAATAAAATATCACTCTTCTTTTACAGTGTGATTCTTGTATGTAGATACTAAGGCTTCCATCCGCATTTTAACGGATACACAAAAAGCCCTTAAATTTGACAGTATTCATCTACATTAACGGTCGCTTATATTTTTAAAATTGTCAGTGAATACCACCGCACATACAGGCATATACCCCTAATAAACGACTACCATCATGCCCACGATACGAGTAAAATTAACTGTAGCATAAGATACGTAATTGTCCATAACACTCAACATGAACATATCACCTAATAAAGCTGATAATCATTGTGCTTTTGTGACAGCATTAACAATCATATTATAGCTTCAACTACTGGCCCGGTCACTTATCCCCAAACCAAACAAAAGTTGAGCTACATGAAAACTTTAATGCTTATTTTCCAACAATTATGTAACAGTTTGATTGCCTCAATCAGTGCAAAATTCACAAAACAAAAAAAAAAACCGCCTAATAACATGATAATCCCAAATTGCTGGGGTACAACTCTATCCCTCTATTAAACGATTGCCAGAAAAGCAATACTAATTAAGCTACAAATTGAACTCCTCCTATTGTACATAACCCTTGATCAATCCAATTCTGAGAAACAATGACCCTAGGCAAGTTTTAGGTTGCTTTTCAAAACATAAACAACTATTGTTAAGTGTTACCCTAAATTACACAAAAATAAAGAAATAAAGAAACGAACATTAGTCCACTGCCATATCAAAATCCAGATAACCAACAAACTGACCGAAACTCAACAATGAATATTAAAGAAAATCCTAATCCTAAACCCTATTTATTATAGAAAAATAAATATGGACACATAAATTGTTTTCATCATAATGAATGACAAAATTGTATTGAAATGCAGAAGTTTATGTAATTCTAACACAATATTCTTTATCAGCAAACATATCTATATATTTAAAAACTGCATTAAACCATTCCTCCTTTATGATTGTCAGACTGGAACCTATTTTAAAAATTCGTAGAGTTGGAAGTTCTGTCCATATAACTTATGTATGAGCTTTTCATGGCAGCTTCAGCCTTATCCTAGTTGAGGTTAGTTGGTATAGTAAGTTTCTTAGTCCACAGAGCTCTACATAACCTAAAGTTCCTAACCAACAGCATAACTAGTGACCAAACAAACAGATATAATATTGCTCTGCTTTTACACAGTCATTCGTGTGTATGCGGATACTCAGACTTCATCCGCATGTTAACTCATACAGGATAATCACTTAATTTTAACAGCACCATGTTAACTCATACAGGATAATCCCTTAATTTTGACAGCACTTGTCTCTACATTAATGGTGGTTTATATTCAAAGTTTCAGTGTACACCATTGCACATACAGGCATATATACATATAATAAAACGACTACTGTCATGCCAAAACTAAAAGGTATCTGTAGCATAAGAAAACTAGTTATCTATAACACTCAACGCAAAAATATTAACTGATAAAGCCGACTAACACTGTGCTTTTGATAACATTAACTATCAGGTAATAAATTCACCTACTGGCTTGGCCATTTATCCCCAAACCAAATGAGAGTAAAGCTACAGGAAAAGTTTAATACTTATTTTCCAACAATTGTATAACAGTTTGATTACCTCGATCAGTGACAAATTTTACAACAAAAAAAAAAAAAAAAACATAACTACAACATGATGATATGTCCTATTGGAGCTACAATTGAACTCCTCCTATTGTACTTAACCCTTGATAAGGTACTTATTTATAACACTCAACATGGAGATTATCACCTGATAAAGCTGATAAGACTACCATTAACGATCATGCTTTTGACAACATGGTTATTAAGCTGCAACAAAACTTTAATACTTATATTCCCCAATAATTATATAACAGTTTGAGTACCTCGATAAGTGACAAACTTCACAAAAGAATAAAATCTAACTTCTGTGTAGCTACAACATAATGATTCCAACTTCATCCCTAAAGATGGACAGAAGAACAATACTCTCACTGAGCTACAATTTGATCTTCTTACATCGTACACAACCCTTTGAGAAACATTTAACTCTAGGCAAGTTTTTGGTTACTTATCCAAGCATACACAATTGCAGTTGATCCACTTTCATCATTAACAACCAGGTTATAAGTTCAGCTACCCAGCTTGGCTATTTAGCCTCAAACCAAACAAAACTAAAGCTACAAGAAAACTTTTGATTACCCGATCAGTGACAAACTTGAAAAAAACTAATCCCAAAATTGATGTGTGGTATTGGAGCTACAATTGAACTCCTGCTATTGTACTTAACCTTTGATAAATGACTATCGCCATGCCTTAACTAACAGATAACTGCAACATAAAGAAAGGTACTTATGTATAACACTCAACATGAAGATTATCACCTGATAAAGCTGATAAGACAACAATTAACGATCATGCTTTTGACAACATTAACTATCCAAGAAACTTTACTACTTATGTTTCCCAACAAATTATACAACAGTTTGAGTACCTCAATAAGTGACAAACTTCACAAAAATTAAATCTAATTTCTGGGTAACTACAAATGATGATCCCAAATTGATATGAACATACAACTTTTTCCCTTTATTAATCGATCGACATAAAAGCAATACTCTCATTGAGCTAGAATTTGAACTCCTTATATTGTACTACAATGTAGTTATCAATAACACTCAACATGAAGATACCTGATAAAAGCTGACAACCATTGTTCTTTTGACAACATTAACAATCAGGTTAAAAGTTCACCTATTGGCTTGGTCAACTTAACTCTAAACCCAACAAACCTAAAGCTACAAGAAAACTTAAATACTTATTTTCCAACAACTATATAATAGTTTGATTACCTAGATTAGTGACAAAGAGAAACTGATTAACTTAGAAATTTAAACTAATTTCTGTGTAACCCCAAATTGATCTGTACAAGCAACTGCATCCCTAAAGATTGACAGAAAAACAATACTCATTGGAGTTACAATTGTTCACTCCTTCTATTATACACAACCCTTAATCAATTCAATTTTGAGAAACATTAACCCTAAACAAGCTTTTGGTTACTATCCAAAAGCTTCACAATTATCGTTATGTATAACCCTAAATCAGACGAAATAACATAAAGAAGGAAGGAAGAACGAATCCACCACAGCCATACCAAAACCTAGAGATTCGACAAACCGACTGAAACTCAAAGAAAAATCTTAACTAACAGATTACGGAATATGATTCGTAAGAACTCAAAGAAAAAATCCTGAACCCTAATTAATAACCACGGAAGCGTAAATTGAGTTAGTTCTAGGGAAGAAAAAAACGAAAGCGGATGGGACTTACCAGCTGAGTAGGAGGAGTTTGAAGGAGAGAAATCGTATTTGGATCTGGAGGTGAGTGAGAGAAAAGAGAGAAACAAGAAGACACAGAATGAATTCTTTTTTGTATTTTTCTTTTGAAACAAGCAAGTGTTTGGTTGGTTGGTTTTAACTGGAAATATTTACACGGAAATCTTTTGCTTAGACTCAGATATTTTCACCCCACCTTAGAATTTACAAGGATAAAGAATAGGCTTGCTGGTAAAAACAGTCGGCCACCTCACGATACATCTCCAGTAAAAAATTTTTTTGGCAAGAATGTGTTTGGATATTATTTTATTTTGTTGCTAGGAAAATAATTTCATCAAGGCATCAATGAATTAGCCTCCTCCCAATACAACTCCAAAAATTTGGTGAGAATGTGTTTGGATACATTTTTTGTTTTTCACTAGGAAAGTAATTTCATTAAGGCGTCAATGAATTACACTTGTTCAGCGAGGAATTTTGGCTTAATGCCAAACCATTCATCAGTGATCCTAGAAGTTCTACACTATTTGGCTGCAACATTCGCAAAGTGTGTAAATATTCTATTCAAAAATTCAAATATGATAAGACTAAAGAAAATCGTAAGTGACTTACGGTCATTTGAAATTGAGTTGTTAAACCAACTTAATTGGTTATTATTTAAAATTCAAACAATCTAAAGCTATTTTTGCATCACTTACAATGCATACATTAATCTTTCCTTGCTCCTTTGCCCAGAGTACGGCTTCTAAAACAGCAAGACTTTTAGTTTATTCGGCATTTTTAGTTAGACCTGAGATGGTCTTACACCCAAGATAGTTCCCTGCAACATTATTCATGTTCAATCGAATACCAGAAAGATTAGTATCTTTATCAAAAGAAGCATCACTACTATAGTACAATCATCAGATAAATTATTAGTGACATCACTATAGTCCAACCCAACAGGTTGCGTAGGTGAAAATTTTGGTTGATTAACAATATTATTGAAACCATCTGGTGTTAGCCCAGTTGGCCAGGAGCCTGACTCTCAAGTAAGAGGTCAACGGTTCGAGTCTCCGCTCAAACATTAACAAACTAACATTAACATAACATTCTTTACCAATCAAAAAAAAAACAATATTATTGAGGTATTGCACAATGTCATTCACTAATTTAAGTGTTATTCAAGCAGTAGAATGGTGATTGAGAGATTTATCCTAAAAAAATAATAATATGAAGGAACACCTATCTCTCCAAATACATCATGCAATAGTAAAGACATCCACGGCTTTATCTTTCAAAGATGAATTAGAAAACCACCTGGAAGCCCAATCAGACATAGATATATTCAAATTAGCATCGTAAGCAATCTGGTGTTTATATGGAGTAAGAGACCACATTTCCTTAGCAAATGGACAATGTAAGATGACATGCTCAGCAGTCTCAAAAGTGTCATAGTTACACATACTATATTTCTTGTTAAGACCATTATTAAACTTAAAGACATTAGTCTTAGAAGGTAAAATACCCTCATGACACTTCCAAATGAATAGTTGAACGTACCTTTGGGGAGAATTTTCAGTTTCCAGGGGGATTTATATATGGGATAGGGTTTCGATTATATTGAAAGTGACCCGAAATGACCTGTAAGTTGATTTCACCGAAAACTGACCATATTGTGACCATTTTTAGTATAAAGCCAGATAAGCCTATCACGTCATATAAGAGGATTTCTAGTATTTAGTAAGGATGGACTGAGCATTATGTGGTGTGAAATATGCATTTAATATATCAGGTTCCCAGCTCCTAGTATCTTAATCAATGAATTCACATACGCAGAAATTAGGTTTCGAAGCAGACACATACAAAGGTTCAACTGGGATTGGGATCCAATTTTCCCTGAAAGCAAGAATATCAAGACCATTTCTCCCTTCCCAAAAATAGTTGAGCAATAAAATCAAGACCATAGCGTATACTCTTCCAGACCCAAGAAGAGTCTTGTTTTTTGTTATAAAGAAAAACTCGACCATGCTTGAAATATTTGCATTTAAGAATAACAATGCACAAATCTCTAGGAGAGTGGAGAAGTTCCATGCAGTTTTACTCAAAAGAGACAAATTTACATGCTTAACCGAGACCACCTTGCAATTTATGCGAACAAACTTTCTTCCAATTGGTAGGATAAAGACCACCAGGTTGTGTTTTACGCCACTAAAAATCCTTTTAAGTTCTTTCCATTTGTTGGAGAATACGGTCCGGAATTCTAAAAGTATTCTTGTGATAAATAGGGGATGCGTTTAACACATGTTGAACCAACATAGATCTTATTGATTGGTTAAAATGTTTAACTTTCCACTTAGCTATCCTTTTATCAAACTGATCATTCAAGTGATTGAATGAATCCATGTGATATGAGATCTAGTAATGAAATACAAGAATACCTAAATATTTCTCATTTACATAGGCTAATTTTCTTAATAGTAAGAGATCTAATTAAGGAAATATCTAGGTCGGGATGAATACTTTTGCTAAAGAAACAACCGGACTTTTGAAAATTTATGACTTCACCGGAACAAAAACTGAAATATCGAATAAGACTCATGAGAGTATCAGCTTCACTGTGAGAAACTTTGACAAAGATTAGGCATCATCAAAAAGCAGATGACTAATATTATGAGTCTCTTTTGTGACTTTTAAACCATGTATAAGTTGATTTTTTTTGTTGCATGGGTAAGATACCTAGAGAAAGCTTTCATACATAAAATAAAAAGGTAAGGAGACAAGGGGGTAACCTTATCTCGAACCCCTAGCAGGTCTATAATATTTACATGGAGAACCGTTAAGGAAAATATATATACTAGTAGTACTTACGCATTGGAAAATTAAACTACACCAATCCTCAGAAAACCCATATGACTTAAGAACATCCAAGAGAAAATACCATCCATTCCTGTCAAGTTTAAGGCCCAAGACTCCCCAGTCATCGTTTTCCTTTTCATGGTATGTACCAACTGATGAGCAGTGATAATATTATTCTGAATATGAATTTTAGGAACATAAGCAGGATAAAAATGACTTATTATTTTACTCAAAATCGGTTCCATTACATTTACTATAATCTTAGAGATTATTTTTTAATTAGAGTTACATAAGGAAATCAATCTGAACTCAACGGGGGTAGAGGGATTATTGGTCTTAGAATTAAAGAAAGAAAAGTATGATTAATTCATTTTTTTAGTACTAAATGTTTGGAGTCAAAGAAACACTGAATTTTTTTTCCAAACATCCGTAACAAGAAGATCCATGTTTTCTTTGTAAAATCCGGGGGGAAACCATCGGGTCCTGGAGTAGTCCATGGAGTAATTTAATTTATGGTGTGTCTTATCTCTTGGTGGATAATTGGTCTGAGTAAGACGTTATTATCAGCTTCGGAGATTCTGAAAGGATTTTTAGTATTCCCCATGGAACTAAAGTGACTCACCAATAGATTCTCAAGATTAGCTATATCATTGATCCATCGGCCATTATCCATCTTAAGACCACTAATATTGTTATAGTGTTTTCTTCTATTGATAGAATTGCGGTAGTGTAAAACTCTTGTCATGATATTTTAGCATAAAATTATTCTTAATGTTTTTTGCCAGTGTTCTAAATCAAGTTCTACTTGTCTGATGTGCTCTAAGTTCTGCGTAGTATAAGGAAGACTATTCAGATTTTGAAGCTCACCATTTAAAATTTTAACTTTTTGATCAATATTACCAAAATGATGGATATTCCGATTCTTAAAATCATATTTTATGAGTCTCAATCTATTTGTAAGATGATAAGGAAGAGAACCTCTAACAATGTTTTTATATAACATGAGTGCTTAATTTACATGTTAGTAGTGTCAAATTCATTCTTGCTTTATATATAATTTTTGAATATTACTTGTTATTATGATTATTTTCTAGTTTATGTGTCATATTAGGTGAATCTTCCAAAAATGAGTTACAAAGTGCTTAAAATGAGCAAGGAAGTGAATTGTTATGATGAAGAAGGGCCAAAGACCAAATTCAAATCATTCAAATCCAAGAGTTATTAATACCATATTAAAAAGAACGGAAATATGAAGTGGACGTGAAAACAATGAGGTCATTCCGAGTTCTTACGAAGAAGTTATGGGCAAAACAGCCGAGATGAAGAAAACAAAATACACATCACAACAATTGGGAGATAAAGGGGATCCCGAGACTTCCGATTATATGTGATTTTGGACACATGAAAAGTCCGTTTTGGAGGTCTTATAATCGGTAGATAAGGTGGATATCGATCCTACTGATTATAGGCATTTTAGGACATAGAAAACTTGAGTTTTTGGGACATTACAATCGGGAAAAAGATAAAGGACGAGACACCGATTATGGAAAGCCAAGAAAGATTTCTTGGACCCGTTTTACACTTCTAAATATAGAAAAATTGATCCCAATGGACATGATACTTAAAAGGCAAGCATTGAAGACTATAAAAGAAGACATCTAACTCTCAAGCAAAATAAAATAAATACATCATCTACCACCTACCTCTCATATTGCACTCCCTACATCAAAACCTAGGGTTTATCCCTTTAGGGGGAGGCTATTTTCTTTGTAATTATGATTAGCTAAACCTTCTTTGATTTAGGATGAATTCAATGTCCTAAGCGTGAAGCTTTATTAGTAATATTAATCAATTCGGAGTTTGAATATTCATAATTGTTTGTTTTCACTGTTTTTAGGGTTTATGATTGATTTCATAGATTATTTGGTGTGCATATGCCAGATTAAACCATTAATCACTCTAATGCTAGTAGAGTTGAGCGGTCCATAATTTTCTTGCATCATGAGACATTGCAGAGGGATTCTGTGAATCAATCATGTGTGAAGATAACACCAGTATGTGAACTGAGCGTACTGAGTTTAACTGTTGGGATCAACCTAAATTCACAAACCCTAAAGCGTTCGATCGAGTTACACCTTGTAAGCGTACCTCAAGGAGGCTCAATTGGATAGAATCATGTGAATAAGCGTACTTGTTATCCGGTGATACAAGGAGTTTTGGGGAATAGCTAAGCGTACCTGCTATCCTACGGTTGGTGGTGAACGGTTCCGACAAAAGATAGATAAGTATATTAATTATGTTAAATCTTGGTAACGACGAAGGAATCTTGATCATATCTTTCTTTTCTAATTATTTTTATTTACCTTAATCATACAACCCCTCTTATTTAATATTTATTCTAGTTTTGCTGAACCAAATAACCTATCAATTACACAACTCTCTGTGGGAACGATCCTTACTACCGCTATAATTAATTAGTGGAAAATATGTCGAGTAATTTGTTGCACTTACGACATGCATCATAACATCTCTAAGAAGGATCCTCACCCCCAAACTACCTACATGGATTACTACCCTGAGTAGAAATAGAAGAAGTCTCTAGGATAATATGAATATGGTCACTGCCTATGGTATCAATAAAGACATCTTTATCAATCCCATTGTAGATGGTGAAAAACGGTTCGCTGGTTTTTTAGGAAAGTGAAGAGTCGGGCGTGTTGTCGAGACTCCATGAACCGGTCAAACTACTTAACCCCACACAGATGCACTGCAAAGGGAGTGCTTATATTCGAGAGATCAATCTGTAGGACTCCGGCCTAAACCAAGACAATGGACATTCCAGAGTCAATTCGGTCGCAAAGAGGGAGATGGGTTGATCTGTAGGAGGGAAGCGGAGAATTGTGTGGGATCGGTGATGATCAAGGATTGTGGGTGTGTTGAAGGTTTCTGCAATAATTGCTGAACTGTTGAGTTCGAATAAGTTCTTACGGATTAATGAATTCTTGAGAGTAGTTACTCGAGAAATTCTGTGTAGACTGAAAATGTTGTCCTCAATCATGGATTCAGAGACTTATTTATACTGTCAGAGTTGTGAAAACCTTGATACCTATAAGTGTGACGGTTTCATGAGTGGAAGAGTGGGCCGGTAAAAGATCGTGGTAAAGTCAGTTCCATGTCATGTAGAGACTTGAAGGATCGTGAACCCACTACTTTGCTAACTTCTTCAACTGTTGACACAACTTACGCACATTTCTATTCGTGGATGAATCCACGTGCTGTATGCCCCCAGAGCAAAACCCTAGTTGTTATCTCAAAATTTGACTTGATTAATGTCTCAAGAATCGTGGAGTCTGCATGACAGACGTGTATTTAGTGTGTCAGTTGTTGACTGATTAGACAATGAGTATAGGTTTTGTTTAAATCGAGCATGTTTGACAAATGTTCAGCGATTCATGGACATTAATTCTTCCCGTTGACCAAATATTGTAAATTCAATGAGTTGTTGAATACTACGAGTTACTAAATATATGTGGATTACTTGAGCAACTTAGCAAGTATTGCCCGATTCGACGAAATACTACTAATTACTGAATATTGATAGTTGGGTCAATATTCGAGCAACTGAGCAAGTATTGCTCAATTCGACGAATTACTGAACATTTAGAATTTGACGTGCAATTGAGCAAGTATTTCTCAATTCGTAAAACTGCTGAGAAATTGATAATTAGTCGTGTAATTGAACACGGCTGCTCAATTCGGCAAATTACTAAAAAATTACTAAATATTGATAGATGGATCAATATTTGAGTAACTGAGCAATGTTGCTCAACTCGACGAAATATTTATTGGTGTCGTGACCCAATAAAATATAAAAATATTGGTAGATTGCCAGAAGTTATATGATTAATCCCCGTGGATCAATATATAAATTTATTTGGTGTTTGAACTTGCTCAGAATAATAATTTGTTGAGCGTTTGTTCGAAAACCCTAATTTTGATGAATTGCTCATTATTCGACGAATTGCTGAAAATAGGTCATGAGCAAAGGAGGGACCGACCTCATGGTACTGATGCCAAATTTCCCGGGTGGGCGTGTACCAGGGTTCTCAGTTGGAGAGTTGGTGAAGGAATGATGATTAAGTGTCGGTTTCATCATTTATTGAATTACTGATGGGTTCAACATTAGGCAAAGCCTGAGTATGAGAGATAAGGGATCGACCAAGAGAGCATGGGACCGACTCTTGGTGGTCACGTGACCAATTGTTGGTCGTTTGAGCAATCCCCCTGTTGGTTGGAGAGAGTTTGGGCCCAATATGAGCGATGGTGCAAATTAGGTCAAAAGCGTGAAGATGTGTGGGACCGGCTTTGTGTAAGCCCAAAAATAACCCTGGTCGGCCATTCAGGCGTGCACATGTTGCCATGGTTTCCGTGTCTCCGTACTGAGAGTTTCAGTATTTTCTGACGTGCGTTCGAGCAACATTGTGAATTTTCAGAAAAGTTTCATCTTAACTGAAATTCTTGATTTTGTTGGAATGAGCATGTATGCTCAATTGATCAATATTTCGTAAATATTAAAATAAGAATATTTTAATATCTAAATTTTCCGTGAGAAGTTAGCCAGTCACGTGACCATGTTGGCTCTTAAATTTTCATGATTTGAGCAAAATTTGAGAATTATGAAGAAATCATGATTTTTGCTCAAACCAAGGAGTTTCATGAATTCGAGGAAAATAATAATTATAAAAGACTAGGGATTGCAGGGTGTGGGACCTTCCACGGATAGGGCATGGCCTTCCGGCCATGTTGCCCAGTCCCGCACACTTTTCTTATTTTATAATATTATTTCATGGGTCCGTGAAGTTATGGAGAATTCGTAAGTTTTTGTTGAAACAGAGGATTTTCATGAGTTTAGGGAATAACAATAATTATAAAAAGCTAGGGATTGCAAGGTGTGGGACCGGCCACAGCTAGGGCGTGGCCGACCGGCTATGACGCCCAGTCCCGCACACCTTTCCCTATTTAATAATAATATTATTATTATTTCATGAACTCGTGAAGTTATGGAGAATCCATGAATTTTGTCGAAACCGAGGAGTTTCACGAAATTGGGGAATGATTATTATAATAGGCTAAGGATTGTGAAGTGTGGGACCGGCCACAGCTTGGGCATGGCCGTCCGATTTAGGATACCCGGAATAATAAAACAGGCATTACCATTCCATGGGATCGTCGATTCAACCATAGAATCAGAGTAATAAAATTATCTATTACCATTTCATGAGATTAGCAGTGAATTCGATCATGAAATCATAGTAATGAGATAAATTATTGTTGCCATTCCATGAGATAATGCCGTGGATTCGACTATGGAATCGGAGCAATTGTTATTGCCATTCCATGGGATCAGGCCGTGGATTCGACCATGAAATCGGAGCAATTGTTATTGCCATTCCATGGGATCAGGCCGTGGATTCGACCATGGAATATGAGAAATTGTTATTGCCATTCCATGGGATCAGGCCGTGGATTCGACCATGGAATAGAAGCAATAATAGATTATTCTGGGAATTCAGTGGTGAATGTCACGGCAGAATTAATCTATGTGCATAGTCAGGAGACGAAAAATCCTGAGGGTGCTCTCAGATACTACGGAAAACACCCGAATCTATACAAGGTAGTTATACATAGTTAGGATCAGTGAGTGTCACTATCCTGAAGGCGCTGTTGCTCTCAATCTTACGGAGAACCGCCCAATCGTTCTTCTATGTAGAGGGGAGTTGCTCTCATGTAGTTAGGGAAATACTGAGTATCACCGACGTCTTGAAGGCGTTAAGCCCCCTCAACAAACAATTATGTAGGAGGACCGCCAAATTCTATTATTCTACATAGAGTGCATGATGAAATGCCAAGGATCGAACGCTCAGCTAGTGGAGGCTTTTCGAAAGACATGTTCATCATGGCTTCGTAAAATATGTATCGTCACCTTCCTGAAGGAATATTAGAAGCATGCAGTATCATGATTTTACATATTTGACCCTTGTTGAAAATCTACCATCTACACCTATAATATTGTATCCAAAGACCATTCCCTAACGCCCTATCAATTCTAGCATAAATAAGATTATCTTTATTTTTCCTATTATTCCAAGTATATTGGGTGCCAATGTAACCTAAATCGGAGAGGTCACCACTATCAATTACTTGTTAGATAATAAGAAACTCAGTTTTGGTGGGTCTAGAAAAAGTGGATCTTTCATAGGCATGCATAGTAATATTGAGATCTCCTATTATAACCCAAGGAAGCTCAAGACCCAATTTACCAAATGTAATTCCATTGTTGTGCTCTCTCATCATGGTATGCAGAAGCATAAAATAAAGTAACAAGAAATTCAGGCTTGTTGGGGTAATATGTGATAATCACATTTATCATTTTTATCATTGTTTTGGACAATCTGACAATCAAATCCATATTTCCAAAGCAGGGCAATGCCCTCAGCAAGACCAATAGAAGAAAAAACCCAACAATTTGGAAAATTAAATCTTTTTAAATAGACAAACATTTTTCAGAGTTGTTTTTAGTTTCACATAGGAATATCATTTCAGGGTTTTGAAACCTGATCAAATTCCATAAGGATTCTTGTGGAGGAGTTTCCGAAGCCCTGACAATCCCACGATAAGATTCTCATAATGGGAATAACATCAGAATGACTAGAACTGCAGTTATGTAAGACCAAACAGACCCTATTAACACATAAAATCAAAGAGAAATAAAGCAACCACACAGACAAACACAAAAATAAGACCCAAACAGGATAGCCCAAATTAACTGTTATATCTATGCAGACAGTAAAACCAATAAAAATATGTTCAACAAGACTAAAAAACAGGGATAAGTATTCAACAAAATCAATCAAATGGAACTCAACAATGCAATTTAATTGATTAAATTTATCCAAAGCCAAATTACCCACGATAATAACTATAACCAGGATATCAACCAATATTAAGGTGAGAACAATAACCAAACAATAACAGTTAAGCAATTTCTTAAAAACAGTGGTGAGATGAGACAAAAAATAGTAATTGTTGGTGACTATATTGTGAAATAGCAAGTAGATTCCAGTGAAAATTATGGCTTGCGAACAACAAATCGATAACAGAGTGAAAGTATCAGAATAAGAAAAATTAGGGTTTGTAAATTTAGGGGAAATAAAATCAAGGATAAGAACTACCTTATTAGCAGTCCCCATGATATTAATCAGTATAAGATCTTCTTCACTGTAAGTCCCCATGATAAGAAGTACCTTATTAGCAGTCCCCAAAGTCATAATATGCTTTATAGAATGTTAATGTTTTCGATACAACAAGTTATTACAAAACTATATATCTAAATTATTTTATGACTTTTTTGGTTCTAAAAATTGAAAAGCAATTTTTAACTGGTACCCAAATTCCAAACACATGCTATAAATTAATATATTTTTTGAAGCATGCATGTTATAAATTAATACACCACAACTAGATAACTTTACTAAAATACTTTTGTTCTTTTAATTTCTTTGTGTAAGTTAACTAAATTAATAATCTCACTACTATGAGATGATTAAAAGTTTAAAACACAAGTAAACTTAGGAAGGAGTATAAAACATCTCATACTTTATTTTTTTTGAATTTCTTCGTATTAGTTAACTAAATTAATAATCTCGCTACTATGAGATGATTAAAAGTTTAAAACACAAGTAAACATAGGAAGGAGTATAAAACATCTCACAATTTAATATGGTAATCAATCGTGTGTGGAAGAATAGCCATCTTGCTTAGAAGAGCAAACATCAAAAACTTGACTAAAAAGGCATTTAGTCACGTTTTTGCGGTTTAATCCGTGAAACATTGCTAAAAGTTCATGGACTATTTCCTATTCACAAGCTTCCTTAGAAAAACATAATAAGTATTGTTTTAATAAATTACTCATGACTTCTTCGTTATGATTTATAATTGACTCATATTCACAATATTTTTTCAGTTTTTTTTTAGAGATTATCATAATTTAATCGATAATGATTAATATAGTGGGATGGTGGGACCCCTTGACCATCATTCTTAATCCCAAACTAACCAATTCTGAATCTCAAATTATGTGAAAAGTTTTTCTTTTAGGATCTTGTTTGTAGATTTGTCTTTCATGGCGTTGTTGTGGTATTCATAAAGGAACAAGACAATAAAATTTCTAAACCAGATAGACAAACTAAGTTAAAGACCAGCAGCTGCTAGCTACATATGATTCCATTAATTATAGAGATACATTCAAAAAAAAAAAAGAAAAAAAACTATCAAAAGAAAATATTATTAGTTTTCTCTTATTGCTTTTGTTTCACATTTGGAAAACCTCATGGTTAATTTCATGGATCGAGAAACTTCAAATGACCGCTCCAACCCAAACATTCCCTGCTTCCTCCAACCTTTAAATCAAATTTTTAATCTCCGAGTTCTTTTGCTCAAACAACTTATTCTTGACTTCTACCTGGCTGCTAGTCACCTCCAACTGTGTTGTTTTCTAAGTTTAAGGAGATTGTTTTTTTTTTTAGCATCAAACCGCGAAACAAAATACTTCTTCTTTGGATTAATAAAAATAAAACCTAGTTTTCCTTCAACAAAAGATTCCATAGTGGTGAAGCTAAATGGACGGAAAAACACATATATGCCCATAACCAAACCTACATCCATCAATGCAAGTTGTAAAAGAAGCTTAAATTTATTATGATTCTGATGAATAGAGCCATAGATGGGATTGTATTGGTCTTTGCTTACTGCATAGAGAATCGAAAGACAAAAAAAGGAAAAAAACTAAAATGATAGTGAATATCGCAGCAAACTTTGAAATAAGAATATCATGGTATTAACTAAAATATTTTTGGTTTGTTGAATACCACTGGTCTGTCGAATACTACTGGTTTCACTTACATGTTGACATGTTTGAGACTTGAAAGGTAGAATTAAACAAAATTCCAAATGAAATCAGTATTTATATGACTTTGTGGATGAAGTCCATATGTCTTTGTTGATGAAGTCCTCATTGATGTCTTTGTTTGTTCTTCAGTATTGAATCTTTCAGGGTATTCAGTGATCTGTGGTATACTCAACTACTTTACTCTAATCTAAATCCGAGACTTGACATTAATTAGTATACTAGAAATCAAGGTATAGTTTTGTGCAACTAATATTGACAACAAGCTTGAGATAACAAAATTTGCGAGTTCGATGGAGCAGTGCTCTAACAATAAGAATCATATATAGCATTATAAATGCTATCAATCTTTTGATTCACGACTTAAATCGGCAAAATAAATATTTATCGATTTTTATATACAATAATCATGTATCATCTAAAAAGGTAAAACATGGCAATAAACAACAAATTGATAACGAAATAAATGCTTAATCAAATAATATGTTCATGACTTCAGGTTACATACTTAACCAGTAAAAAGTTTATCTACTTATGGCTTTAGTAAACCCATTGAAAATTATGAAAAAAGATATATAAAACAAACTTTAAACATGAGCTCCACGATTCCATCCTTGTCTGGAGAATGCTCTATGGAGTGTTCTTTGATTAAGTAGCTTATATTAAAAAAAAAAAGGAATATCAACCTGGGAATAGCCCAGTTGGCCAGAGGTTCAACTCTCAAGTTATAGGTTAGAGATTCAAATCCCACGTTGATCGTATAAAAAAATGAAAATGAATGAATACTTATTGTTGCTTTTATGAAAAGAGCATTCATTATTAGGTACACAATTTTTGTTATGCTAGATATTTTCTTTAGTTTCCATTTTAGGTTGGAAATCATTGCTAAATGATATACATTTTTTTTCGATTACATATAGTTAGTTTTAGACACTAAATACTTTGGCAAGGAAAAGTTTCCATTATGAATTTTGGAAGAGAAAGAAAATTCTCGGTTCCCCTCAAGTATCTTTGCATCAAAGGTTAGCAATTGAATATTTGATTTCCTTTATATTATTATTATCGTCCTCTTTATGTATCAATTTGTGAAAGAAACGAAGTATAAAAGAAATCTTGAGTTTAATACGAAAGATTTGATAATTGAAATTGATTAAACTATCGAAGCAATATGGTACATGGTTAGTATTCTATTATTCTCTATATGGTTTTCAGCGATTAGCTTATCATGACTTTGGAAACCCATTGATATATTTATCTTAGAGCATCTCCAAGTATATTCTATGTCCATTTCATTCCGTCGTGTGTCGAACTAATTAATTATTGTCATTTTCGGCTTAACTGCAAACCTATCAATAAGATTACTTTTCTTACTTTCGGCATAAATAAAATACAAAGAGAGTAAGAGAATGAACCATGCTTTTAAAAATGGCTCCATACAGTTCGAAAACCCCATAATCTCGATCCATGACTTTTGTGAGAAAGATGATAATCTATCATAACAAAGATCAGGAAAAACAATTGTAAGAATAAATCTAAAAGAATAATAAAATGTCGAACATATTTCATATGTTATCCAGCCTACTAATGGTACAGTAAAACCTCTCCGGAAGAATATTCCATAAAGGAATAAACTTCATATAAGAATAAAAAAAATTGGTCCCGACTTGGACCAGTTATTTTTAAGAATAAACTCCATATTGGGGCAAGTCATAATTTTTTTCGGTCCCGTCTTAAGGAACATACCTCCATATAAGAATAATTGATAGTATAGTATGAATAATATAGGTCTTGTAATACATCAAAGTTTAAGATGAAGAGTTTCATACAACCATTTTACATGATCATTTTGATTTAAAGTGATTTTTTTGCTTTTTTGTGGACAACTTAATACATATCTATATCACTCATGTAATCTCATTTGTTAATTTTCAGTGCCAAAATTGAGCTTCATGTGAATTTCATATATACATACATGTAAAATAAAATCCCCACTTAAGTAGATACATTTTTGTGTTTCCTATGCATATATAAATATGTATTTCCGAAGTACATGTATGAAATTTTTTCTTTCGGTCTATTCTCCATATAAGAATAACCCCCATATAAGAATATTTTTTTTGAGGTCCCTAGGATATTCTTTTACAGAGGTTTTACTGTATATTACATTAATCATAATCATGTATTAGAGTTTTAGGTGATTGGTTCATGTAGAGTTTTCCCTTTGAAAACGCGGGGGTACAATAACCAAACCCAACTATTTCGTTCGGCAATCTATATGGACTAAACTCCAATATAATTCTGAGAGTATCAACTTAATGAAACTAAATCAAGAAAGATATCAAAGAGCTTTCTCTCTTTCTCAGCACAATCAGTAAATCAAACGGATATGAATCCGTGAACCTAATTGTTATGAGAATAACTAGGATGGTACCAAAGACCAATGTCCGAGTGTCAATCAAGTTATATCCAACAAACAAGGTGGATTTATCAAATGTTATTAAACAATGCACGACTTGTGATATTTCAATTATATAAAGAAAATATAATGCGGAAAAGAAATTACACAAACATCAGAAATTTTGTTAACGAGGAAACCGCAAATGCCGGAAAACCTTGGAACCTAGTCCAGACTTGAATACCACAATGTATTAAGACGCTACAGACTCTATCCTACTACAAGTTAACTTCAGACTGTAATGTATTTGATCCCTAACCAAGTCTCACACCGATAAAAGTACAGTCGTGTTCTTTACGCCTCTTGAATCTCGCAAGACTCAGTGCACTTGATTCCCCTAGCTGATGTCCTTTACAGCCTATAGGTTGTTACGACCCAAAGTCAAAGACTTATAAACAAATTTTTCTCCCACATATAAGTATATTTTATTTTGTTGTTTTCATCTTAAGATAAAGATCAAGGTGAACAGAAAACACAACTAATAATCCAATCTTATGTCTCCCGAACAACAGCCTAGAAAATTAGTCACCTCACAATAACCTAACTGATTAACAGAAGAAGTTACTGCGGAATCACAAGAGTCTAAGACGAAGAAAATTTTGTGACTACTTTTTATATCTTACATATCGGAGATAAATATCGAGAAAATCTTAGAGAAGATTAAACTTAATACGATAGAAAAGTAAGATCATAATATGCAACTACAAAGAAAATAGTTGGACCTGGCTTCACAAATCCCAAGCGAAGTCTTTAAGTGGTTAAACCTAGTAATGGTTTTTAGAAGAACTGGAAACCTAGGTTAAGAGAGAATCGAATCTGGTTTGCAACTATGACACATGAAAGTGTCGGGATTAGATTTCCCAGATACTAGAGTTTCTTCTTATATAGTCTTTCAAATCGCGGTTTCTTATAATCAAAGCTAAGATAGCTTATCAACAAAGCAATTAATATTTACCGTTAGATGAACTCCTGACTTAAGATTCAAGCTAAGTTTGCTTAGAAAATACGCAATCAATCTCCACCGTTAGATGGTTTATGATAGATAATCAAATGTATCTAAATGTGTTTTAAGAGAGTTGTTCAAATGCTTGATATCTCATGGAAATATATGTGAAGCACTTGAAACTAGGTCGATGGTGGTAACATAAGTTGTCACCCACAATCGACCCAACTATACGGTGGGAAAGGTTCTACCCACTATACAAGGTTGGGTCAGGTGGGTAGTGGGTTACCCACCATAAAATACACATTGCGATTACTTCCAAAAAAAAAATAAAATAATAATAATAATAATACATTAGCATAAAATTAAAAATCTGAACCCAAGTTTAAAACAAATGACAATAATCCAGAGAAGTAAGAAGTTGATGCAAAGTCTAAAAACAAAGTACAAGAAATGAGTTCAATTGTTCAGCTTGATACATAACATGTTGGAATTGTACCGCCTATACATTTAATATTCGACTACTTTTATGAGTATGATTCAAAATAATAATGTTAGGATAATTTAGACATACCGGACTTCAATGACTCAATCTCCTCCTCCTCGACTCCAAGGGTAGAAGAATCCATGTCTATTGGTGTTCGTAACAATTTTGCAACAAAATTAAAAGCTTCAAGTGTCTTAGGCTTTAACGAATCTCTGAAAAGGATCAAGATTCTTTGCTCAGGTACTAAATGCTTGATTAGAAACTAGCAAAACATCTTTAGCCATGAGTGGCAAATCTAATCTCGCATTCACCTTCCACCATTGTATGTCAAAAGCGTTAGCGTAATCGGGGATGTATAATGGTTCACCACATACAAACGAAATATACTTATATTCAGATATGGATGAACCATACCTAAATGTGTATAATGAGTTGGCTCAATAACAGTTAACCGAAGTTAGTCATATGAACACTTTTAGCATAGCTATATTCATCTAACACTTCTAGACTCAATATGATAATCAACCAATTATGATAGATAATCAAATGTATCTAAATGTGTTTTAAGAGAGTTGTTCAAATGCTTGATATCTCATGGAAATATATGTGAAGCACTTGAAACATATTCATCTTGGTTTGTATGTGTACAAAAACCAACTCATGAACATAATGCCACTGTTTGCAAAACGATTTTGCATACCTTAACACATTAAAAACCAGGGACTTCAGTTTGCAAACAGATTTTGCAAATGAACCTGAGTTCATGGGTATAGAAAAATTAGTTTGCGTGCAAAATATGTGAACAAATTATCGTACTTACCAATTTTAGAACCTAACCACTGAGTTCGAAAGCTAAGTTTGTGAACTACCATTCCGGACCTTGCCTAGTTTTGGTGTTCACAAACATTGTTCGCAAACCACAGTTCCGGACCCGATACAGATAAACTCATTAGAAAACACAGTTCGCAAACAAGAGTTCCGGACCCGAACTAGCATTTCATAGTTCGCATACTGGGTATGCATACTGTGTTGTATCCATACATTGGTAGTAGTTCTAACACTCTCGATTAATCGCTTTGAAACATCCTTAGAAGACGACAATGGTAATCTTACACATACCAATAGATTCAAGTAATTTTCAAATGATTATTTGATTGATACAAAATATCCCGAGTTAACATCAAATGATTGTCTCACACAGATCATGTAAGATGTTCAAGGTAATTTTCACATGATCATCTTAACTTAATATTTAGTTTCCAACAAATGATTTTTTTATAACTAAAGTTGTCAAGTAGATGATGAAGCATTCTAAGATTTAAACTCATATTTGGAGAATTATATAAACGAGATAAACTCAACTCGAAATTCTAAATGTGTATAACATAAAGTCTATATAGATATACGACTTAGTCTCATTAGTAGATAAAATTGAATACACTTCTGAGTGATAGATAAGTTTTAGTATCCACATACCTTTTGTCGTCGAAGCACCTCCAAACTCTTCAGTAGATCTTCTTTTTCAATTGGTGAACGACGTGAAGTCTAATGCTCAACTACATACTTTTATCCTAATCCGAGACATAGCTATAAGTAGACTAGAAATCAAGATATAGTTTTGATCAACTAAACTTGACAAACAAGCTTGAGGTAGAAACGCTTGCGAGTTCGACCGAGAAATGCTCTAACAATCTCCCCCTTTGTCAATTTTAGTGAAAAAACTATCAATATACATATGGATTACAAAATAAATAAACCTTGTAGCTTCCGATCCATCATGCTTGATTTCCTTGGATCTTCAACTTTCTTGAATTCTTCGTAACTTCAAGTTCTCTATCGATTCTGAATGTGGTCAAATAAGCATCATTGTTGTTGAAGATCCGTACCAATAACAATAAGAAAACAAATATTTTTAATCATTGTTATTCAGTGTCATAGTATTATTATGTTAATAAAATTCCAATTGTATCATAACTTTGAAATAATACTACGGTGATATGTATCACTCCCCCTTAGTCAATACTTCCATCTTTTGCACAATAGGTAAACCTATAGATTGGAATCCACTCCCCCTTAAATAATGATCCGTAAACCATATATACGCAGTGTGAACTACTAAATAATTCTCCCCTTTTTTGTCAATAAAAAGGGTTATTTGGTTTTTGGTATTCAGGTTTTGACCAAAAACTGGGTTTGGTCTAACATTTGTCTAGCCTTTGCGTTTGGTACTTGGACCAGATGTTGACCTATGTTGACTAGTTATATGATGACGTGTTTTATCTTTTATTTAATTTTTATTTCCCCCTATAAGTCTTAGCATCACACAATGCTCTCTTGAGTACGTTTTCTTTTACCTGGACCGTCGTCAGCATAACACTCCTTCCCATCCAACGACTTCAAATGCTTCACCAAAATTATTTACCCCATCCACTGTCGCCTCCACGCCTCTTCATATGAGAACTCCATTCAAGAACACATCAGAGGTAAGATCAATTTTAATTCTGAAACAAACCATCTGTTTGTACCTAATAAGGGTTACAAAAAAAAAAGGGCAAACTTAGGCCTATAAAGCTCCTCCTATTAGCTAATAAGGGTTCATTAGGCCTAATATGTTTCCCTTGATTAGACAAGTATAGCTAACTAGGCCTTGCAAAGACTCCATATGCAAGCCCATGAGCAAGAACTCCAAGTTGGGCTAAAAAGTTCCACATAAGCACTCCACATCACCAATTCCTAGCCAATCAACAACTAACACGTCAGCATGGGTGACATGTCAGCGCGTGCCATGTTAGCACTAATATGTCAGCATGGGTGACACGTCAGCGCGTACCACGTCAGCAGATTGCCACGTCAGTAGGAAGGCCAACCATTGGTTGCCACGTCAGCATGCGCCACATCAGCAGATTGCCGCGTTAGCGTGCCACGTCAGCAAAAATGACCAACCATTGGTTTCCACATCAACACCCTAGTGCCACATCAACAGCAATGTGCCACATCATCGTGCTACGTCATTAAGAATTTTTCGTTAAGTTTTGACGCCGTCTGGATATTCCGTTAACTTCGAGCATATTTCGTTACTTCCTGACCGCTTTATAACGTCGTTATATGCGTCAGCATCTTCTCAGGCACGAGTGACGTCAGCATTTCCAGCGGTCATCACCGGCGGCCAAATACGGCAGGCCAGTTCATTTTATTTCGGTACATCGTGGCACAATTTATTTCTATAGTCCCGATTCAGCGAAATACGTCATAACTTAATACCGTGCTCCATATTCCGTACATCACGATGCAACATAATCCCATAGCCCCCGGATATTTACGCCCCAGTTCTGTTACTTTAAGGATGTTTACACCCCTTCTGCTTACACCCCATTGTATGGGCTTTTCCTTTGGTTGCCATTTGCTTGGGCATGCTTTTCTTCTTGGGCCTGACATTCCAACACTTACTTGTTTTGGCTAACTCTTTGCACCCTCTTGCCTAGCTAAATCCTTAACCCTAATGGAAGTTTCTGGAATACTCTAAGAGGCATGCAGGGGATGTCAATGCCAGAGCCATGCAACCATGCAGTCATGCAGGAGAGTTATAGCGGGGAGGCATGCAGTGATAATTATGATAGGAGGCATGCAGGGATAATTATGATAGGAGGCCAATCTTGAAACAGAAATTTCCAAACATATAAATGGGCGTTTTACAAACCAAAGGAGGTAAGCAATTTTCCACACAAAATCTCATGTGAAAAACTCGGTCTAACTTTAGCATCGGAGGGTTTTTTGCAGGTACCCCCCACCCCACCCCTTCTCTGTTCAATTGGAGATTAAAGCTGAGGATCGATCTTCGACAAAATCACTATCAAAATTCGTGTTTGGGGTAGAAGTAATTTTACCATCCAAATAGTGGCGCGACCAAGGTTTTCGAGAAAAGATAATCGTGTTTTACCAAATCGAGTTATGGCAGTAATCAAACAAACCGCACGAAGGGTCTATTCGGTTAACAATTCTCAACAACGCAGGAACGAGGCTGAAAAACACGAAATTGAGGTGCAGTCAGCCCCAGCAGTACCCACTGGAAATAGGCAGGGTCAAAATCGTGCCCATGCCAGAACCTTAGATCGAGATCGAGATCATGCTCATAACAAATCCCTGGATCGAGGACGAGATCGAGATTGTTTCTGTGACAGAACCCCATATATAAATCGGAGAAGGGAAAAACAACCAGTGATCGATAACGAAGGAATGGATGTTGATGGGGACAACCCACAAGTTCGAGAAAATAGAGGGTATGTGTTCAGCAGCCCGTCTATGAGGAATAACGATGGACATGACCTGCGAGATGGACGCACCGCGAATCCTAGTACAGAGAAAGAATTATTTCGCAATCGGCTGAACGAGTTGGAGAAGGAGAACGCTCTCCTGAGATTGGAACGTGAGAACTAGTCTCAACCTATGACTGGTAATCTGAACAAACAGAGGGGTCGTTCAGTATGGCAGCGGCTTGGAAGTCGAATTAGCCCGCAAGCTGCAGACCGAAGTAGAGAAGTGATCGATCTTGATCGTCCAGAGAAAAATTTGATGGTCACTGGAGACCTACCTAAACGAAGGCGTGTACCACCCCACCGAGCAAGGACCCTGCCAGCTGCAACTTAGCAGAGTGCGGCCAGAACTAACACCGGTTCAAAACGCTTCAGGAATGATGATGATGAGGTTCAAGATTGGAACGATGATAGAGAATTTTTGCATGATTACAATGCTCGTTCAGAGTAAGGCAGAGATGGAAAAAAACCTACTGGACACCAGACGAAAAAAATGAGATCCAAAACTCATATTCTAGACGACCAATATTATGAGCAGGAAGACAGTTCCTCGGATGAAAATGTGGATGCAATAACTGAAGATCGCCTTTGCAAGATGATCGAGAAAGTAATATCGAAAAAGCACTCCAGATAAGAAAAGATAGACCGGTTGTATCGATCGGTAGGAGCCCCTTTCAAGCTGAATATCAGAGAATTCCGTCCGCCAATGAATTTTCAAGTTCCAAATCTGCCAGGATTCAATGAAAAAAATAGATGATCCAGATCAGCATGTTTTACACTATGAAACTGCCATGACTCTGTGGCAGTACAGTGATGAGTTGATGTGCAAAATGTTTCCACTGTCACTCGCTGAAGGAGCAATAAAATGGTTCAATCGACTACCAGCACAGTCGATTGGTACTTACCATGAGCTGTTTAGAGAATTCTGCTCTCACTACAAGTAAAACGGACATGATCGGAAGGGATGCCATACATTGTTCCTTCTTGTAATTCGGAAGGATGAAAGCATCAGACAGTTTACTCGGCGCTTCAAGCAAGAATTGGCCGATGTGGATGGTGCCAACGACTAAGTTGTCATCGAAGATTAAAAGCAGACATACAAGTATGATCAAAGAGGTGTGTACGGATCCTTGGTCAAGAGACCACCCAAGACTCTGGACTGTATGATCGAGTAGAAGAATATGCTCGAGTGGAAGATGATTCCAAAGCTCGAGAAACGAGAGATGTTAACAGATCATCTAATCATCCAAATGATGGGAGGAAATACAAGTCGAAGAACCGTTTGAGCGACCAGCACAATGACCCCAGGTGAAGTCCGTGAGAAGAACCAAAGTGAACAAATTGAAACTGGATATCAGAAATTTCATGATATGAAGCCGACGCCGGTGAACATACAGCTTGCAGAGTTGTATGAGAAAATCAATAAGGATTTGATCCCCCCTCGTCCTTTTCCAGCAGAAACACATGATAAACGTGATAAGAGCAAATATTGCAAGTTCCATAAAGATCATGGTCACAAGACCGAGAATTGCCGCTCTTTACAGATCGAGGTCCATCGAATTATCGACGTTGGAAAGCTGCAAGAGAACGTGAAAAAGGATTTTGGGAAAGGTCCTGGACAGTTTGGCATAACACATGTGATTAATGCACGTGTGATTAATGTAAGTCATGCTAGGATCCATTCAATGACCAGACGGGCATCGAAAGATGAGACCAGGAGAAAGCTTAGGCAGTTAAAAGAATGGTACTTGACAAAGCACATAGATTTTGTCAGTGGCAATGGAGCAGAAATTCGGGAGCTTGGATGCACAAAGATCGAGTTCTCTGAAGCAAACATGATAGGTGTATATACTCCACAAAATGATGATATTATTATAACTGCTTGGATTAGCATGTTTCGTGTACACCGGATTCTAGTGGATACAGGAAGCTCAGTGAGCGTGCTGTTTTCAGGAGCTTATTCCTCTATGAATCTGCCACATGACTTGATTGAGGAGGATGAAAATCTAATTATCGGTTTCAGCGACGAAGTTACAAAGGCGATTGGAAAAGTGAAGATACCTATAACAGTGGCTGACAAGTCGGTTTTAGGTAATTTCTTATTGCTTGATTGTCGAGCTCCCTACAATGTGATTGTAGGACGAGACTGGCTGCATGAGATCGGTGCAGTCACATCCTATTATCATCAATGCATAAAGTTTATTATCCCTGAAGGAGTCGTGAAAGTTAGAAGCGACCAGATGGCCTCCTACAAGTGTCACGAGAGTGCTATGGATGAGTACGTGAAGTCAGAAGTTAGCGGAAACTAAATCATGCGAGTCAATCAAAAATAGCAATTACAGAATCCTCTCCCTCCAGAATCATAGAGGGGAGAGGACGAAGCTGAACCCCCAACAGTTGGGAAACTGATCGAGGTCCATATTGGAAATGAGGAGCACAAAACAACTTTCGTAGGGGCAGATCTGCCTGCACATGAACGTGATGGCTTGATTACATTGCTAAGAAAATGCCGACGTTTTTGCATGGAGTTTTGATGAGATGCCTGGGATAGATCCGAATGTAGCCTTCCACAAGCTAAATATCGATGAGAAGTTCCATCCAGTTCGTCAGAAAATTAGGAATATGGCGCAAAGCAAAATAGATGGAGTTACCGCAGAAGTTGAGAAGCTGTTGGAAGCAGGCTTTATTCGACCAGTGCAGTATCCTCGCTGGCTGTCTAATGTCGTACCCGTTCCAAAGAAGAATAGTAAAATTCGTGTCTATATCGATTTTACTGATTTGAATAAAGCATGTCCGAGTGATCCGTACCCGCTGCCACGGATAAGAGATTTGGTGGATGCAACCTCAGGGTTTGGGAGACTGTCATTCATGGACGATTTTTCAAGGTATAACCAAATACCTTTGTTCGAGGAAGATCAAGAGCATACTGCGTTTGTGACTGACAGAAGAGTTTATTGCTATACTGTAATGCCATTCGGGCTAAAGAACGTAGGGGCAACCTACTAGCATCTTGTAGACCATATGTTCAAGGATCTGATTGGGAAGGGGATAGAAGTATATATCGACGATATGGTAGTGAAATCTGAGCAAAAGGAGTATCATTTTCTTGATCTGCAGAAGACGTTCGATATCTTGAGGCAATATTGAATGAAGCTCAATCCAGTAAAATGTTCATTCGGGCTGTCGTCAGGAAAGTTCCTTGGATACTTGATGACGCACAGAGGAATCGAGGCTCATCCGGAACAAATCAGAGCCATCAGAAAAATTTCATCCCCAAGAACGAAGAAGGAGGTCCAGAAGCTAGCGGGACGACTAGCATCTTTAAACCGTTTTATTTCACGCTCGTTGGATTGATTTAAGCTATTCTTTGACATTTTGAAGAAAACAGTAAATTTTGGTTGGACGGATGAGTACGAAAAGGATTTTGACGAGATAAAGCAGTATTTGTCAACTCTCCCGGTTTTAGTGAGCCCAAAAACTGGACAACCTATTGGAGTTTATCTGGCTGTAACAGAGAACGCTGTGAGTACAGTGCTGTTTGTTACAGATCCACATGAAAAATCTGTTTACTTCATCAGTAAATCCTTGACGGGGACGGAAACACGGTATAATAAAATTGAGAAAATAACACTTGTACTGTTGCATGCATCTCGTCGCCTCAAGGGAGGCAGATCGTAGTCTACTCGGAATACTCGCTGAAGAGAATCTTGGAACGTGCTGATGATTCCAGTCGACTAGCCATATGGTCAAATTTTCTGGGGGCGTATGAGATCAAGTACGAAACCATAACTGCAGAGAAAGGACACGCCCTGGCTACACTGCTAGCAGATTTTCCTGTGGACGATATAGAAATGGTTGTTGGAGAAGAAGATAAATTGTTCAAACCCATAGAGCCAGCCACTGTTCAGACTGGGGGCGAGTCCCCATTGGAGGTTGACACACATGAACCATTATGGACCATATTAATTGATGGATCATAAAATGTTGGTAGAGATGAAGTTGGATGTGTCATCCTAACTCCCGAAAGTTCGAGGATCGAGAAAGCCACCAGGCTAGATTTTCAAGCATCAAACAATGAAGCTGAGTATGAAGTTGCTTATCGGTTTAAAAGTTGTCAAACAGTTGAATGCGAAGAACGTGAAGCTAGTGATTGATTACATGCAAGTAGTTAACCAAGTTTCTGAGAACTTACAGAGCCAAGAAAGAGAGAATGTCCTTGTACTTGGATCATATGAGAGAGCTGGCAAATGAGTTCGACCGATTCTCTATTAGGGGGCGACCGCAATTAGAATATAGGCACGCAGATGCTTTAACATATCTTTCTTTGGAAGTCGAAACTGATACCACCCGTTTCATTGTAGTGAATTTCCAAGAGTTACCTAGCATCCTCGGAAACCACTTTTTTCTGGCTATCGAACATGCTAGTGCGGGCGAGAGGGCAGCTACATTAGCACAGGGAGATACTGAGAACATCGACAACAATATGGATGTTGACAATCCAGTGACAGATAATTCAGGAAATCATGTTGAAAACGTTGCAGACTGGTGTCAACCATACATCTAGTATTTGACAATTGGCGAACGCCCAGAAGATGAGAAACTTGCTGCAAAGGTGAAAAAGAATTCATGGAGATACTCAATGATCGAAGGGCTGTTATACCGTAAACCTGTAACTTTGGATCCATTTTTGCGATGTGTATCAGCCGAGGAAGGACAACAGATATTGGCAGAGGCTCATGAAGGAATATGAGGCAACCATTCTGGAAGGCGCAGTCTCGCGCACAGGTTGCTTACCCAGGGGTATTTCTAGCCATACATACAGAAAGACGCTAAAGAATACGCGTAGAAATGTGTATCATGCCAAGAGCACGCTCCAATTCCGAAAAGGACCGCCAACGAATTGCATCCAGCTTAAAGTCCTGGTCATTCTCTATGTGGGGACTAGACATCATCGGACCGCTTCCCAAAGCTCCTGGAGGAGTTAAATTCGTACCAGCCGCTACTGACTATTTCATCAAATGGGTCGAAGCAGTGGCACTGGTACACGTTACCAGACATGATGTGAAAAGGTTCATATGGGAGAATATCGTCTGCAGATTTGGAATCCCAGACGCGATATTATCAGACAATGGGAAGCAGTTCGATTCTGGGGTGAACATTCGCCACAATTTCTCATCTCCTTACTATGCTCAGAGCAATGGGCAGGAAAAAGAGACCAACTGGGTTATTATGGACAATCTCAAGAAACGGCTGGAGAAGGCAAAGGGAAAACGGACAGAAGAATTCCCTGTTATGGTCCTATCGAACAACCCTAAAAAGATCCACTGGATTTTCACCATTTACATTGGCGTATGGGACAAAGGCATTCATACCCACCGAGGTACATCTTAAGACTACAAAACTCGTGCTGTCAAATCTGGGAGAAACGACAGCATACTGGCTTTAGATAAAGAGTTACTGGAAGAACAAAGGGAAACATCCTTGCAGCAGTTAGTCTGATACAAGTAGGCAATCAAGATGCGATATGATCACAAAGTCAGAGAACGGTCATTCAATCCAGGGGAATATGTCTTGAAAAAAACCCGAGCAGCCACAATGGAACGAAATTGTGGGAAGCTCGGGGAAAACTGGGAAGGTCCATACGTAGCGGACAAGCCAGCATCTCGTGGCTCTTACTACCTAAGGAACCTCGACGGTACTCAAGATGGTGAGCCATGGAAGCCGTGGAATTCGTTCCACTTGAAGAAATTTTATCATTAGGAGTAGTTTCGAATCCTGATGTGCTTCACTCTTTTTCCTTTGTGATAGTTTTGTCCCACTGGGTTTTCCACACAAAGGTTTTAACGAGGCAGCTGTCGTCGAAGGTATTTATCTTGTTATTTATATTCAGAAATTTAATTCAACATTATTTTGGTATTCCACACTTTATCAAAATTGTTCGTGTTTAATTATAAGCTACTGCAGATGATCAAATCCGCAGTCAGTCCTAAATGGCAAAACAATACAGTTCAAGTCTACTGTCAGCAATGTCTCTAACACCTCGCAGATAGGTTGAGTGCACAGTTCGAGCATTTTTACCCTATCCCAACTTTATCCCTATCGTATGGGGGAACATCAAATGTGGCGAACATCTTCACTTGTCCAAGCACGTGAAAATGTACATATCTCAACTCTGCGCGCATCTTGAATAGCAAGATTGCCCCCTGCGCGAATTCAAGATAACATAAAAACTCAACTTTTCATTCCAAAAAAATGGGCAAACTTAGGCCTACAAAGCTCCTCCTATGAGCTAAGAAGGGTTCATTAGGCCTAAGATGTTTCCCTAGATTAGCCAAGTATAGCTAACTAGGCCTTGCAAAGACTCCATGTGCAAGCCCATGAGAAAGAACTTCAAGTTGGGCTAAAAAGTTCCACATAAGCACTCCGCGTCACCAATTCCTAGCCAATCATCAACTAACACGTTAGCATGGGTGACACGTCAACGCGTGCCACGTTAACATGGGTGACGTGTCAGCACATGCCACGTCAGCAGGAAGGCCAACCATTGGTTACCACGTAAGCACCATAGTGCCACGTCAGCATACCACGTAAGCACCATAGTGCCACGTCAGCATATTACCGCGTTAGCGTGCCACGTCTGCAGGAACGACCAACCATTGGTTTCCACGTTAGAACCCTAGTGCCACGTCAGGATGCCACATAGATATCAATATGCCACATCAGTCGGAATTTTCGGTTAAGTTATGACGCCGTCAGGATATTCCGTTACATGCTGACGGCGTTATAACGCCGTTATATGCGTCAGCATGGTGTCGTCATCTTCTCAGGCACGAGGGACGTCAGTATTTCCGGCGGTCGTTGTCGGTGGCCAACCCCGGCGGCCAAATCCGACCGGCCAGTTCATTTTGCTTCGGTACATCGCGGCACAATTTATTTCCGTAGTCCCGATTCAGCGAAACGCGTCGTAACTTAAAAAGGGACTCCCTATTCTGTACATCATGATGTAGCATAATCCCATAGCCCCCAAAATTTTGCACCCTAGTTCTATTACTCTTAAGATGTTTACACCCCGTCTGCTTACACCCTATTGTATGGGCTTTGCCTTTGGTTCCCATTTGCTTGTGCATGCTTTTCTTTTTGGGCCTCACATTCCAACACTTACTTGTTTTGGCTAACTCTTTGCACCGTCTTGCCTAGCTAAATTCTTAACCCTAATGGAAGTTTCTGGAATACTCTAGGTGGCATGCAGGGGATGTCAATGCCAGAGCCATGCAACTATGCAGGCATGCAGGAGAGTTAAGCAGGGAGGCATGCAGGGATAATTATGATAAGAGGCATGCAGGGACAATTATGGCCATTCATGCCAATCTTGAAATAGAAATTTCCAAAAATATAAATGGACGTTTTACAAACCAAAAAAAGGTAATCAATCTTCCACACAAAATCTCCTGTGAAAAACTCGGTCTAATTTTAGAAACAGAGGGTTTTTTGCAGGTACCCCCCATTCTCTGTTCAATTGGAGATTAAAGCTGCGGATAGATCTTCGACAAAATCACCATCAAAATTTGTGTTTGGGGTATAAGTAATTTTACCATCCAAACAATATTCGATCAATTAAATCTCAATCGAACTTATTCAATTAAAACCCAATTAAACACTATCATACAATTCAATCTTGACCCAATTTCTAACCCAATTAAATCCATTCAAAACCTAACGAAACAGATTAATTGCTGCATTATAAATCACGTTTATAACAAATTAGAATTAATTGGCCGACTGTGAAGGAGGCCTTCTATGTGATGAGAAATGTAGTTGTTGTCTGTCACAAAGTTTGTACCAAAAAAACAAAATTGGTTTTAATTTCATTAAATTGAGGTTCATCTCGAAAAAAACAATCAATTTTTTCACAAACTTATGTCATGTACAGTGAAATAAAACATAATATCAGTTCAAAGATCATCTAATCTAGGGGTGGGACTTGGGTTGGTTGGGCGGGTTAGAAGGTTTGGCCGAGGCAGACCTGGGCTAGGAATCCTTTGCACAGATTGCACATCGAATCCGTGGAACCCATGGAGGTACTTCCCAAGTCCGCCCAAGTTATGTTCGTCGGGTTCCTCAGGTTGGCCCAAGTTTCGCCAGACGTACGAATTTGTTAATATGATAATAACAATTTTTAGTAATAATAAGATTTAATTGCTCCATTTATCTTAAATTTCCAAATAACTACAGAATATTTACAATAATATAAACTTTTTTTTATATTGAATGATTAATGATTAAGAACGGGCCCTAGCTCAGATGGTCATCCCCGTTCCCCAAAGTTTCATGCGTTCCAGGAGGTCCCAGGTTCAAGCCACCAGTGGCGTAATATTGCAGGAATTAACATGGAATGTAGTTTTAGTTTGCCCCCCTTGTGACACAATCTCAGCCCCCCCATATGCTTCGACTCCCTTGGCTAGGTTACCCATGAGGCTCGCTGGTAGGTTAGCACAACAACATGTTCAATTAATGTAGTAGTATGTTATTGTTAAAGAAGGAGGGCCATTTTCTTAAATTTTCATTTCATGAAATTTTTTATTCTCTAAATAATTTTTAAAATTTTCTTCATATTTTATAGTGTGCAGATAATATGCACACTGATTTTATGTGCAGGAAATATACACACTGATTTATGTACATAATTTATTAAATTTTCTTCATATTTTATATTGTGCAGGATATATGCACACTGATTTTTGTAAAAAAAATAATTAATTTTCTTCATATTTCATAGTGTGCAGGCAATATACACACTGATTTTATGTGCAGGTAATATGCATAAGGGTTATTTTGTTAATCCTACTTCCTATAATATTCCAGGACCACTGGAATAATTAGCAAATTTATTAAATAACCGTGGGCCAAAAGTGTAAGACCCATAATTTCCAGGGTCATAAGAATAAATTTCTCTAGATATAATATATTTTTTCATTATTATATTGGAAGATAAATACTAAAATTACTCTAAATAAATTACTCTAAAGAACGGGCCCTAGTTCAACTGGTCATCCCCGTTCCCCGAATTTTAATGCGTTCCAGGAGGTCCCAGGTTCAAGTCCCCAATGGCCTAATATTGCAGGAATTAACATGGAAGGTAGTGTTAGTTTGCCCCCCTTGTGACACAATCTCGCCCCCTCCCGCTTCGGCTCCCCTTGGCAAGGTTACCCATGAGGCTCGCTGGTAGGCTAGCACAGCAACCCGTTCAATTAATGTAGAAGTATGTCGTTGGAGCTTAGCTTGTTAGGCTTCCAACTAGTTTCATGTAATAATATTTAGTAAAAGATCCTAAATATTATAAAAAATAGTTTTATATGACTATGTCATAGTTCTTCGGGTTGGGAGGGTTACTTGGGTTAGAAATATTTGTGTCCATGCTTGCCCAAATTTAGCTCGGGTTTATAAAATTTATGCCCTAACTTGCCCAAAATTCTGAAATACGTTGCTCATGTCTGCCCAACGTTCGGGTTGGACATGGGTTGGGCGGGTCAACCCAAACCAAGTCCCACCCCTAATCTAATCATCCACTAAACCGTTCAGATGATTTGGATTGTAAACAAGTTGCAGTAGCATAGAAACGGGTTGAGAAAATGAACTATTCGAATATGGATTTCACCGGATCTGACCCATATTCGAAAACCTCACTATATCATGATCCATCATCATCTCTTCATTGTTCTTCACTTAGGGATAACTTTCGATCTTTTTCTCTGAGACATCAGTCTTAATCATACCAAGAATCAAAATCACAAACCCATTTTGTCAAATCGAAAACAAACTTACCCATGTCAAGATTTAATCAAAAAAATGGATGACCAAACATTCATAATTGAAGCGGAATCAATGGTAAAAGACTTGGGTTTTGAAGCTGTTGTTCATTTCTCACCATCATGAGTTAAATCAGAACATAAACTAGAAGACCACCAAATCTTTATATTCCAGAAGTTGTTTTAGTGGTAATCAATATGCACATAAACTGAAAATTGTAACAAACAGAACTCTTCTTTTTTCTTTTCTTTTGAAGCGTGATACTTGAGTTGGTGAGTAATTGAGTTGAGTTGTTTTTGGAGTAAGAAGAGAGAAAGAGAACAGGAACAATCGTTGGCAAATAAAGGAGGTAGGTTAGAAGTTGATTTTTCAAAGATGAGATTTTTTATTTGTTGTAATGTTACCACCAGACGTATAATATGGCTTAAGAAGTTGTTCTCTTTGAGAACATTGGTGGATGACTTTTCTTGTTTTTGCTCGGTCAAGGTGGGAAGTTAAAAACAACAATGCTATGTTCACCGGGGCATGAATACCATGAACACTACCGTCAGACGCATAAAATGGGGACCCATGAACCCACCCCTACTAGCTCCAGCGGGTCTCAGACATAGGATTCAGTTCCGTTATTTTCCGGTGTCAATGTAGCATTACTCAGTTAAAAAGGTCCGAGGGATGCACTTATTATTGAGCCAGATATGTATAAGTTGAGATAAGCAAGGGTGGTAATAGAGGTGTTATAAAAGGGCCTAAGCAATGCAGATCAGGCTCCATATTTTTTACTTCTAAAATGTATTTAGTAAACGAGGTCCTAACCAGGGACGGGCCTAGCAAGCGGCTTTGGTCAAATAAAAATTTTGTGTGCAAAATTTGGGTGAATAAGTGTCCAGCCCACCCACAATCAGAATTCCCTAGTGTAGTTTCTAGGCCTAGTAATTTTTAGCCCACAACAAGATAGAATTTAAACCAAAATTTAGTTTAAAACATGAAAATTTTCTTCCCACCTCACTTATTTCTCATTTTTCTTATATAAACTACAATTTATTTTATCTAATCATGTTTCTTTTATGAATTGTGTTCATGTTTGATCTTTATTTGTCTAGTCTCTTATAGGAAAATCTCGACTTTACACTAATTGCAAGATTTGTTCTAAAAAATTTGTCGCGGCCTTCAACCGCATTGGAGACAAATGATATTCTAGCCCTACCCAATAAAAATTTATGGGTCCGTCCCTGGTCCTAACGTGCATAACATTGTCACACCGTAATGGCTAATGTACATTGTTGCTTTATAAATTCTAATGTATCATCATTGTTACAATGTATAAATTTTGTGATTGCGCTCAATTCACATATATCTATATATGGTTTCCAGTCAAGTTGTTTTGTTCGCCGGCCCCCCACTGCTATAGCATTAATCTACTCCCCTTTATTAGTTCGAGGATGGAGATTGACGCGATGAAAGAGATAGGGAAGTAAGTTCGCTGATGGTGATTGACACGATGAAATCATGAAAGAGATAGAACATATATTTGTTCTCTGTCAATGAGGATAAGAGATAGCAGTTGATGATTGAGGTTTATGAGATGAGATCGAGTTTTGGATGCTTCCAATATGATCACGATGGTGTTATTGTACATCATTGTCACAGGTTTTGAAGTTGGCAGTTATGTTGATTGATTGATGATGGCAATGATTTCGAGCAGTTCAGAGAGATGGTGATATACTGATATTTCTCACGGTTTGTTAGTAAAGGGAGAAGCTCGAGTTTGGATTAATAGCAGAGATGAGTATGGATTCGAATGGTTGTAGATATCTATCTATCTATCTATCTATCTATTTATTTATTTTTATTTATTTATTTTGTGAAGGTCGGGAAGATATGGGGGCCTTCAAATAATTATATTATTGTTTGGGGATCGTTTAATGATGTATGGGGGCTGCAGTAAGATTTAATAAAGTTAAACATGTCATCACTAACTAGTCAACGCGGGTCAATGAAAAAGCGGGGGTCTAACAACACCACCCAATATTTCGATTAGCAATCTGTATGCACAACTCCGAGTTGTTTTCTAGAGAATCAACTAGACAGTTAGACTCAATCAATAGAAAATACTCAAGGAGTTATTATCGAAATCTCTCGATTTGATTTACTCAAGCAAATATGATTCGCGAGTCTAATCAAAGAGAGATAACTTGGATGGTATCAAAGACCAATATCCAAGTGTCAATCAATTTAAATCAACAACCAAAATGGTCGGATATTCTAATTGATTGAACAACGCACAACCTGTATTATTTCAATTATATAAAAATATAATACGAAAAATAAATAACACAGACAATTTGAAATTTAGTTAACGAGGAAACCGAAATGCATAAAAACC
>JAJJWX010002162.1:0-52023 GCA_023529315.1 Papaver bracteatum | reverse complement strand
TGGGACATATTTTTTCAGAAAACGAGCAGGATTAGAACTCACCTTAGGTGTAAGTTCACCCAGCCCATCTCGTTGCTCAGGTAAAATAATATACATAGAGAAACTTGGACCACGAGCATTTTCATATGTTCCTGAACATTTGTATGGGAGTTTAAATACTGTACCTATCATAACAGGTAATGTATTGTTTTGTTCTCGACGACATGAAGGGAATTTGTGGTGTTTTTTCTCCATCCAAGAGTTACAACTCCGATTTCTTGGTTAGCGACGAATCAAATTGACCACATTCTTTCCAACATCCTTTGAGATAGAGTGCATTCACCAATACAAATCGTGTACCTTCGTTGACTTCTCCGTCAGGAATAAGCTTTTTTATTAATCCATTGGTTTTGTTTTCAACCCATCTGTTCACCTCGTTCAGCACCTTTTTGCTCTAATGAAAACAGATTAAAATCATTAAAAGAGTAAAAAGGAGTAGTTCTAGGCAAGCCGTGATTTCAACATCACTAAAAACTTGACAGAAAACACTAACATGCATGTTATATTACTTTTAGTTTCTTTTCCATGGTCATGATCAGAAACCCTACACTGTATCAATCTGACAACCTCAGAGTTCCCAAACTTGTTGCGTAAGTTATTGAAAGCCAGGATTTGGAAACTAAAAAAGGTCTGCCAGGAAGATGGAAAAGGAAAGGTTTTGAGATTGGGCCGGTTTAAGGCAAGATGTGTCCGGTCCTAATTTTTTAGAATTCTATTTTTTTTTTTGATCGGTCCTAATTTGTAGAATTCTTTTGAGATTCCTATAAAAAGGATCAACAATTAGCCAAAGAATCAATTTAACTTGCAACACTCTGACACAAGTGTTTGAGCTTCCATGGCTGAATGGGTGGCCGAATTCGAAACCTTGAGTTATGAAGATACATATGCAGGTTACGAAAGTCCCACTGAACGACGTATATTCAACTGGAAACAGCAATATAATCGAGGATCATTAAACTGGGAAGAATCGATGGATTTAAAAGTATCACTTGAGCTGCTTCTCCGAATGGCGACATTTCTTGCAGATATGTGGAAGGATGTGAATACAAGGTTTGATGATAAGAGGTCATTTCCTACTTTTCTATGGTTGTTGCAAACTTCTGACCTGGATTGGCACAAGTATATCGAGCTCAATCTTGATAACCAACTAAATACATGGTCTCTTCAGGCGCCATCGTATCTAAGTTTAGCTTCTGATTCAAACTGGTTATGGCAAATAAATACTACGACAAAAGCTTGTCACTGATGCAACTTTTGCAAAGAATTCACTCAGAATCTGGCAATGATTACAGCCGAGAGCAGGCTGGACTTTTAGCCTCTTTCCTCGATCACCTCCTCAAGATGCAACAGGAGCAGCGGGTCCTTGCGTATTGTTTTTCTGAGCATCTGGAACAATTGAGAAAGTCTGTCGCAACTTCCTTACTTGCATTTTCTACCAATGGTGTTGATGGTGATGGAGATTGGGACAAGGGTCCTTTATCTTTTTCAACTACTCCTGGGACTACTACATGCGGCAGCAAAAGCACATGTTTGATAGTCTGTATATCATGTCACGGGAATCGACTTGGTTGCTGAGGAAACTCGAGGCTTCCCATTCCATTAGTCCTCACTTGCCGAGGAGTCCCAAGATTCTCAAAATCATTACGTTGTTTATTTCGAAATTTAAGAAATGCAAGGAATCATTGGATCAGTCTCTCGATGGATGTCTTCCCTTTGATACGCATAGAATGATGAGAATGGCTCTGAAAATATAGGAATTTTAGATGAATTTGAAAGGCGTATAAAGGATCTCCAAGAGCAAGGTATTGGCAGAAAATCTGTCTCTGAGACGCTGCCTGGTGATAGCAGAGAATATGTCACCGGGATGCTGCTTGAATGTTTTAGAGATGTTGTTAGTAAGGCTAAAATTGCAATAGATGAACCCGGTGCAGAGTGGAGGAATTTTTCTGGTGACATCTTAGATGCGTATTCGAATGCTGCGGAGGAAACATTGGAGCTGATAAACGAAGCAATTGAGAAACTGAACTCAGTTATGTTTTCTTCTCTTACGGGCGGAGGCACACCCTTTGGAAATATCACATACTGGAGGATCTTATTTGAATCATCCCTAGTTAATCATCGGTTGGATCGTATATGTAAAAATTACAGGGAGACGATCAAACTCGGGGTTAAATTGTTAGATAGTACTGACAAAAACATATACCACACTGTACCCTTGCATGTAGAGACATACTTGAATCGGCTTCATGGATCCATCAGTTTATTATTGTCAGCCGGGGATAGGATCCTACTTGAATTTGTAGCCATGCACAAAACGTTGTCAGAAATTACTTACATGCTAGGAGATGCTTTTACAACTGGTGGTGCTGGTATGAATGATATGAGTGATGAAACATCTCCAGGGACTTCAATCCAGAATGAGAAAGGGGATTTCGATTTTCCTTGGGATAAACATAATGTTCCTGATAAAGTGAAGTATGACCCGAACGATCCCAGTACACAGATTGTGTATGCTAATTCAAGCTTTGTCTATGATCCGGACAGCGACTCAGGAAGCGACACTGAATTCAGTTAAATGCGGATAAAACCTCATCTCCGTGGTAGTTAGCTTATGTGCATAGTTTCCAACTCTTAATATGTTTTCTCTTAATTACACTGTATGAGCAGTACTTACCATCAAATGTTTTCTATATGGATTCTTCGAAGAATTGTAGTGAAAAAAGTCATAAACAATTGATTTATCTTAATGGCCGGCACCTAAAATTTAAATGTTAGTTAATTTGGTTCTAGTATAACAATACTATCACTGGAGAAATGCCACAAGAGATGGGAAACTGTACACAATTGACTTACATTTTTGTGAGTGGTAACAAGCTCATTGGCAGCCTTCCTAATTCTCTGTCTAACTTAAACAATCTCAAGAGGTTGGATATCTCATATTGTAATTACTTCTCCGGTGCATTACAGTTTTCACGAGAATATCCGGTCTGGTATCGTTTCTAGTTCAAAATAATTCACTTTACTGGAGGGATACCCAAGTTTGATTTTGAGAATCTTCAAGCTTTAATGTTTCATTCAACTATTTCACTGGACCAATTCCAGACCTTAAAAGGCCGTTTTTCGGTAGATAGCTTCTTGGGAAATCCAGGTTTGTGTGGATATCCATTACCAAACAACTGCCCACCATCTAAATAGTCGAATAGCAACTCATTACAAATTAGCCATAGCTTGGCAGAGAACCTTGCTTTGGTTTGTTTCCAAGTTAATAGTTTTTAACTTATAGGCCTCTCTCAAAGAGTTTTATGCTCACCGCTCGGTGTATATGTTCAACCAATTATTAGACTCCAAAATCTTTCTTTTTGTTGTTGGCAATTTTAAATGATTTTTCACCTTCAGTGTTTGCAATTTTGTGTTTATTACTACTATACTATATTTTTGCTCGGTCCCAAGACCACCCCTTTGTAGCTTTAAGGTCGAGTTTAGTGGAGAGAAAGAAGGGGATGATAGCGACGTCAACGTGAGGAAGAAGCTTGAACCACGGAAAGATTTGGGTTAGTTTTCTCTGCGCTCTCGGCGAGGGACTTCAAATGGGATTTGAAAAGAGCGAGGTCTAGGACATTGCCAGAAAAAAGAGAAAAGCGAGAAGTCCCCTGCTGTGATTTATAGGCTTGGGAAGAAATTTCAATGTACATACATTATTTTGTCACTCGCATATATCATACTAATTCATGTACAAACTCACTACACCAAAACCAGGATTTTCTCACAGTGTAACCTGTCACAGTTTATTTTTCAGTCACTGATATACCCGATAAGTCCCCCGCAACAATTATAACTTGTTGCTAAATTTTGTAATCGTGATAATGAATCAATATTTAACTTTTTTACTAGTCACAATTATATTTGTTGACAATTATCTAGACAATCACAATTATAATCAAATGATGTTTCCACCCAAAATTCCACCACATCTAAAACAACCCCGAATTAATCACTCTTACAATTTTGGTTGTCACTACTTTCGCAACAGTTATACAAAATAACAATTTTATTTAATTTCTAAATATCAAAATTTATATTTTTTTTAATTTTTAATTTTCTTAATATTAGAAAAAAGGATCAAGACCAAGTCAACACGCCATGACTTTGTAGGACATTTGACTTGGACATATACCAATCTTTTCTCTCGATTTTCTCGACAAAACCACAACAAAAATATCTGCTTCTTCTGAAGACTATGAAAATGACCAAACTACCCTTATCGGAATAAGTGCAATAAAAATTTCGAAGACTGTGAAAATGACCATATTACCCTTATTGGACATAAGTGCAATAAATATTATGGAGACTGTGAAAATGACCATATTACCCTTATTGGAAAAAAGTGCAATAAATATTATGGAGACTGTGAAAATGACCAGACTACCCTTATCGAAAATAAGTAAAAGTAAATACTTTGAAAATGACCATATTACCCTTATTAAAAAAAGTGCAATAAATATTATGGAGACTGTGAAAATGACCATACTACCCTTATCGGAAATTAGTAAAATAATTCTTACAGATTGTGAAAATGACCATATTAACCTTATTGGAAAAAAGTGCAATAAATATTATGGAAACTGTGAAAATGACCATACTACCCTTATCGAAAATAATTAAGTAAATGTTACAGACTTTGAAAATGACCATATTGCCCTTATTGGAAAAAAGTGCAATAAATATTATGGAGACTATGAAAATGACCATACTACCCTTATCAAAAATAAATAAAGTAAATACTTTGAAAATGACCATATTACCCTTATTGGAAAAAAAGTGCAATAAATATTATGGAGACTATGAAAATGACCATACTACCCTTATCGAAAATAAGTAAAGAAAATGTTACAGACTGTGAAAATGACCATACTACCCTTATTGGAAAAAAGTGCAATAAATGTTATGGAGACTGTGAAAATGACCATACTACCCTTATTGAAAAAAGTGTAAAAAATATTATGAGACGTGAAAATGACCATACTACCCTTATCGGAATTAAGTAAAGTAATTCTTATAGACATTGAAAATGACCATGTTACCCTTTGGAAAAAAGTGCAATAAGTATTATGGAGATCAAAAAAATGACCATACTACCCTTATCAAAAATATGTAAAGTAATTCTTACATACTGTAAAAATGACCATATTACCTTTATTAGAAAAAAAAGTGCAATAAATATTATGGAGACTGTGAAAATGACCAAACTACCCTTATCGAAAATAAGTATAGTAAATACTTTGAAAATGACCATATTACCCTTATTAAAAAAAGTGCAATAAATATTGTGGAGACTATGAAAATGACCATACTACCCTTATCAAAAATAAGTAAAGTAATTCTTACAGACTGTGAAAATGACCATATTACCCTTATTAGAAAAAAGTGCAATAAATATTATGATATACAGAAAATGACCATATTGCCCTTATTGGAAAAAAAGTGCAATAAATATTATGGAGTCTATGAAAATGACCATACTACCCTTCTTGAAATAAGTAAAGTAATTCTTACAGATCGTAAAATTACTATATTACCCTTATTTGAAAAAAATGCAATAAATATTATGGAGACTGTGAAAATGACCATACTACCCTTATTAGAAATAATTAAAGTAATTCTTACAGACTGTGAAAATGACCATATTATCTTATTGAAAAAAGTGCAATAAATATTATGGAGATTGTGAAAATGACCATACTACCCTTATTGAAAAAAGTGCAATAAATATTATGGATATTGTGAAAATGACCATACTACCCTTATCGGAATTAAGTAAAGTAATTCTTACAGATTGTGAATATGACCATGCTACCCTTTGGAAAAAAGTGCAATAAGTATTATGGAGACTGTAAAAATGACCATACTACCCTTATCAAAAATATGTAAAGTAATTCTTACAGACTGTGAAAATGACCATATTACCCTTATTTGAAAAAGTGCAATAAATATTATGGAGATTGGAGACTGTGAAAATGACCAAACTACGCTTATCGAAAATAAAGTAAAGTAAATATTACAGACTGTAAAAATGACCATATTACCCTGACTGGTCATTTTCACAGTCTCCATAATACTTATTGCACTTTTTTCCAATAAGGGTAACATGTTCATTTTCACAGATCAAGAAGAATTACTTTATTTATTTCTGATAAAGGTATTATGGTCATTTTCACAGTCTCCAATCTCCATAATATTTATTATACTTTTTCAAATAAGGATAATATGGTCATTTTCACAGTCTGTAAGAATTACTTTACTTATTTCTAATAAGGATATATGATCATTTTCACAGTCTCCATAATATTTATTGCACTTTTTGCCAAAGAGGTAATATGGTCATTTTCAAAGTATTTACTTTACTTATTTTCGATAAGGGTAGTATGGTCATTTTCATAGTCTCCATAAAATTTATTGCACTTTTTTTTTAATAAGGGTAATATGGTCATTTTCAAAGTATTTACTTTTACTTATTTTCGATAAGTGTAGTATGGTCATTTTCATAGTCTCCATAATATTTATTGTACTTTTTTCCAACAAGGGCAATATGGTCATTTTCAAAGCCTGTAAGAATTACTTATTTATTTCCGATAAGGGTATTATGGTCATTTTCACAGTCTCCATAATATTTATCATACTTTTTCCAATAAGGATAATATGGTCATTTTCACAATCTATAAGAATTACTTTACTTATTTCCAATAAGAATAATATGGTCATTTTCACAGTCTCCATAATATTTATTGCACTTTTTTTCCAATAAAGGTAATATGGTTATTTAAAAGTATTTACTTTACTTATTTTCGATAAGGGTAGTATGGTCATTTTCATAGTCTCCATAATATTTATTGCACTTTTGTCCGATAAGGGCAATATGGTCATTTTCACATTCCGTAAGAATTACTTTACTTATTTCCGATAAGGGTAGTATGGTCATTTTCACATTCCACATAATATTTATTGCACTTTTTTCAATAAGGCTAATATGGTCATTTTCAAAGTATTTACTTTACTTTTTTTGGATAAGGGTAGTATGGTCATTTTCATAGTCTCCATAATATTTACAGCACTTTTTTCCAATAAGGGTAATATGGTCATTTTCAAAGTATTTTCTTTACTTCTTTTCGATAAGGGTAGTATGGTCATTTTCATAGTCTCCATAATATTTACTGCACTTTTTTCCAATAAGGGTAAAATGGTCATTTTCAAAGTATTTTCTTTACTTATTTTCGATAAGGGTAGTTTGGTCATTTTCACAGTCTCCATAATATTTATTGCACTTTTTTCAATAAGGGTAATATGGTCATTTTCAGAGTCTGTAACATTTCCTTTACTTATTTCTGATAAGGGTAGTATGGTCATTTTCATCGTCTCCATAATATTTATTGGACTTTTTTTCAATAAGGGTAATATGGTCATTTTCATAGTCCGTTAGAATTACTTTACTTATTTCCGATAAGGGTAGTATGGTCATTTTCACAGTCTCCATAATATTTATTGCACTTTTTCCAATAAGGGTAATATGGTCATTTTCATAGTCTATAACGTTTACTTTACTTATTTCTGATAAGGGTAGTATGGCTATTTTAACAGTCCATAATATTTATCGCCATTTTTTCCAATAAGGTTAATATGGTCATTTTCACAGTCTGTAAGAATTACTTTACTTGTTTCCTGTAAGGGTAGTATGATCATTTTCACAGTCTCCATAATATTTATTGCAATTTTTTCCAAAAAGGGTAATATGGTCATTTTCAGAGAATTTACTTTACTTATTTTAGATAAGGGTAGTATGGTAATTTTCACAGTCTCCATAATATTTATTGCACTTTTTTTCCAATAAGGGTACTCAGGTCAATTCTAGTAATCTTTGACCCGTGATGTTCAATTATGATATATTTCGTCTTCAGATCATCCGGACGAGAAACTTAGGTCTAACTCTAGTAATCTTTGGACCCATGATGTTCAATTCTGATATATTTCGTCTTCATATCATTCGGATGAGAAACCAGGGTCTAACTCTAGTAATCTTTGAACCCGTGATGTTCAATTCTGATATATTTCATCTTGATTCATCCGGTCCAACTCTAGTAATCTTTAAACCAGGATGTTAAATTCGATATATTTTGTCTCCGGTTCATCCTAAGAGAAACTCGTGTCTAACTCTAGTAATCTTTGAACCCGTGATGTTCAATTCTCGATATATTTCGTCTCCGTTCATCCGAAAGAGAAACTCGAAGTCTAACTCTGGTAATCTTTGAATCGGTTATGTTCAATTCTGATATATTTCATCTTCAGTTCATCCGAACGAGAAACTAAGGTCTAACTCTAGTAATCTTTGAACCTGTGATGTTCAATTCTGATATATTTCATGTTCAGTTCACCCGAACGAGAAACACATGTCTTACTCTAGTAATATTTGAACTTGCGATGTTCAATTCTGATATATTTCGTCTCCAGTTCATCCGAATGAGAAACTAAGGTCTAACTCTAGTTATCTTTGAACCTGTGATGTTCAATTCTGATATATATCATGTTCAGTTCACCCGAACGAGAAGCTCAGGTCTAACTCTAGTAATCTTTGGACATTTGATGTTGAATTCTGATATATTTCGTCTCCAGTTCATCCGAACGAGAAACTAAGGTCTAACTCTAGTAATCTTTGAACCTGTGATGTTCAATTCTGATATATTTCGTCCTCAGTTCACCCGAAAGAGAAAATCAGGTCCAACTCTAGTAATCTTTGAACCTGTGATGTTCAATTCTGATATATTTCATCTCCAGTTCATCCGGAAGAGAAACTCAGGTCGAAATCTAGTAATCTTTGAACCTGTGATGTTCAATTCTGATATATTTCATGTTCAGTTCACCCGAACGAGAAACACATGTTTTACTCTAGTAATATTTGAACCTGTGATGTTCAATTATGATATATTTCGTCTCAAGTTCATCCGAACGAGAAACTAAGGTCTAACTCTAGTAATCTTTGAACCTGTGATGTTCAATTCTTATATATTTCATGTTCAGGTTACCCGAACGAGAATCTCAAGTCTAACTCTAGTAATCTTTGTACATGTGATGTTGAATTATGATATATTTCGTTTCCAGTTCATCCGAACGAGAAACTAAGGTCTAACTCTAGTAATCTTTTAACCTGTGATGTTCAATTCTGATATATTTCGTCCTCAGTTCATCCGAACGAGAAACTCAGGTCTAACTCTAGTAATCTTTGAACCTGTGATGTTCAATTCTGATATATTTCGTCCTCAATTCATCCGTACAAGAAATTCAAGTCTAACTTTAGTAATATTTGAACCTGTGATGTTCAATTCTGATATATTTCGTCTTCAGGTCATAAGAATGAGAACATCGGGTCTATCTCTAGTAATCTTCCAACCTGAGTTCATTTCATTGGAATGAGAACCTCGGGTCTGTCTTTAGTTATCTGATTTTTCTTTTCCATTTCCTTATTCTTATACGTTATTCGGATTTATATCAAATCGATAACTTTTGATTCTATGAGTTTTATTTCTCATTCTTCTGATTCATTTTCATTCTTATATCATTCTTCAAATTTGTACGTAGTCAGAGATTGACTTTAGATTCTTCAAGGTTCACTTCCAAATCTTTTTCGTTCTTTCGATTCACTATTATTCTTCGAGATCCATCTTTCATCTTATGTTTAATTCTCTTATTAGTCTGAATACTTTTATTTTGTGAAAGATCGACTTTGGATTTTGAGAGATTCACTTCTCATTATTTGGATTCTTTCCCACTTTTATACATTATTCCGATTTATATCTAATCGAAGGTCAACTTCTCATTACCTGGATGCAAAATCTGCCACATCACCTATATGACTTGAAATCTAGAATGAATCTCTAAATCTACTAGCATGGAGTCATGGACTATATGACTTCCGTATCGTTGGTTGTCAATAAGCTGAATGAACGAATTTATTTTAGCACAAAGAGAAGCACAAGCATCTCTCCCCTTTTTTGATCCGTATGACAATTCCAACTCAAATCTTTGTCGTCCAAATATTTTGGTCCCATCACCGTTCAAAGCCTTTTAGATAATTTTTTTTCTCTCACTACATTTTCGCTCGCTCTTATCTCTTTCTCGATTTCCTTTCCCCCTCCCTCAGAAGAAACCCTAACTCCTTTATGCCTCTCTCAGAAGAAACCCTAACTCCTAAAAATCTCACCATCTCGCCTAAGCTCTCTCTGTAAAAAAGTTACTGAAATAGTATATCAAAGCTTTGGTTTTTGTTTATGTTTTTTTTAAGCCGTGTTTGGCACCTTTGACAACATAAAACTTACCTAGGTTAGAGTTTTTTCTTACTTGATTAGGATTACCATGAAATAGTTAAGCAAAAATGTTGTTTGTTTTTCCATCAAATCCCGTAGGGTGTATGTTATATTTTGTTTGTCTAGTATTTAATTTTATTTGAAAAGATTTAATTCACTTATTATCATAAAGGGAAAATATAGGATAATTAAAAAAAAGGGTAAAAAATGGGTGAAGTGAGAAAAGGTTAAGGATAATTACCTATTTTAAAGGCAAAATAATTTCATATTCTTGGTTGGGATTTTGGTATCCTAGATATTTGGGAGAATAGTGTAACCTTACTTTTTTAGCTAACTAAAATTAGTGAAGGTTATGTTATTTCTATCCAAACTTAGAATAAAATGAAGACAAACACGTTTTGACGATTATTTTGGAGATAACCCAACCTAGGATAGGATATCAAAGGTGCCAAACGCGACCTTAGGGATTTAAATAAACATCTTTTTTCCCATACAATCTCTTGAAGTCCAAAATCAAGATCGAAAACAACAACTATTTTTCCAATTTCATAGTATTCATTTACAGATTTTTCATAATTGATTTTTATTTTATTGTTTTTATCTGGGTCTGATTTTGGGAATCGAGGGCTTCAGATTTCATTGATTTTTTTTTTCCAATTTCAGATTCCAATTAGGAACGAGGGTTTTGTTCACCGGCCAATGGGAGGGTTGGTTACCGCAACTCTTGACGTGGTGTGAGAGATATCGTGGGATTTTTACAACATTTCATGCTTAAAACCATTGTTGAATGCTAGGTCCTCCAGCCAACATGTATTAAGATAGAAAACACACATGTGAAAAGCACGCGTCACTCATCAGATCCCTTGATCTCGTTACGAAATTCCCCGAGATTAACAGCGCAAGATCCCTAGAAACAAAACCTTATCCTATATCCTCTCATTTTTTCCTCTCTTGCTCTATCCGCCTCTTTTTTTCTCTTTTCTCCTTCTGTCCTTCACCATGTTTACTACTCGGATTCATGTATTTTTACGAAAAATGATTAAGTTTTATCCTTTTCCCACCAAAGATCTTCGAATCAGCATCAGAATTTGTTCTAATAACAACACCTCATGAAGAAGAAAAAGAAATACAGTGTATGGAGGGATATTAGTAATCTGGATAGGTCTTTTTAGGGCTCATGTCGTTGATTTTTTTTTTTTAGACCTCTGATGCCTGGATAGCCGGTGGTTTCGATCTACTAATGTATGTTCAATTTTATTGATTTCCCAAAATTTTCAATTAGGGTTTCTAATTTTCTATAACCTTTGAGCTATTGAATTGATTTGTTCAATGAAACGGATACGAAGATTAACTAGATGAGGATGTTATGGTAAGTAGATGATTTATTTTGTTTTATGATAGGTTTTTTTTTTTTTTTGGTAAATTTGTTTGTTACATTATTAGTTGTAACTGTGAATATGTGATTTTGGTATTGATAGGAAGGAGAAAAAGAGGAGGTTGAGAATACCAACGAAGATGAGGAAGAGGAAGATGAACCAGTTGAAAGATAAATAATGGAAGACACCCTCTGTAGATTAGGTATCTTGTTGTTGGACTTTTTATTATATTGTTTTCTTTGAGTTAAAGCTTTGGTAATAATTGTGTCATTCGTTGAGATGAAAAGAGTATACTAACAATGGTTATGTTTTCTACTGAAAGTATGAACACACACCAGTGATGGTTTAGCTGGAGGTACTGACTGACCCACTTGAGGTTAGAAGCTGGAGACTCTTACCCTTTGAATTCGTTTTTACGAATGTATGCTCTGAAAATTATATGATTTTAGTCGGTACTTGTGCTGGGTTTTATCTTTCTGTATCATTACTATTTCTGGTGTTGGGTTTAATCTTGCTGAGATTATCTCCAACTGTAAGCAAATCGCTTAATTTTTACAATGGCGGTGCGATGACTATGGGCATCATCCTTATAGTATTAATGGTTGTTTTTCAGGGGATGAAACTGCATCCAACTTGTCAAAATAATTCCCTGGCAATGGTGAATAATATGTTGAATGTATGCTTCATCTTTCAAGTACTCTGCCACAGTTGTGATGTTTATTCCTAAGTTTTTTTATTTTGTTTTCTGTGTATCCTAGTCCTGTTTGCAAATGGAAATTCTTTACTTAATCACAAAATAAATGAAAGTCCGGTTATGGTTTTTGATATTTTGTTACTGATTGTGTGAACTTCACATATAACCTAGCATACATCTCACATACAGTCGAGTTTTAAAGACCTTATATGATTGGTTTACTTTGTGGGTTCGTTCGATTTCCAACTAAGGTTGAACTTTGAAATGTTGCTATTAGTCTTAATGCCTTTTCCCAATCTCTTATAATTGTCCTTAAAATGTATTGCAGGTTATGGTTATGACCCTCATATTTTATGGAGGTATGAGGAAAGCATTCCTTGAACTATCAGGTGTGTCTAATGGTGTTTGACGATTATCATCATACAACTGGAAACCATTCTTATGTATTCAAGTTTATGAGGAAAACATTCCTTGAAGAAGACATCAGATGTTTGCTTGCAAACATTTTTGTTTTTTTTATGGTTATAAGCTCCAAATATTCAAGTTTATAATCATGAATCTCTTCACTGAAAGTTTACACTAGGAGATATATATGCTATCAATGGTTGTGCAACCCTTTTCTTAAGGTACCGATTTTCCCATGTGAAGAAATATGAGGTTTGGAGATGACATACTTTCTTTAAATAAATAAGTTATTATTTCTTTTGTTGGTTTACATGTTGAATAGTTCACTTATATATGTAGGTCGAACTCAATAAGGCTGCTCAGCCATTGACAGATTCTTTTTGGTTGTTCAGATTCTTCCCCAGATTCTTACTCCTTGTATTGTTCTGTTTAATTGTTCAATTTTTTCTAGGATAATAACGCGCTAATATCGGTTCCGGAAGAAAAATTTAGCAACCAAGGAGCCGATACTCTTGGAAAACTACAGCTTGTTTGTGTGGTAAGACAATTTAAATTTAGTCTCTTCTTACATTCTCATTTTATACACGCATTACAAGCTCCAATTTCTTGTTTTTGTCCATTGAACATGAAGATCCACTATACACTCATTACAATTGCTTGCAGTGCGAATTGAAAGCGATTGATGTTAATTCAATGGAATACTCTGTGGTAAAACTCCGTTTGGTATTGCTCTCTTGTTCTTTCTCTGTACTGCATCCTTGATCTCACTTTCCTTTTGATTTTATTGCTCCTCAAACACTAGATTACATAACTTTTACTACTGCGAAGAGCCCTTGGTATTTGTTCAAATTTGTAAATTGTTTGGTTCTCAATTTAGTACTTTTTTTTTATTGAGATTTTCTAGTTTTGATAGTTTGTTGTTTGTTTTGTGCAGAGTAGTGATTTGGAAGAGATTGTAAATGTAACTGCCGAATGTGATTTGGATTCGAAACAGGTTTGGGAATTTTTTAGTTAGGTTATTTGGCGGTTAGTGTTATCTCTAGTCCTATGAATGAACAGCTGGATGTGTAATTTCTGTTTTTGTGTTTTTATTTTAGGATTCTGATTATGGTGAGAAGGAAGTGGTGGAGGGGAATGTGGTAATGTTGGAGTGGTGGGCTGACTGGTTCTCGTGTGTTTTGGTGTTGGCGGTGGTTGTCTTGGACCTGTAGGTTGGCTGCTAGTTGTGTTGTGTGTTGGGGTTGGTGTTACGGTTGATGGTCCTTGTCATGGGAACCAAGATACCTAGTATTCATACGCAGGGGAAAAATAGACTTCATAAGTTTCTGAGCATACAGATTCTTCGGGTAATTCAGCTGGCAATTAGAACCTCTTTATTAATATCCTTCTTAAGATGACCTGAGAATGCGATTACATTTTAGAATGCGCCAGATTTTCATAAGCATATTTTATTTTTTTCTTGCTCTTATAAGCTGAGGTTTTCACTCAATCTAAATGTCTATTTTAATCTTTTTTATTTGGTTTCTGCTGTTTTTGCAGATCGTGGTTTCTACTATGTAGAGACTGTCACACTTTTTGTAGCCTTGAAAGTTCGTTATAGAGATAGAATTACAATCTTAAGAGGGAATCATGAGAGTCGGCAAATTACTCAAGTGTAAGTTATGCTTTAATCTTTTGTTATCTACCTCTTTGGTTTGTTTTGGGTCTGGTTTATAGATTCAAGTAGCACTAAAGCTCAAAATATATATTAACACCAGTATGATTCACAAAATATCAGTTATGTAGGATTATTCTTTGTCCGGGATGTTTTCCTCTCAGTTTGTGCTTTGTATGTTCTCATGTTATACATCTCTTGAGTGTACCGTACCGTATGTTGAGAAGAATTTATCATAATAAGCTGGTTTATGTTAGAATTAAAGCTTAGGATCATCTAAAGTTTAGTGTCAGTGTTAACCGTTTTTTTTTTTTTCTGGTTTGTTTAGGTTTCATTATTTTTCTTGTATCGAGATTTTTTCAGTATGGTTCCCAAAATATCAGTCATCTAGGAGTAGCAGATGTTTTCCACTCAGTTTGTATTTTCTCATGTTATACTGCTCTTGAATATACAGTGTGTTGAGAAGAATTTATCAGAATAAGCTAGTTTATGTTAAGCTTAGAATCTATTCCTTGATTCGAGAAAATACTGGTTTGTATGTTCTCATGTTATCTCTGAACTACTAATTTTCTCTTTGTTGGAATAAACTATCATGGTTTGAAGAAACTATTTACTTTGTAGTGTCCTTTGCACATTCACATGACGTGCTCTTCTGCTGTGCACTTCAGGTATTTCTAGTGACAGACTTTGTCATGCCTGCAACCTATAGTCTTGTACCGAACAGCTGGAGAAGATTTTTTTTGTTGTCTGTGAGCATACTCGAATAAGATTGAATTGTTTTTTTTTTTGCGTAGATTTCATAATGAATCTAGATAGTTTGCAGATTGAGATGTGTCATAATGATTGTATGAATGGTAGAATGCGGATAGCTCGCATATTGAAAAAGAAGAAATTACAATTGTGTTTGGAGGTTTATTTGTATTTCTGGCCTGTAACCTGAAAGGGTAGGTCCCTGATAATGACATGTACTGCAGGCCTGTAAACTGGAAGGCCAGGTCCATGAGAAAGACCTGGGCTACCCATTTTTTTAATTGTAATTTAAAGAATTGTCACAAGTATAACTGTGACCAAAAATGTGATAAAAAGAAACATGTGTCATCATCTTAATGCTGTTACAAATGAGAGTAACAGTTTAAACGTTACAGTAATAGTGACAAAAATCAGACAGGTGTCCATTGTGAAATTGCGGCAAAAAGTAGGCAACACTTATATGTGTTACAGTAATCGTAACAAAAAGTGACACGTGTCCAAAACCAAATAGTTGCATACCGTGTCATCACCGAATTGTTGCAAAAGGGAGAATAACAATTAAATCTGTTATAATTACTGTAACAAATTAGCCACGTGTCGCTATTATAAAATTAGGTCAACTGTTACTATTAAATAACGTAACATTTTATAAATGTGACTGTAACCAAATTTTGTCACGGTATAAACTGTTACAAAAAGGATAACAATTAATATCACAACGTTTCTCTAACGGCGTATATGTGTTACAATTTTTTTTAGTGACAGATATACCCTGTGACAAAATCCAGGATTTGGTGTAGTGACTACCAAGTCCTCAATAATTTCTCCGTTTCTCTCTCACTAAGGCTAAATCCTATGGGCTAGATTGATCTCCTAGATTAGCAGTTAAGTGTTGCAATTCAAAAAAAAAGTGTGGCCTATTTGTTAACACTAGTTCTCTCTCCTAGCATGTGCTCGCAGTTGAACTAGCAGCGAGATTGAAGCGATGAGTGGTACAATGCTCAAAAAGTGACCTTTACACTGAATTGTTCAACGCTGGGAGATTAATTTTATGATCTAACGGTTGAGATTTAAAGCGTTGAACCAAACAACGCTGGACAATGGTCCCAGATGACGTGGACTGCTAATCTAGTTGTTAGATTAACACTTCCATAGGACTTAAGAGGTTTCCCTAGATTACGTGGATTGCTAATCTAGCTACTAGATACCCATAGGACTAAGCCAAATCTCTAGTGGACTGGCTGTCAAGCCTAAATTTTTCGATAATATGAGTTGCAAAGCCCATTTTTAATTTTCCTTCCGATAAATGGATTCCTAGCTCCACCTCTGGTAGAGGGTGAAAATTTCGTGTATATATGCTTATTCATATAGGTCTCGTTCCAGCTATTGGATTCTTGAATGCACAGTGGATTTGCAGTGCACAAGTTTTTAATCAGAAGGGGTTATCGGTCCGTCATTCCACAAACTAACACTCCTAATATTTTATGGAAGTTAGAATCAAAGATGGATTTATTCCAAAATTTTAAATGCACAACCATCTAGCCCGAAAGATCTTTGGGTACAAATGAATATGGGTATATTTTATGACTAAACACTTGAATGCTAAACAATATTAGATTCCAGAGCTTTCTATGGCAGGATTCTTATATTTTATCTACTGGTAGTCTCTACTGGCATCAAAGTTTTAACAATAGGTTGAGGACATGTCCCATGAACAACACCACACCACTTTTCTCCTCTCGTATAATGAACATGAAAGGATGATATGCCACAAAATCGAAACGAGGTTTAGCACGACCAGCAGATATATACATGTCGCAAATAGCAGTAGAAGCAGCATCTTCAGTTCCCTTTTCATCAACTTCATATAAAAATATACCATAGTGTACTCTTTCATGTAGAGACATATTTAAATCGGCTTCATGGATCCATCAGTTCATTGTTGTCAGCTGGGGATAGGATCCTACTTGAATTTGTAGCCATTCACAAAACATTGTCAGAAATTACTTACATGCTAGGAGATGCTTTTACAACTGGTGGTGCTGGTATGAATGATATGAGTGATGAAACATCTCCCAGGACTTCAATCCAGAATGACAAAGGGGATTTCAATTTTCTTTGGGATAAACACAATGTTCTCGATAAAGTGAAGTATGCCCTGAACGATCCCAGTACACAGATTTTGTATGCTAATTCAAGCTTTGTCTATGATATGGACAGCGACTCAAGAAGCGACACTTCAGTTAAATGCGGATAAAACCTCATCTCCAGGTAGTTAGCTTATTGCATAGTTTCCAACTCTAAAAATGTTTTCTCTTAATTACACTGTATGAGCAGTACTTACCATCAAATGTTTTTTATATGGATTCTTCGAAGAATTGTAGTGAAAAAAGTCATAAACAATTGATTTATCCTAATGGCCGACACTTAAAATTTAAATGTTAGTTAATTTGGTATCTAAAAATGTTAGTTAATCGACAAAAATGGGCATCAAAATTATTTTTATCATCTCATTGAGTAACTCGGCCATATCCGAGCCTGATAATAATAAGAAACCATCCGATCTCACTCTTAAACTCATTCATAAAGACTCGATCGGATCAAACAACCTTATCCGCATTGAAAAATTCCAAAAACCATTCATCGTTCAAAGCTTCGAGCTAATCATTTGATGAGTAGTAGTTCAATAGGGGTTATTGAAGGAAATCTCGGCGCTTCATTGACATAGGAATCATCGATTTACGTAGTGGAACTGCATTTAGGTACACCTCCAACGGATGACCTTGCATACCTGATTTTAGATACTGCAGCAGAACTCACTTGGCTCTAGTGAGATGGTTGCATCGACTGTTCTATTATCAGAGGAGTGAAGAATAATCCAAGGCCGAGAAATAGGAAACCATTGGATGATGGATTCATTGGAATAGGTTTATACCAAAAGAAGAACAAAAAAGAGCATGGCAGTAAGGTTATTGATTTGGAGTCGATAGAGTACATCGATGCAACACCCCCGTAACCAAAACCACTCAAGGATGCAGACAGTCTTGAAATTTTGGAATCGTGAAGTAAAGAGGAACAAACATTTCTCAAGGAATTCTGTAAGGATGCCACAAAAAGGTAATATACGAAAAAAGTTTACTTTTCAGTTAATACATTTTATGTCTATCTCAAATACAAGACTAGACTTGAATTGGAAAGATAAAAATACTTAGAGTACTTGAATTGAAAAGATGAAAGTACTTGGTGATTGATCCAAAAAGTTAGAAGCAACTTGTGCAAGTTTATTCCATATAAGGAAGCAACTTCTTGAAGTTTCCTCAACTATTTTCTTTATAATGTTTTGCTATGTTTTTATGATTATTGGGTTATGCAGGGAGATGTCTTATTCTGGAAAGGATAATAAGTTTCACATTGATAAGATGTACATCCATAATCTACCGGATAACAATAATATCGATAGTAATATCATTGATTATTACATCACTATTCTAGAGGACAAGATGGAAAAGGGTCCTGCTAATGGATACGACAAGCATGCCATCTTAAATACAAATACTTTGGTAAGTAACTTTTTTACTTTTCATTTGATAACATTACCTTCTGATCTATTCTCATTACATTGTCACTACGCCTGTTGTTTATGACCACCTGAAAATAAAAAAAATACTAGTTCGATTATGTTAAGATAATACAATTTTGTATAAGATGATGACATAATACTATGATGAATAAAAATCTGAATGAAAAACTTTTACATTGATGTACAATCAGCATTAGACAAGGGAGATGAGTCTGCAATAGAGTCAAGCGCAGTTGCAGATTATGTAAGACAATATTACCAAGTGGATGGCAGAAACAAGATGTTATTGATTCCATTGTGCAGGCACGGAGCTATGTATGATCTAAGGGGGACAGCAGTCCCCCCTAGAATTTCCATATTGCATAATTAGGCTTTGATAATTATCATTTTAGGCTTGAAAACTTTAAGTATTTATAGATTTTTACCCCATATTTTTGTATATTACATAAAGAGCCTTGAATTTTTTACTATACAGTTTAAAAACTACTGATATTAGGTACTTATCATACAAAACTTGGCTTAAATATCAAAATTACGTAGGAAAAAAGTGAAAAATATCAAAATATTAAATCCAACCATAAATCTAAACATCTAACAACTTATTGGATATTTTGGTGACATCATTTGAAGGAAAATACCAAGGACTAAAAAAAAATTACGGCCTTCGGCCGCCTACTTTTACGTCAAAACTACTATACCTATATATATTTGTCCCCCCCAAACAAAATTCCTAGCTCCGTCCCTGCCATTGTGCATGTACAAAGACAAAAATCCGTACCACTAGGTTTTGCTGGTTCTACATGAAGGCATATGGAAGGTATGTAACTCAATGAAGTGAAATCCAGCCCAGTCAAGACAAATTCATGCCATGACAAGGCCATTAAGTAACGTTCTTAATGAAATGGGACACAAAGACAAAGATGGTGCGCCGGTATCTCCAAATTTGAAAATTCCTACTGTGCTTCAACAACAACAATACCCTGACTGTGCAATTTTTATTTGTTGGTATATGAAGATGTTGGTGAAATTCGAGAACATCGACATGCTAAAAGGAGGAAGAACAAATGTTTATGTTGAAAAATTCCACAAGAAAACGGTGAAGATGGCCTTCCGCATCTTGAATACAACTGATGAATGAAAGCATCAGAAATGAACATATTTCGAACCATGGTAATATACTCTCAATAGGACTAATTGAAAGGGAAAATTTGTTAGTATTATCTGATTGAACTACAGTGAACTACATTTGTTAGTATTATCTAGTATTATCTGTTTGAACTGCAATTGAACTACATTTGTTAGTATTATCTGATTGAACTACATTTGTTAGTATTATTTGTTAGTACACTTATTAGTATTATATGATTGAACTACGGATTACTATTGGTTGTAAACATTATGTTGGTATTATCTAATTAAAGTACACTTCTTACTTTTGTCTAGTTAAAGTTGGAATGGTTTGATTATTTCCCTTAATTATATTCAATGTTGCAATATTTCTATATGGTTGCAAGTATGTATAGGTAAAAAGGGAGATGGATAAAAAATATAGACATACCCTTGCTCAAGTTGTGTACTTAAATAAAAGCAACTTGATCAAGTTGTCTCCATCTATGGAAGCAACTTTCTTTAAGTTTGTTCCAAAAATGGAAGCAACTAATAAAAGTTGTCACCAAAAAAATCAGACAGGAACTAGTGAATTTCAATCCAACTCTTTTTGAGGAAGTTGGTTCTGAAATGGAAGCAATTAGCAAAAGATATCTCCATAAATGGAAGCAACTTGCAGAAGTTGTTCCCAACATGGAAGCAACTAGCAAAATTTGTCTCCATAAAACATAAGCAACTAGTAAAAGTTGCCTCCAACTAGAACAACCTTCCTTCAAATCTGTAGCCATAACCAACATAATTTCCATGAAAAAAAAAATATAGACCCTGCAGCATAACAAGTTGAACAAAAAGTGTACCATTATTAATTAAAAGACAAACCAGGTTCACAAAAACATAAAGAAAAGTTCAAAAAAACATAAAACAAACTGGAATAAATGAAAAAAGTTGAGAAGTCTAATGCAGTTGAGAGACTCATAAGAACATCATTATGTAAAACCTTCTAATCCTTCCCTGATCCTTGAAAATTAGTGGGCGATGGGCCAATGGAGCACTCCGGAATTTTTTTACGATTATGGTATACACGCATTCCACAACGTCCACACTTTCTCTTCTTGCAAAATTTCTCACGGTAACTGCGTTTACGAACAGAGTTTGGTCTTCCAACTTGTGGTCCAACAGTGGGAGACATGACATATTTGGCCCGAGAAGTCTCATCCGGCTTGTCTCCATCGGGAATAGGATAGATAGGTTTATAATAAAAATCTCTGTAGTATTAGACATTGTAGTAAGGTATGATGTTCCTGTCTACCTCGTCCTCACCAATCTGCATCATAGCCTTCATGAAATGACTGCATGGGAAGCTTTGTTTTTGCCACCATTGACAAGAACAAGTCCGGGAGTCCAAGTCAACAGTATTCTTCCCGGTATTAGTTATGATCTCCAATACTTTTTCACTGGCTCGACGCACCTTGTATCTATGACAGTCAGTTATCCTCTTGTCTAACCTTGCTTGCATCTTGGGGGTAAGTATTTTAGTCCACTTGCTAGCTTCCTCTTCCACATTGTCTCCATTTTCCTAGCGCGAATACATTCAATCAACTCAATAGCTTGATGTCGCTTTTTGTGCCTAATCAAGCTGTTAAAGCTTTCAGCTATATTGGATGTAAGCTCTCCAAAATGTTCCCCAAGAAACTCATGAGCATCCCAATTCTTCAGTAGGATCTTCTTCATCCAATCAATAACAGAGAACAACTTCATATTGTGCATGCTTGATACTTCCTTCAAAAATTGCTTCTTGGTGACAACATTATAGCATTGCTCAAACAACTTCACTGCAGTTTGTCTACTCTTGCCCTTGCTAACTGTAATATTGCCTTTCATATGGTACTAGCAATATGAGTGCCAAGCATTCAGAAATATATCAGGAACATTGTTCAAAAGTCCAGTTCCACGATCAGATATGATAGTCAACGGACGATCAACATCGACAATTCCCTTCAAATTTTCCATAAACCAGCGTCAATTATCACTATTTTCGTCAAAAAACAATCCCAAACACAAGTGGAAATATCTCTGCAAAGAAAAAGAAACAAAAAAATTTAATACAAAAAATCGGTAGCATGTTTCGAATTACACATTGGAAGAAACCACGACAAGTTGTCTCAAGAAAAATGGAACCAACTAGCACAAGTTGTCTCCAAAAATGGAAGCAACTTGGTCAAGTTGGTTTCAAAAATCTGAAAGTTGTTTCACAAAAATCTGAACCTACAAAAACATCATGCTAGACAAGAAACTTAAAAACAACAACATACGCCGGCTACAAATTTTCTACCAAAGGTTTTTCTCCATAATTTGAAACAAAAAAATGTAAAACCACAGATGGAAACACAAAAAAATAAAGAAACACATCATAAAAAGAGAAGAGGAAAGAAAATGCATAATACCTTGGTTGCCAGTTTTCCCACAAGCTACCATAAGACCACCCCTAAACTTTCCAGTAAGAAACATAACATCAATTATCATCATAGAACAGAAATACTTGTTGAACCCTGTAATGCAAGCTTCAAAAGCAATAAAAAAACCTCTCAAACTGCCTATATTGAGCATTAAACTCAAAGTTGATGACACTTCCAGGATTATGATGATTCACGGATTCTTCGTACCATAAGAAGTCAGAATACGACTTGATATCATCCAAGGTAGTTAATATCGCGTATCGGTATCGTATCGCTCGGGTCCGATACACCTATACAAAATATAATATCGGTTTTTATCGGTGATACATCATTAGAACTAGAATTTCAAATATTTATAAAAGCATAGTAAAAAATAATAAAAATCATACACATATCTCAAATTTTCAATATACAAGATGGTTTATTAGCAAGCGTTATTACTGTTTTCCTTTTGACTCAAAATGACCTTCGAATCCTTTGAAACCAACCTCAGTCAAGGGTCTTGCTAGAAGCTTTCCATCCCTACATTGAAACCAAATTTCCTACAAACCTATCCATTCTATCACAACCAAGACTAAAAAAACCTTTATTATGTAGCCTGAAATCAATAACAACCGCTCATATTCTCCACTATCTTCCCCCGTCCATAAAAAAATCCATATTCATTCAAATTTCACCTCAAATATGGTTTTCATCTTATATTCTATCATATAGTCATTGATTTTATATCATAAATATATCAGGGTTTTGTACCTTTCCAAAAATTGTCGTTGTACTTGTCTGTGAAGACTAAATGTATGTTTCTCGGAAAATTTATTCTCTGAAACCGATATTATCAGTGTATAGGTAAAAACCGATATATCGGGCTATACCGGCCGATACGAACGTTTTTATCGTTTCATCTTTGTATCGCTGATATTCTCGATATCGTATAGGTTTTTTCCGATACCCAATAAAAACCTGTAATATCGGCTACAACCGATATTGACTACCTTGATATCATCTCCCCAAATACATTCTTTGCAAAATTTTAGTCCACGATTTGCTTGATGGTACGTGAGGTCAACTTGATACTCTCTAAAAAACAAATCATTAATATCAGCAGCTGATTTATGCTTACTTGAAATCTAAGATCATCTATTATGATGTTCTTGATAAAAGTCTTCGTCATTCGAAGCTTTGCAGGATCAGAGCAAGCCAACCCACAAGAATGCTCCGATATAAAATACTTGCACTTAAAAGCATGGCCTTTTGGGTCTACCAAAGATGAGTGGAACCTCCATTTAAATACTTTTTCTTTGAAAAGGAAACAAATGGTATAACGATTCCGATCACTCTTCACAGGTTTGACTTTGTACCCACTCTCCACTTGATACTTCAACATGACATCACAGACTTCGTCTTTCCTCCCCTAAAATATCTGACCAACACCGGTAAGAATTCCATCCCAAGCATCACACTTTCTTGGTTCTCTTATGGATAATTGATTCATTGAAACATCATCAGTCGTGTCTTCAACAAAAGCCAAACTATCAGTTGAAACACAACTTGAAGAAGCTGAAGAAGAAGCAGCACATGAAGAAGAAGGAGTTTCGAATTGAACATTGAACTTCAAAACTTTTATTCTCTTAGATTGTCAGAATATAACAAGAAAATTCATATCTAAATCAGACTGAACGGTTTGAAGTACACCATTAATATCAGAAAGAATCACAAAAGGGAGTTGGGAAAGAATACTCCAAGAATGTAACACAACACTTTGTATCTCCTTAAAGGTAGTTGATTCGGAAATACATTAGAGATGCTTAAGTTGGAAAATTTAATCTCTGCGACAACCATATTTACCTAACAAAAAAATAAACTCATTAAAATGCAAAAGATAATCAGATACAAGTTGCTTCCATAGAACGGAAGCAACCACCACAGGTTGTTTGGAGAAAATATTGAAAGCAACCAACCCAAGTTGTTTCCAAAACTAGAAGAAACTATTACCACAGGTTGTTTGGAGAAAATATTGAAATCAACCAACCTAAGTTGTTTCCACAACTAGAAGAAACTACCAGAAGTTTTTTTCAGAATTGGAAGCAACTTGGGCAAGTTGTCCTGAGATTCAGTATGTGTTTTAGTAACAACGACATTCAATATAAACAAATTGACAAGATACATTGCTTGTATTCACTAACATAATGTAATCAGGTTGAACTACTACATTGTTGGATCACAAAATGTAACCTACAGCATGTCCTGAGATTTAATATGTGATTCAGCATGTCCTGTAGCTTAAACTCTGGTCATGACGCAAATCACTCGGGGCTGCGCCCCTCGTAAGAAGTATATCCAGGGCAATCAGTGGAAAAAGATGAAGTATACACATCAAAAAATACATTGTTGTATATGTAACAAGTTCAACAACTATATTGTACTACCAACAATGCACATCAAAAAATAACAATATGACCTAATATTCAGTTTCTGAATGGTTTTGATATTCAGAAACAATATGACCTGAAACTACTAATTGGCTGAAAGGTTTTGATAGATAAAAATTCATTTTAATATGGCTAATATCCTGGTCATTATGAATAATGGTTATCAATTTCATTGTGTTTCAAAATGATAATCATAGATTGAAAAAATGATTTATTTAAAAGGTACAAACCTATCAAATTCACGGTTAATCACAAACGATATGAACACAACGAACAATTTGTACATTACATTACTCAGAACAAAATGTTAAAACAAAACAAAGATTATAGCAAGAAAATTAAATCTTACCTGTTAACGAGATTGAACTTGAATAATGAGAAGATCGAAGTCAAAATCGTTTGATTTCTGAGCTTCGTAAGATCTCTGCAATCGATTATTCAATCAAAAATCAAATAATGAAAGAAGCTTCATAAGATCTCTGCAATCGAAAACTGAAGTAGATATTCAGATTCAATGATTCGAATATGCAAACACTTCTGATTTCAGTTGAATTGAAAACCGATTTCGAAATGTCTACTCAGTTGATGAACAATTAGTCTGGAACAAAATATATTAATGGAGAATCTTCTTCTTCAATGGAGAATAAACAAATCTTATTATGAAACTGCTTCACCGATTTCGATTGATTCAATTAGATTCAAGATTCAAAACTGCATGTTTAAAAAACAAGAATTAATGAAGAAAAAACAGGAATTTCTCTGATTTCAGCTCTCAGCAATTTCCGATCTCATCTCTGAGCTCTCTCTGCAATTTCTATTTCGAGAAACCGGAATAAACGAAATCTATTTAAGTTCGGACATAATAAATAAAGTGGAGATTAAAAACGGACATCAACATCTGTTGAATATTAAGCCCGTTGCAAAGTTACCCCCGAAGGGTATTCTTGCAAAGCCCATGGATACTAGGGGCATATATACCATTCCCACTTTCATCAACTTCAACAAAACACTTGTGAAAAACTTTCTCAGCATGAAGTTTACTAGTACCATCAATATTCACCATTTCCGTCGGATGGATCAAAAGGCAAAACTAAGCCCAATGCCTTGAGTACTCTTGATGCTTCAAAATCAAAAAGGATTTTGATTCACTTCGGAACCTTGAATTCTCCCGTTAGAACGGAACTCTGATTGTCTGGGACTGGGACATATTTTTTCAGAAAACGAGCAGGATTAGAACTCACCTTAGGTGTAAGTTCACCCAGCCCATCTCGTTGCTCAGGTAAAATAATATACATAGAGAAACTTGGACCACGAGCATTTTCGTATGTTCCTGAACATTTGTATGGGAGTTTAAATACTGTACCTATCATAACAGGTAATGTATTGTTTTGTTCTCGACGACATGAAGGGAATTTGTGGTGTTTTTTCTCCATCCAAGAGTTACAACTCCGATTTCTTGGTTAGCGACGAATCAAATTGACCACATTCTTTCCAACATCCTTTGAGATAGAGTGCATTCACCAATACAAATCGTGTACCTTCGTTGACTTCTCCGTCAGGAATAAGCTTTTTTATTAATCCATTGGTTTTGTTTTCAACCCATCTGTTCACCTCGTTCAGCACCTTTTTGCTCTAATGAAAACAGATTAAAATCATTAAAAGAGTAAAAAGGAGTAGTTCTAGGCAAGCCGTGATTTCAACATCACTAAAAACTTGACAGAAAACACTAACATGCATGTTATATTACTTTTAGTTTCTTTTCCATGGTCATGATCAGAAACCCCTACACTGTATCAATCTGACAACCTCAGAGTTCCCAAACTTGTTGCGTAAGTTATTGAAAGCCAGGATTTGGAAACTAAAAAAGGTCTGCCAGGAAGATGGAAAAGGAAAGGTTTTGAGATTGGGCCGGTTTAAGGCAAGATGTGTCCGGTCCTAATTTTTTAGAATTCTATTTTTTTTTTGATCGGTCCTAATTTGTAGAATTCTTTTGAGATTCCTATAAAAAGGATCAACAATTAGCCAAAGAATCAATTTAACTTGCAACACTCTGACACAAGTGTTTGAGCTTCCATGGCTGAATGGGTGGCCGAATTCGAAACCTTGAGTTATGAAGATACATATGCAGGTTACGAAAGTCCCACTGAACGACGTATATTCAACTGGAAACAGCAATATAATCGAGGATCATTAAACTGGGAAGAATCGATGGATTTAAAAGTATCACTTGAGCTGCTTCTCCGAATGGCGACATTTCTTGCAGATATGTGGAAGGATGTGAATACAAGGTTTGATGATAAGAGGTCATTTCCTACTTTTCTATGGTTGTTGCAAACTTCTGACCTGGATTGGCACAAGTATATCGAGCTCAATCTTGATAACCAACTAAATACATGGTCTCTTCAGGCGCCATCGTATCTAAGTTTAGCTTCTGATTCAAACTGGGTTATGGCAAATAAATACTACGACAAAAGCTTGTCACTGATGCAACTTTTGCAAAGAATTCACTCAGAATCTGGCAATGATTACAGCCGAGAGCAGGCTGGACTTTTAGCCTCTTTCCTCGATCACCTCCTCAAGATGCAACAGGAGCAGCGGGTCCTTGCGTATTGTTTTTCTGAGCATCTGGAACAATTGAGAAAGTCTGTCGCAACTTCCTTACTTGCATTTTCTACCAATGGTGTTGATGGTGATGGAGATTGGGACAAGGGTCCTTTTATCTTTTTCAACTACTCCTGGGACTACTACATGCGGCAGCAAAAGCACATGTTTGATAGTCTGTATATCATGTCACGGGAATCGACTTGGTTGCTGAGGAAACTCGAGGCTTCCCATTCCATTAGTCCCTCACTTGCCGAGGAGTCCCACAAGATTCTCGAAATCATTACGTTGTTTATTTCGAAATTTAAGAAATGCAAGGAATCATTGGATCAGTCTCTCGATGGATGTCTTCCCTTTGATACGCATAGAATGATGAGAATGGCTCTGGAAAATATAGGAATTTTAGATGAATTTGAAAGGCGTATAAAGGATCTCCAAGAGCAAGGTATTGGCAGAAAATCTGTCTCTGAGACGCTGCCTGGTGATAGCAGAGAATATGTCACCGGGATGCTGCTTGAATGTTTTAGAGATGTTGTTAGTAAGGCTAAAATTGCAATAGATGAACCCGGTGCAGAGTGGAGGAATTTTTCTGGTGACATCTTAGATGCGTATTCGAATGCTGCGGAGGAAACATTGGAGCTGATAAACGAAGCAATTGAGAAACTGAACTCAGTTATGTTTTCTTCTCTTACGGGCGGAGGCACACCCCTTGGAAATATCACATACTGGAGGATCTTATTTGAATCATCCCTAGTTAATCATCGGTTGGATCGTATATGTAAAAATTACAGGGAGACGATCAAACTCGGGGTTAAATTGTTAGATAGTACTGACAAAAACATATACCACACTGTACCCTTGCATGTAGAGACATACTTGAATCGGCTTCATGGATCCATCAGTTTATTATTGTCAGCCGGGGATAGGATCCTACTTGAATTTGTAGCCATGCACAAAACGTTGTCAGAAATTACTTACATGCTAGGAGATGCTTTTACAACTGGTGGTGCTGGTATGAATGATATGAGTGATGAAACATCTCCAGGGACTTCAATCCAGAATGAGAAAGGGGATTTCGATTTTCCTTGGGATAAACATAATGTTCCTGATAAAGTGAAGTATGACCCGAACGATCCCAGTACACAGATTGTGTATGCTAATTCAAGCTTTGTCTATGATCCGGACAGCGACTCAGGAAGCGACACTGAATTCAGTTAAATGCGGATAAAACCTCATCTCCAGGTAGTTAGCTTATGTGCATAGTTTCCAACTCTTAATATGTTTTCTCTTAATTACACTGTATGAGCAGTACTTACCATCAAATGTTTTCTATATGGATTCTTCGAAGAATTGTAGTGAAAAAAGTCATAAACAATTGATTTATCTTAATGGCCGGCACCTAAAATTTAAATGTTAGTTAATTTGGTTCTAGTATAACAATACTATCACTGGAGAAATGCCACAAGAGATGGGAAACTGTACACAATTGACTTACATTTTTGTGAGTGGTAACAAGCTCATTGGCAGCCTTCCTAATTCTCTGTCTAACTTAAACAATCTCAAGAGGTTGGATATCTCTGATATTGTAATTACTTCTCCGGTGCATTACCAGATTTCACGAGAATATCCGGTCTGGTATCGTTTCTAGTTCAAAATAATTCACTTTACTGGAGGGATACCCAAGTTTGATTTTGAGAATCTTCAAGCTTTTAATGTTTCATTCAACTATTTCACTGGACCAATTCCAGACCTTAAAAGGCCGTTTTTCGGTAGATAGCTTCTTGGGAAATCCAGGTTTGTGTGGATATCCATTACCAAACAACTGCCCACCATCTAAATAGTCGAATAGCAACTCATTACAAATTAGCCATAGCTTGGCAGAGAACCTTGCTTTGGTTTGTTTCCAAGTTAATAGTTTTTAACTTATAGGCCTCTCTCAAAGAGTTTTATGCTCACCGCTCGGTGTATATGTTCAACCAATTATTAGACTCCAAAAATCTTTCTTTTTGTTGTTGGCAATTTTAAATGATTTTTCACCTTCAATGTTTGCAATTTTGTGTTTATTACTACTATACTATATTTTTGCTCGGTCCCAAGACCACCCCTTTGTAGCTTTAAGGCTGAGTTTAGTGGAGAGAAAGAAGGGGATGATAGCGACGTCAACGTGAGGAAGAAGCTGAACCACGGAAAGATTTGGGTTAGTTTTCTCTCTGCTCGAAAGCAGGGGACTTCAGCGGGGATTTGAAGAGAGGCGAGGTCTAGGACATTGCCAGAAAAAAGAGAAAAGCGAGAAGTCCCCTGCAGTGATTTATAGGCTTGGGAAGAAATTTCAATGTACATACATTATTTTGTCACTCGCATATATCATACTAATTCATGTACAAACTCACTACACCAAAACCAGGATTTTCTCACAGTGTAACCTGTCACAGTTTATTTTTCAGTCACTGATATACCTGTGATAAGTCCTGCAACAATTATAACTGTTGCTAAATTTTGTAATCGTGATAATGAATCTGAATATTTAACTTTTTTACTAGTCACAATTATATTTGTTGACAATTATCTAGACAATCACAATTATAATCTGAAATGATGTTTCCACCCAAAAATTCCACCACATCTAAAACAACCCCGAATTAATCACTCTTACAATTTTGGTTGTCACTACTTTATAATGATTATACAAAATAACAATTTTATTTAATTTCTAAATATCAAAATTTATATTTTTTTTAATTTTTAATTTTCTTAATATTAGAAAAAAGGATCAAGACCAAGTCAACACGCCATGACTTTGTAGGACATTTGACTTGGACATATACCAATCTTTTCTCTCGATTTTCTCGACAAAACCACAACAAAAATATCACGCTTCTTTCAAGACTATGAAAATGACCAAACTACCCTTATCGAATAAGTGCAATAAAAATTTAGAAGACTTGTGAAAATGACCATATTACCCTTATTGGACATAAGTGCAATAAATATTATGGAGATCAGAAAATGACCATATTACCCTTATTGGAAAAAAGTGCAATAAATATTATGGAGAGACTGTGAAAATGACCGGACTACCCCTTATCGAAAATAAGTAAAAGTAAATACTTTGAAAATGACCATATTACCCTTATTAAAAAAAGTGCAATAAATATTATGGAGACTGTGAAAAATGACCATACTACCCTTATCGGAATTAGTAAAATAATTCTTACAGTTGTGAAAATGACCATATTAACCTTATTGGAAAAAAGTGCAATAAATATTATGGAAAGCTGTGAAAATGACCATACTACCCTTATCGAAAATAATTAAGTAAATGTTACAGACTTTGAAAATGACCATATTGCCCTTATTGGAAAAAAGTGCAATAAATATTATGGAGACTATGAAAATGACCATACTACCCTTATCAAAAATAAATAAAGTAAATACTTTGAAAATGACCATATTACCCTTATTGGAAAAAAAGTGCAATAAATATTATGGAGACTATGAAAATGACCATACTACCCTTATCGAAAATAAGTAAAGAAAATGTTACAGACTGTGAAAATGACCATACTACCCTTATTGGAAAAAAGTGCAATAAATGTTATGGAGACTGTGAAAATGACCATACTACCCTTATTGAAAAAAGTGTAAAAAATATTATGGAGACTGTGAAAATGACCATACTACCCTTATCGGAATTAAGTAAAGTAATTCTTATAGACAGTGAAAATGACCATGTTACCCTTTGGAAAAAAGTGCAATAAGTATTATGGAGACTGTAAAAATGACCATACTACCCTTATCAAAAATATGTAAAGTAATTCTTACATACTGTAAAAATGACCATATTACCTTTATTAGAAAAAAAGTGCAATAAATATTATGGAGACTGTGAAAATGACCAAACTACCCTTATCGAAAATAAGTATAGTAAATACTTTGAAAATGACCATATTACCCTTATTAAAAAAAAGTGCAATAAATATTGTGGAGACTATGAAAATGACCATACTACCCTTATCAAAAATAAGTAAAGTAATTCTTACAGACTGTGAAAATGACCATATTACCCTTATTAGAAAAAAGTGCAATAAATATTATGATATCTGTGAAAATGACCATATTGCCCTTATTGGAAAAAAAGTGCAATAAATATTATGGAGTCTATGAAAATGACCATACTACCCTTCTTGGAAATACGTAAAGTAATTCTTACAGACTGTAAAATTACTATATTACCCTTATTTGAAAAAAATGCAATAAATATTATGGAGACTGTGAAAATGACCATACTACCCTTATTAGAAATAATTAAAGTAATTCTTACAGACTGTGAAAATGACCATATTATCTTATTGAAAAAAGTGCAATAAATATTATGGAGATTGTGAAAATGACCATACTACCCTTATTGAAAAAAGTGCAATAAATATTATGGATACTGTGAAAATGACCATACTACCCTTATCGGAATTAAGTAAAGTAATTCTTACAGATTGTGAATATGACCATGCTACCCTTTGGAAAAAAGTGCAATAAGTATTATGGAGACTGTAAAAATGACCATACTACCCTTATCAAAAATATGTAAAGTAATTCTTACAGACTGTAAAAATGACCATATTACCCTTATTAGAAAAAAGTGCAATAAATATTATGGAGACTGTGAAAATGACCAAACTACGCTTATCGAAAATAAAGTAAAGTAAATATTACTGTTTGTAAAAATGACCATATTACCTGCACCGGTCATTTTCACAGTCTCCATAATACTTATTGCACTTTTTTCCAATAAGGGTAACATGTTCATTTTCACGATCAGAAAATTACTTTATTTATTTCTGATAAAGGTATTATGGTCATTTTCACAGTCTCCAATCTCCATAATATTTATTATACTTTTTCAAATAAGGATAATATGGTCATTTTCACAGTCTGTAAGAATTACTTTACTTATTTCTAATAAGGATATATGATCATTTTCACAGTCTCCATAATATTTATTGCACTTTTTGCCAAAGAGGTAATATGGTCATTTTCAAAGTATTTACTTTACTTATTTTCGATAAGGGTAGTATGGTCATTTTCATAGTCTCCATAAAATTTATTGCACTTTTTTTAATAAGGGTAATATGGTCATTTTCAAAGTATTTACTTTTACTTTTATTCGATAAGTGTAGTATGGTCATTTTCATAGTCTCCATAATATTTATTGCACTTTTTTCCAACAAGGGCAATATGGTCATTTTCAAAGCTGTAAGAATTACTTATTTATTTCCGATAAAGGTATTATGGTCATTTTCACGATCTCCATAATATTTATCATACTTTTTCAATAAGGATAATATGGTCATTTTCACAATCTATAAGAATTACTTTACTTATTTCCAATAAGAATAATATGGTCATTTTCACAGTCTCCATAATATTTATTGCACTTTTTTTCCAATAAAGGTAATATGGTTATTTACAAAGTATTTACTTTACTTATTTTCGATAAGGGTAGTATGGTCATTTTCATAGTCTCCATAATATTTATTGCACTTTTGTCCGATAAGGGCAATATGGTCATTTTCACATTCCGTAAGAATTACTTTACTTATTTCCGATAAGGGTAGTATGGTCATTTTCACATTCCACATAATATTTATTGCACTTTTTTCAATAAGGCTAATATGGTCATTTTCAAAGTATTTACTTTACTTTTTTTGGATAAGGGTAGTATGGTCATTTTCATAGTCTCCATAATATTTACAAAGACTTTTTCCAATAAGGGTAATATGGTCATTTTCAAAGTATTTTCTTTACTTCTTTTCGATAAGGGTAGTATGGTCATTTTCATAGTCTCCATAATATTTACTGCACTTTTTTCCAATAAGGGTAAAATGGTCATTTTCAAAGTATTTTCTTTACTTATTTTCGATAAGGGTAGTTTGGTCATTTTCACAGTCTCCATAATATTTATTGCACTTTTTTCAATAAGGGTAATATGGTCATTTTCAGAGTCTGTAACATTTCCTTTACTTATTTCTGATAAGGGTAGTATGGTCATTTTCATCGTCTCCATAATATTTATTGGACTTTTTTCAATAAGGGTAATATGGTCATTTTCATAGTCAGTTAGAATTACTTTACTTATTTCCGATAAGGGTAGTATGGTCATTTTCACAGTCTCCATAATATTTATTGCACTTTTTTCCAATAAGGGTAATATGGTCATTTTCATAGTCTGTAACGTTTACTTTACTTATTTCTGATAAGGGTAGTATGGCTATTTTAACAGTCCATAATATTTATCGCCATTTTTTCCAATAAGGTTAATATGGTCATTTTCACAGTCTGTAAGAATTACTTTACTTGTTTCCTGTAAGGGTAGTATGATCATTTTCATAGTCTCCATAATATTTATTGCAATTTTTTCCAAAAAGGGTAATATGGTCATTTTCAGAGAATTTACTTTACTTATTTTAGATAAGGGTAGTATGGTAATTTTCACAGTCTCCATAATATTTATTGCACTTTTTTCCAATAAGGGTACTCAGGTCAATTCTAGTAATCTTTGACCCGTGATGTTCAATTCTGATATATTTCGTCTTCAGATCATCCGGACGAGAAACTTAGGTCTAACTCTAGTAATCTTTGGACCCATGATGTTCAATTCTGATATATTTCGTCTTCATATCATTCGGATGAGAAACCAGGGTCTAACTCTAGTAATCTTTGAACCCGTGATGTTCAATTACGATATATTTCATCTTGATTCATCCTGTCCAACTCTAGTAATCTTTAAACACAGGATGTTAAATTCGATATATTTTGTCTCCGTTCATCCTAAGAGAAACTCGGGTCTAACTCTAGTAATCTTTGAACCTGTGATGTTCAATTCTGATATATTTCGTCTCCAGTTCATCCGAAAGAGAAACTCAGGTCTAACTCTGGTAATCTTTGAATCGGTTATGTTCAATTCTGATATATTTCATCTTCAGTTCATCCGAACGAGAAACTAAGGTCTAACTCTAGTAATCTTTGAACCTGTGATGTTCAATTCTGATATATTTCATGTTCAGTTCACCCGAACGAGAAACACATGTCTTACTCTAGTAATATTTGAACTTGCGATGTTCAATTACATATATTTAGTCTCCAGTTCATCGAATGAGAAACTAAGGTCTAACTCTAGTTATCTTTGAACCTGTGATGTTCAATTCTGATATATATCATGTTCAGTTCACCCGAACGAGAAGCTCAGGTCTAACTCTAGTAATCTTTGGACATTTGATGTTGAATTCTGATATATTTCGTCTCCAGTTCATCCGAACGAGAAACTAAGGTCTAACTCTAGTAATCTTTGAACCTGTGATGTTCAATTCTGATATATTTCGTCCTCAGTTCACGAAAGAAAAATCGGTCCAACTCTAGTAATCTTTGAACTGTGATGTTCAATTCGATATATTTCATCTCCAGGTTCATCCTGAAGAGAAACTTCGAGTCGAAATCTAGTAATCTTTGAACTGTGATGTTCAATTCGATATATTTCATGTTGGTTCACCGAACGAGAAACACATGTTTTACTCTAGTAATATTTGAACTGTGATGTTCAATTATGATATATTTAAATCTCAAGTTCATCCGAACGAGAAACTAAGGTCTAACTCTAGTAATCTTTGAACTGTGATGTTCAATTCTTATATATTTCATGTTGAGTTACCCGAACGAGAATCTCAAGTCTAACTCTAGTAATCTTTGTACATGTGATGTTGAATTACGATATATTTCGTTTCCAGAGTTCATCCGAACGAGAAACTAAGGTCTAACTCTAGTAATCTTTTAACTTTGTGATGTTCAATTACGATATATTTAGTCCTCGCTCATCCGAACGAGAAACTCGAGTCTAACTCTAGTAATCTTTGAACTTGTGATGTTCAATTAAAATATATTTCGTCCTCAATTCATCCATACAAGAAATTCAAGTCTAACTTTAGTAATATTTGAACTGTGATGTTCAATTAATATATTTCGTCTTGGGTCATAAGAATGAGAACATCGGGTCTATCTCTAGTAATCTGCCAACTTTGAGTTCATTTCATTGGAATGAGAACCTCAAAATCTGTCTTTAGTTATCGATTTTTCTTTTCCATTTCCTTATTCTTATACGTTATTCGGATTTATATCAAATCGATAACTTTTGATTCTATGAGTTTTATTTCTCATTCTTCTGATTCATTTTCATTCTTATATCATTCTTCAAATTTGTACGTAGTCAGAGATTGACTTTAGATTCTTCAAGGTTCACTTCCAAATCTTTTTCGTTCTTTCGATTCACTATTATTCTTCGAGATCCATCTTTCATCTTATGTTTAATTCTCTTATTAGTCTGAATACTTTTATTTTGTGAAAGATCGACTTTGGATTTTGAGAGATTCACTTCTCATTATTTGGATTCTTTCCCACTTTTATACATTATTCCGATTTATATCTAATCGAAGGTCAACTTCTCATTACCTGGATGCAAAATCTGCCACATCACCTATATGACTTGAAATCTAGAATGAATCTCTAAATCTACTAGCATGGAGTCATGGACTATATGACTTCCGTATCGTTGGTTGTCAATAAGCTGAATGAACGAATTTATTTTAGCACAAAGAGAAGCACAAGCATCTCTCCCCTTTTTTGATCCGTATGACAATTCCAACTCAAATCTTTGTCGTCCAAATATTTTGGTCCCATCACCGTTCAAAGCCTTTTAGATAATTTTTTTTTCTCTCACTACATTTTCGCTTCGCTCTTATCTCTTTCTCTGATTTCCTTTCCCCCTCCCTCAGAAGAAACCCTAACTCCTTTATGCCTCTCTCAGAAGAAACCCTAACTCCTAAAAATCTCACCATCTCAGTCTCGCTCTCTCTGTAAAAAAGTTACTGAAATAGTATATCAAAGCTTTGGTTTTTGTTTATGTTTTTTTAAGCCGTGTTTGGCACCTTTGACAACATAAAACTTACCTAGGTTAGAGTTTTTTCTTACTTGATTAGGATTACCATGAAATAGTTAAGCAAAAATGTTGTTTGTTTTTCCATCAAATCCCGTAGGGTGTATGTTATATTTTGTTTGTCTAGTATTTAATTTTATTTGAAAAGATTTAATTCACTTATTATCATAAAGGGAAAATATAGGATAATTAAAAAAAAGGGTAAAAAATGGGTGAAGTGAGAAAAGGTTAAGGATAATTACCTATTTTAAAGGCAAAATAATTTCATATTCTTGGTTGGGATTTTGGTATCCTAGATATTTGGGAGAATAGTGTAACCTTACTTTTTTAGCTAACTAAAATTAGTGAAGGTTATGTTATTTCTATCCAAACTTAGAATAAAATGAAGACAAACACGTTTTGACGATTATTTTGGAGATAACCCAACCTAGGATAGGATATCAAAGGTGCCAAACGCGACCTTAGGGATTTAAATAAACATCTTTTTTCCCATACAATCTCTTGAAGTCCAAAATCAAGATCGAAAACAACAACTATTTTTCCAATTTCATAGTATTCATTTACAGATTTTTCATAATTGATTTTTATTTTATTGTTTTTATCTGGGTCTGATTTTGGGAATCGAGGGCTTCAGATTTCATTGATTTTTTTTTCCAATTTCAGATTCCAATTAGGAACGAGGGTTTTGTTCACCGGCCAATGGGAGGGTTGGTTACCGCAACTCTTGACGTGGTGTGAGAGATATCGTGGGATTTTTACAACATTTCATGCTTAAAACCATTGTTGAATGCTAGGTCCTCCAGCCAACATGTATTAAGATAGAAAACACACATGTGAAAAGCACGCGTCACTCATCAGATCCCTTGATCTCGTTACGAAATTCCCGAGATTAACAGCGCAAGATCCCTAGAAACAAAACCTTATCCTATATCCTCTCATTTTTTCCTCTCTTGCTCTATCCGCCTCTTTTTTTTTCTCTTTTCTCCTTCCTGTCCTTCACCATGTTTACTACTCGGATTCATGTATTTTTACGAAAAATGATTAAGTTTTATCCTTTTCCCACCAAAGATCTTCGAATCAAAGATCATAATTTGTTCTAATAACAACACCTCATGAAGAAGAAAAAGAAATACGGTGTATGGAGGGATATTAGTAATCTGGATAGGTCTTTTTAGGGCTCATGTCGTTGATTTTTTTTTTTTAGACCTCGATGCCTGGATAGCGGTGGTTTCGATCTACTAATGTATGTTCAATTTTATTGATTTCCCAAAATTTTCAATTAGGGTTTCTAATTTTCTATAACCTTTGAGCTATTGAATTGATTTGTTCAATGAAACAGATACGAAGATTAACTAGATGAGGATGTTATGGTAAGTAGATGATTTATTTTGTTTTATGATAGGTTTTTTTTTTTTAAATTTGTTTGTTACATTATTAGTTGTAACTGAATATGTGATTTTGGTATTGATAGGAAGGAGAAAAAGAGGAGGTTGAGAATACCAACGAAGATGAGGAAGAGGAAGATGAACCAGTTGAAAGATAAATAATGGAAGACACCCTCTGTAGATTAGGTATCTTGTTGTTGGACTTTTTATTATATTGTTTTCTTTGAGTTAAAGCTTTGGTAATAATTGTGTCATTCGTTGAGATGAAAAGAGTATACTAACAATGGTTATGTTTTCTACTGAAAGTATGAACACACACCAGTGATGGTTTAGCTGGAGGTACTTGACTGACCCACTTGAGGTTAGAAGCTGGAGACTCTTACCCTTTGAATTCGTTTTTACGAATGTATGCTCAAAATTATATGATTTTAGTTGCACTTGTCTTTGGTTTTATCTTTCTGTATCATTACTATTTCTGGTGTTGGGTTTAATCTTGCTGAGATTATCTCCAACTGTAAGCAAATCGCTTAATTTTTACAATGGCGGTGCGATGACTATGGGCATCATCCTTATAGTATTAATGGTTGTTTTTCAGGGGATGAAACCGCATCCAACTTGTCAAAATAATTCCCTGGCAATGGTGAATAATATGTTGAATGTATGCTTCATCTTTCAAGTACTCGCCACAGTTGTGATGTTTATTCCTAAGTTTTTTTATTTTGTTTTCTGTATCCTAGTCCTCATTTGCAAATGGAAATTCTTTACTTAATCACAAAATAAATGAAAGTCCTAAGTTATGGTTTTTGATATTTTGTTACTGATTGTGTGAACTTCACATATAACCTAGCATACATCTCACATACAGTCGAGTTTTAAAGACCTTATATGATTGGTTTACTTTGTGGGTTCGTTCGATTTCCAACTAAGGTTGAACTTTGAAATGTTGCTATTAGTCTTAATGCCTTTTCCCAATCTCTTATAATTGTCCTTAAAATGTATTGCGAGGTTATGGTTATGACCCTCATATTTTATGGAGGTATGAGGAAAGCATTCCTTGAACTATCAGGTGTGTCTAATGGTGTTTGACGATTATCATCATACAACTGAAACCATTCTTATGTATTCAAGTTTATGAGGAAAACATTCCTGAAGAAGACATCGGATGTTTGCTTGCAAACATTTTTTGTTTTTTTATGGTTATAAGCTCCAAATATTCAAGTTTATAATCATGAATCTCTTCACTGAAAGTTTACACTAGGAGATATATATGCTATCAATGGTTGTGCAACCCTTTTCTTAAGGTACCGATTTTCCCATGTGAAGAAATATGAGGTTTGAGATGACATACTTTCTTTAAATAAATAAGTTATTATTTCTTTTGTTGGTTTACATGTTGAATAGTTCACTTATATATGTAGGTCGAACTCAATAAGGCTGCTCAGCCATTGACAGATTCTTTTGGTTGTTCAGATTCTTCCCCAGATTCTTACTCCTTGTATTGTTTAATTGTTCAATTTTTCTAGGATAATAACGCGCTAATATCGGTTCCGGAAGAAAAATTTAGCAACCAAGGAGCCGATACTCTTGGAAAACTACAGCTTGTTTGTGTGGTAAGACAATTTAAATTTAGTCTCTTCTTACATTCTCATTTTATACACGCATTACAGGCTCCAATTTCTTGTTTTTTGTCCATTGAACATGAAGATCCACTATACACTCATTACAATTGCTTGCAGTGCGAATTGAAAGCGATTGATGTTAATTCAATGGAATACTCTGTGGTAAAACTCCGTTTGGTATTGCTCTCTTGTTCTTTCTCTGTACTGCATCCTTGATCTCACTTTCCTTTTGATTTTATTGCTCCTCAAACACTAGATTACATAACTTTTACTACTGCGAAGAGCCCTTGGTATTTGTTCAAATTTGTAAATTGTTTGGTTCTCAATTTAGTACTTTTTTTTATTGAGATTTTCTAGTTTTGATAGTTTGTTGTTTGTTTTGTGCAGAGTAGTGATTTGGAAGAGATTGTAAATGTAACTGCCGAATGTGATTTGGATTCGAAACAGGTTTGGGAATTTTTTTAGTTAGGTTATTTGGCGGTTAGTGTTTTCTCTAGTCCTATGAATGAACAGCTGGATGTGTAATTTCTGTTTTTGTGTTTTTATTTTAGGATTCTGATTATGGTGAGAAGGAAGTGGTGGAGGGAATGTGGTAATGTTGGAGTGGTGGGCTGACTGGTTCTCGTGTGTTTTGGTGTTGGCGGTGGTTGTCTTGGACCTGGAGGTTGGCTGCTAGTTGTGTTGTGTGTTGGGGTTTGTGTTACGGTTGATGGTCCTTGTCATGGGAACCAAGATACCTAGTATTCATACGCAGGGGAAAAATAGACTTCATAAGTTTCTCGAGCATACTGATTCTTCGGGTAATTCAAATTGGCAATTAGAACCTCTTTATTAATATCCTTCTTAAGATGACTGAGAATGCGATTACATTTTAGAATGCGCCGATTTTCATAAGCATATTTTATTTTTTTCTTGCTCTTATAAGTGAGGTTTTCACTCAATCTAAATGTCTATTTTAATCTTTTTTATTTGGTTTCTGCTTTGTTTTTTGCGGATCGTGGTTTCTACTATGTAGAGACTTGTCACACTTTTTGTAGCCTTGAAAGTTCGTTATAGAGATAGAATTACAATCTTAAGAGGGAATCATGAGAGTCGGCAAATTACTCAAGTGTAAGTTATGCTTTAATCTTTTGTTATCTACCTCTTTGGTTTGTTTTGGGTCTGGTTTATAGATTCAAGTAGCACTAAAGCTCAAAAGATATATTAACACCAGTATGATTCACAAAATATCAGTTATGTAGGATTATTCTTTGTCCGGGATGTTTTCCTCTCAGTTTGTGCTTTGTATGTTCTCATGTTATACATCTCTTGAGTGTACCGTACCGTATGTTGAGAAGAATTTATCATAATAAGCTTTGGTTTATGTTAGAATTAAAGCTTAGGATCATCTAAAGTTTAGTGTCAGTGTTAACCGTTTTTTTTTTTTTTTTTCTGGTTTGTTTAGGTTTCATTATTTTTCTTGTATCGAGATTTTTCGTATGGTTCCCAAAATATCGGTCATCTAGGAGTAGCAGGATGTTTTCCACTCGGTTTGTATTTTCTCATGTTATCACCGCTCTTGAATATACGGTGTGTTGAGAAGAATTTATCAGAATAAGCTAGTTTATGTTAAGCTTAGAATATATTCCTTGATTCGAGAAAATCTTGGTTTGTATGTTCTCATGTTATCTCCGAACTACTAATTTTCTCTTTGTTGGAATAAACTATCATGGTTTGAAGAAACTATTTACTTTGTAGTGTCCTTTGCACATTCACATGACGTGCTCTTCTCATGTGCACTTCAGGTATTTCTAGTGACAGACTTTGTCATGCCCATGCAACCTATAGTCTTGTACCGAACAGTGGAGAAGATTTTTTTGTTGTCTGTGAGCATACTCGAATAAGATTGAATTGTTTTTTTTTTTAGATTTCATAATGAATCTAGATAGTTTGCGAGATTGAGATGTGTCATAATGATTGTATGAATGGTAGAATGCGGATAGCTCGCATATTGAAAAAGAAGAAATTACAATTGTGTTTGGAGGTTTATTTGTATTTCGGCACATGTAACTGAAAGGGTAGGTCCTTGATAATGTCTTTGTCTGAGTTCAGAATGGAAGGCCAGGTCCATGAGAAAGACCTGGGCTACCCATTTTTTTTAATTGTAATTTAAAGAATTGTCACAAGTATAATCGCGTGACCAAAAATGTGATAAAAGAAACATGTGTCATCATCTTAATGCTGTTACAAATGAGAGTAACAGTTTAAACGTTACAGTAATAGTGACAAAAATCAAACAGGTGTCCATTGTGAAATTGCGGCAAAAAGTAGGCAACACTTATATGTGTTACAGTAATCGTAACAAAAAGTGACACGTGTCCAAAACCAAATAGTTGCATACCGTGTCATCACCGAATTGTTGCAAAAGGAGAATAACAATTAAATCATTATAATTACGTAACAAATTAGCCACGTGTCGCTATTATAAAATTAGGTTAACTGTTACTATTAAATAACGTAACATTTTATAAATGTGACTGTAACCAAATTTTGTCACGGTATAAATCATTACAAAAAGGATAACAATTAATATCACAACGTTTCTCTAACGGCGTATATGTGTTACAATTTTTTTAGTGACAGATATACCCTGTGACAAAATCCGGGATTTGGTGTAGTGACTACCAAGTCCTCAATAATTTCTCCGTTTCTCTCTCACTAAGGCTAAATCCTATGGGCTAGATTGATCTCCTAGATTAGCGGTTAAGTGTTGCAATTCAAAAAAAAAAGTGTGGCCTATTTGTTAACACTAGTTCTCTCTCCTAGCATGTGCTCGTTAGATTGAACTAGCAGCGAAATTGAAGCGATGAGTGGTACAATGCTCAAAAAGTGACCTTTACACTTTGAATTGTTCAACGCTGGGGAGATTAATTTTATGATCTAACGGTTTGAGATTTAAAGCGTTGAACCAAACAACGCTGGACAATGGTCCCAGAATGACGTGGACTGCTAATCTAGTTGTTAGATTAACACTTCCATAGGACTTAAGAGGTTTCCCTAGATTACGTGGATTGCTAATCTAGCTACTAGATACCCATAGGACTAAGCCAAATCTCTAGTGGACTGGGTGTCAAGCCTAAATTTTTTCGATAATATGAGTTGCAAAGCCCATTTTTAATTTTCCTTCCGATAAATGGATTCCTAGCTCCACCTCTGGTAGAGGGTGAAAATTTCGTGTATATATGCTTATTCATATAGGTCTCGTTCCAGCTATTGGATTCTTGAATGCACGTGGATTTGCGGTGCACAAGTTTTTAATCAGAAGGGGTTATCGGTCCGTCATTCCACAAACTAACACTCCTAATATTTTATGGAAGTTAGAATCAAAGATGGATTTATTCCAAAATTTTAAATGCACAACCATCTAGCCCGAAAGATCTTTGGGTACAAATGAATATGGGTATATTTTATGACTAAACACTTGAATGCTAAACAATATTAGATTCCAGAGCTTTCTATGGCGGGATTCTTATATTTTATCTACTTGTAGTCTCCTACGGCATCAAAGTTTTAACAATAGGTTGAGGACATGTCCCATGAACAACACCACACCACTTTTCTCCTCTCGTATAATGAACATGAAAGGATGATATGCCACAAAATCGAAACGAGGTTTAGCACGACCAATGAGATATATACATGTCGCAAATAGCGATAGAAGCATCATCTTCGGTTCCTTTTCATCAACTTCATATAAAAATATACCATAGTGTACTCTTTCATGTAGAGACATATTTAAATCGGCTTCATGGATCCATCAGTTCATTGTTGTCAGCTGGGGATAGGATCCTACTTGAATTTGTAGCCATTCACAAAACATTGTCAGAAATTACTTACATGCTAGGAGATGCTTTTACAACTCGTGGTCTTTGGTATGAATGATATGAGTGATGAAACATCTCCAGGACTTCAATCCCGAGAATGACAAAGGGGATTTCAATTTTCTTTGGGATAAACACAATGTTCTCGATAAAGTGAAGTATGCCCTAACGATCCCAAAGATACGATTTTGTATGCTAATTCAAGCTTTGTCTATGATATGGACAGCGACTCAAGAAGCGACACTTCGATTAAATGCGGATAAAACCTCATCTCCCGGTAGTTAGCTTATTGCATAGTTTCCAACTCTAAAAATGTTTTCTCTTAATTACACTTGTATAGCATACTTACCATCAAATGTTTTTTATATGGATTCTTCGAAGAATTGTAGTGAAAAAAGTCATAAACAATTGATTTATCCTAATGGCCGACACTTAAAATTTAAATGTTAGTTAATTTGGTATCTAAAAATGTTAGTTAATCGACAAAAATGGGCATCAAAATTATTTTTATCATCTCATTGAGTAACTCGGCCATATCCGAGCCTGATAATAATAAGAAACCATCCGATCTCACTCTTAAACTCATTCATAAAGACTCGATCGGATCAAACAACCTTATCCGCATTGAAAAATTCCAAAACCATTCATCGTTCAAAGCTTCGAGCTAATCATTTGATGAGTAGTAGTTCAATAGGGGTTATTGAAGGAAATCTCGGCGCTTCATTGACATAGGAATCATCGATTTACGTAGTGGAACTGCATTTAGGTACACCTCCAACGGATGACCTTGCATACCCGATTTTAGATCTTTGCAGCAGAACTCACTTGGCTCTAGTGAGATGGTTGCATCGACTGTTCTATTATCAGAGGAGTGAAGAATAATCCAAGGCCGAGAAATAGGAAACCATTGGATGATGGATTCATTGGAATAGGTTTATACCAAAAGAAGAACAAAAAAGAGCATGGCAGTAAGGTTATTGATTTGGAGTCGATAGAGTACATCGATGCAACACCCCCGTAACCAAAACCACTCAAGGATGCAGACAGTCTTGAAATTTTGGAATCGTGAAGTAAAGAGGAACAAACATTTCTCAAGGAATTACAGCAAGGATGCCACAAAAAGGTAATATACGAAAAAGTTTACTTTTCAGTTAATACATTTTATGTCTATCTCAAATACAAGACTAGACTTGAATTGGAAAGATAAAAATACTTAGAGTACTTGAATTGAAAAGATGAAAGTACTTGGTGATTGATCCAAAAAGTTAGAAGCAACTTGTGCAAGTTTATTCCATATAAGGAAGCAACTTCTTGAAGTTTCCTCAACTATTTTCTTTATAATGTTTTGCTATGTTTTTATGATTATTGGGTTATGCAGGGAGATGTCTTATTCTGGAAAGGATAATAAGTTTCACATTGATAAGATGTACATCCATAATCTACCGGATAACAATAATATCGATAGTAATATCATTGATTATTACATCACTATTCTAGAGGACAAGATGGAAAAGGGTCCTGCTAATGGATACGACAAGCATGCCATCTTAAATACAAATACTTTGGTAAGTAACTTTTTTACTTTTCATTTGATAACATTACCTTCTGATCTATTCTCATTACATTGTCACTACGCCTGTTGTTTATGACCACCTGAAAATAAAAAAAAATACTAGTTCGATTATGTTAAGATAATACAATTTTGTATAAGATGATGACATAATACTATGATGAATAAAAATCTGAATGAAAAACTTTTACATTGATGTACAATCAGCATTAGACAAGGGAGATGAGTCTGCAATAGAGTCAAGCGCAGTTGCAGATTATGTAAGACAATATTACCAAGTGGATGGCAGAAACAAGATGTTACTGATTCCATTGTGCAGGCACGGAGCTATGTATGATCTAAGGGGACAAACAGTCCCCTAGAATTTCCATATTGCATAATTAGGCTTTGATAATTATCATTTTAGGCTTGAAAACTTTAAGTATTTATAGATTTTTACCCCATATTTTTGTATATTACATAAAGAGCCTTGAATTTTTACTATACATTTTAAAAAACTACTGATATTAGGTACTTATCATACAAAACTTGGCTTAAATATCAAAATTACGTAGGAAAAAAGTGAAAAATATCAAAATATTAAATCCAACCATAAATCTAAACATCTAACAACTTATTGGATATTTTGGTGACATCATTTGAAGGAAAATACCAAGGACTAAAAAAAAATTACGACCTTGACGCCTACTTTACGTCAAAACTACTATACCTATATATATTTGTCCCCCCCAAACAAAATTCCTAGCTCCGTCCCTGCCATTGTGCATGTACAAAGACAAAAAGCCGTACCACTAGGTTTTGCTGGTTCTACATGAAGGCATATGGAAGGTATGTAACTCAATGAAGTGAAATCCAGCCCAGTCAAGACAAATTCATGCCATGACAAGGCCATTAAGTAACGTTCTTAATGAAATGGGACACAAAGACAAAGATGGTGCGCCGGTATCTCCAAATTTGAAAATTCCTACTGTGCTTCAACAACAACAATACCCTGACTGTGTAATTTTTATTTGTTGGTATATGAAGATGTTGGTGAAATTCGAGAACATCGACATGCTAAAAGGAGGAAGAACAAATGTTTATGTTGAAAAATTCCACAAGAAAACGGTGAAGATGGCCTTCCGCATCTTGAATACAACTGATGAATGAAAGCATCAGAAATGAACATATTTCGAACCATGGTAATATACTCTCAATAGGACTAATTGAAAGGGAAAATTTGTTAGTATTATCTGATTGAACTACAGTGAACTACATTTGTTAGTATTATCTAGTATTATCTGTTTGAACTGCAATTGAACTACATTTGTTAGTATTATCTGATTGAACTACATTTGTTAGTATTATTTGTTAGTACACTTATTAGTATTATATGATTGAACTACGGATTACTATTGGTTGTAAACATTATGTTGGTATTATCTAATTAAAGTACACTTCTTACTTTTGTCTAGTTAAAGTTGGAATGGTTTGATTATTTCCCTTAATTATATTCAATGTTGCAATATTTCTATATGGTTGCAAGTATGTATAGGTAAAAAGGGAGATGGATAAAAAATATAGACATACCCTTGCTCAAGTTGTGTACTTAAATAAAAGCAACTTGATCAAGTTGTCTCCATCTATGGAAGCAACTTTCTTTAAGTTTGTTCCAAAAATGGAAGCAACTAATAAAAGTTGTCACCAAAAAATCAGACAGAACTAGTGAATTTCAATCCAACTCTTTTTGAGGAAGTTGGTTCTGAAATGGAAGCAATTAGCAAAAGATATCTCCATAAATGGAAGCAACTTGCAGAAGTTGTTCCCAACATGGAAGCAACTAGCAAAATTTGTCTCCATAAAACATAAGCAACTAGTAAAAGTTGCCTCCAACTAGAACAACCTTCCTTCAAATCTGTAGCCATAACCAACATAATTTCCATGAAAAAAAAAATATAGACCCTGCAGCATAACAAGTTGAACAAAAAGTGTACCATTATTAATTAAAAGACAAACCAGGTTCACAAAAACATAAAGAAAAGTTCAAAAAAACATAAAACAAACTGGAATAAATGAAAAAAGTTGAGAAGTCTAATGCAGTTGAGAGACTCATAAGAACATCATTATGTAAAACCTTCTAATCCTTCCCTGATCCTTGAAAATTAGTGGGCGATGGGCCAATGGAGCACTCCAGAATTTTTTTACGATTATGGTATACACGCATTCCACAACGTCCACACTTTCTCTTCTTGCAAAATTTCTCACGGTAACTGCGTTTACGAACAGAGTTTGGTCTTCCAACTTGTGATCCAACAGTGGGAGACATGACATATTTGGCCCGAGAAGTCTCATCCGGCTTGTCTCCATCGGGAATAGGATAGATAGGTTTATAATAAAAATCTCTGTAGTATTAGACATTGTAGTAAGGTATGATGTTCCTATCTACCTCGTCCTCACTGTCTGCATCATAGCCTTCATGGAAATGACCGCAGGGGAAGCTTTGTTTTTGCCACCATTGACAAGAACAAGTCCAGAGTCCAAGTCAAGCGAGTATTCTTCCCGGTATTAGTTATGATCTCCAATACTTTTTCACTGGCTCGACGCACCTTGTATCTATGACAGTCAGTTATCCTCTTGTCTAACCTTGCTTGCATCTTGGGGGTAAGTATTTTAGTCCACTTGCTAGCTTCCTCTTCCACATTGTCTCCATTTTCCTAGCGCGAATACATTCAATCAACTCAATAGCTTGATGTCGCTTTTGTGCCTAATCAAAACATTAAAGCTTTCAGCTATATTGGATGTAAGCTCTCCAAAATGTTCCACAAGAAACTCATGAGCATCCCAATTCTTCAGTAGGATCTTCTTCATCCAATCAATAACAGAGAACAACTTCATATTGTGCATGCTTGATACTTCCTTCAAAAATTGCTTCTTGGTGACAACATTATAGCATTGCTCAAACAACTTCACTGCAGTTTGTCTACTCTTGCCCTTGCTAACTGTAATATTGCCTTTCATATGGTACTAGCAATATGAGTGCCAAGCATTCAGAAATATATCAGGAACATTGTTCAAAAGTCCAGTTCCACGATCAGATATGATAGTCAACGGACGATCAACATCGACAATTCCCTTCAAATTTTCCATAAACCAGCGTCAATTATCACTATTTTCGTCAAAAACAATCCCAAACACAAGTGGAAATATCTCTCGCAAAGAAAAAGAAACAAAAAATTTAATACAAAAAATCGGTAGCATGTTTCGAATTACACATTGGAAGAAACCACGACAAGTTGTCTCAAGAAAAATGGAACCAACTAGCACAAGTTGTCTCCAAAAATGGAAGCAACTTGGTCAAGTTGGTTTCAAAAATCTGAAAGTTGTTTCACAAAATCTGAACCTACAAAAACATCATGCTAGACAAGAAACTTAAAAACAACAACATACGCCGCTACAAATTTTCTACCAAAGGTTTTTCTCCATAATTTGAAACAAAAAAATGTAAAACCACAGATGGAAACACAAAAAAATAAAGAAACACATCATAAAAAGAGAAGAGGAAAGAAAATGCATAATACCTTGGTTGCCAGTTTTCCCACAAGCTACCATAAGACCACCCCTAAACTTTCCAAAGAAGAAACATAACATCAATTATCATCATAGAACAAATACTTGTTGAACCACCGTAATGCAAGCTTCAAAAGCAATAAAAAAACCTCTCAAACTGCCTATATTGAGCATTAAACTCAAAGTTGATGAAACTTCCAGGATTATGATGATTCACGGATTCTTCATACCATAAGAAGTCAGAATACGACTTGATATCATCCAAGGTAGTTAATATCGCGTATCGGTGTCGTATCGCTCGGTCCGATACACCTATACAAAATATAATATCGGTTTTTATCGGTGATACATCATTAGAACTAGAATTTCAAATATTTATAAAAGCATAGTAAAAAATAATAAAAATCATACACATATCTCAAATTTTCAATATACAAGATGGTTTATTAGCAAGCGTTATTACTGTTTTCCTTCTGACTCAAAATGACCTTCGAATCCTTTGAAACCAACCTCAGTCAAGGGTCTTGCTAGAAGCTTTCCATCCCTACATTGAAACCAAATTTCCTACAAACCTATCCATTCTATCACAACCAAGACTAAAAAAAACCTTTATTATGTAGCCTGAAATCAATAACAACCGCTCATATTCTCCACTATCTTCCCCCGTCCATAAAAAAATCCATATTCATTCAAATTTCACCTCAAATATGGTTTTCATCTTATATTCTATCATATAGTCATTGATTTTATATCATAAATATATCAGGGTTTTGTACCTTTCCAAAAATTGTCGTTGTACTTGTCTGTGAAGACTAAATGTATGTTTCTCGGAAAATTTATTCTCTGAAACCGATATTATCAGTGTATAGGTAAAAACCGATATATCGGGCTATACCGGCCGATACGAACGTTTTTATCGTTTCATCTTTGTATCGCCGATATTCTCGATATCGTATAGGTTTTTCCGATACCAATAAAAACTGTAATATCGGCTACAACCGATATTGACTACCTTGATATCATCTCCCCAAATACATTCTTTGCAAAATTTTAGTCCACGATTTGCTTGATGGTACGTGAGGTCAACTTGATACTCTCTAAAAAACAAATCATTAATATCAGCAGCTGATTTATGCTTACTTGAAATCTAAGATCATCTATTATGATGTTCTTGATAAAAGTCTTCGTCATTCGAAGCTTTGCAGGATCAGAGCAAGCCAACCCACAAGAATGCTCCGATATAAAATACTTGCACTTAAAAGCATGGCCTTTTGGGTCTACCAAAGATGAGTGGAACCTCCAGTTAAATACTTTTTCTTTGAAAAGGAAACAAATGGTATAACGATTCCGATCACTCTTCACAGGTTTGACTTTGTACCCACTCTCCACTTGATACTTCAACATGACATCACAGACTTCGTCTTTCCTCCCCTAAAATATCTGACCAACACCGGTAAGAATTCCATCCCAAGCATCACACTTTCTTGGTTCTCTTATGGATAATTGATTCATTGAAACATCATCAGTCGTGTCTTCAACAAAAGCCAAACTATCAGTTGAAACACAACTTGAAGAAGCTGAAGAAGAAGCAGCACATGAAGAAGAAGGAGTTTCGAATTGAACATTGAACTTCAAAACTTTTATTCTCTTAGATTGTCAGAATATAACAAGAAAATTCATATCTAAATCAGTTTGAACGGTTTGAAGTACACCATTAATATCAGAAAGAATCACAAAAGGGAGTTGGGAAAGAATACTCCAAGAATGTAACACAACACTTTGTATCTCCTTAAAGGTAGTTGATTCGGAAATACATTAGAGATGCTTAAGTTGGAAAATTTAATCTCTGCGACAACCATATTTACCTAACAAAAAAATAAACTCATTAAAATGCAAAAGATAATCAGATACAAGTTGCTTCCATAGAACGGAAGCAACCACCACAGGTTGTTTGGAGAAAATATTGAAAGCAACCAACCCAAGTTGTTTCCAAAACTAGAAGAAACTATTACCACAGGTTGTTTGGAGAAAATATTGAAATCAACCAACCTAAGTTGTTTCCACAACTAGAAGAAACTACCAGAAGTTTTTTTTTAATGGAAGCAACTTGGGCAAGTTGTCCTGAGATTCAGTATGTGTTTTAGTAACAACGACATTCAATATAAACAAATTGACAAGATACATTGCTTGTATTCACTAACATAATGTAATCAGGTTGAACTACTACATTGTTGGATCACAAAATGTAACCTACAGCATGTCCTGAGATTTAATATGTGATTCAGCATGTCCTGTAGCTTAAACTCTGGTCATGACACAAATCACTCTAATTGCGCCCTCAGAAGAAGTATATCCAGGGCAATCAGTGGAAAAAGATGAAGTATACATCAAAAAATACATTGTTGTATATGTAACAAGTTCAACAACTATATTGTACTACCAACAATGCACATCAAAAAATAACAATATGACCTAATATTCAGTTTCTGAATGGTTTTGATATTCAGAAACAATATGACCTGAAACTACTAATTGACTGAAAGGTTTTGATAGATAAAAATTCATTTTAATATGGCTAATATCCTGGTCATTATGAATAATGGTTATCAATTTCATTGTGTTTCAAAATGATAATCATAGATTGAAAAAATGATTTATTCAAAAGGTACAAACCTATCAAATTCACGGTTAATCACAAACGATATGAACACAACGAACAATTTGTACATTACATTACTCAGAACAAAATGTTAAAACAAAACAAAGATTATAGCAAGAAAATTAAATCTTACACAATTAACGATTGAACTTGAATAATGAGAAGATCGAAGTCAAAATCGTTTGATTTAAAGCTTCAAGATCTCTAATCGATTATTCAATCAAAAATCAAATAATGAAAGAAGCTTCATAAGATCTCTGCAATCGAAAATCAAGTAGATATTGATTCAATGATTCGAATATGCAAACACTTCGATTTCAGTTGAATTAAAACCGATTTGAAATGTCTACTCCGAACATGAACAATTAGTCCGGAACAAAATATATTAATGGAGAATCTTCTTCTTCAATGGAGAATAAACAAATCTTATTATGAAACTGCTTCACCGATTTCGATTGATTCAATTAGATTCAAGATTCAAAACTGCATGTTTAAAAAACAAGAATTAATGAAGAAAAAACAGGAATTTCTTTGATTTCAGCTCTCAGCAATTTCCGATCTCATCTCTGAGCTCTCTCTGCAATTTCTATTTCGAGAAACCGGAATAAACGAAATCTATTTAAGTTCGGACATAATAAATAAAGTGGAGATTAAAAACGGACATCAACATCTATTGAATATTAAGCCCGTTGCAAAGTTACCCCCGAAGGGTATTCTTGCAAAGCCCATGGATACTAGGGGAATATATACCATTCCCACTTTCATCAACTTCAACAAAACACTTGTGAAAAACTTTCTCAGCATGAAGTTTACTAGTACCATCAATATTCACCATTTCCGTCGGATGGATCAAAAGGCAAAACTAAGCCCAATGCCTTGAGTACTCTTGATGCTTCAAAATCAAAAAGGATTTTGATTCACTTCGGACATGAATTCTCCCGTTAGAACGGAACTCTGATTGTCT
>JAJJWX010002161.1:0-39831 GCA_023529315.1 Papaver bracteatum | reverse complement strand
GTCACTTACTTACATTTGAACCTCGATTAATCGTGCGTGCTATCAGGATGCATGTCTTTGTTAAATTTCCGCGGCAACTTTAGACATATGCAAACTGGTGGGATAATATACCACAATCTGATGTTCAAATTGGCGCTTTCCCCAGATTTTTCATCTCCAAATTCGGTTTCAAATAGCTTTTAATTCTCTTATTCATCAAAGTGCCCATTATGTCCATACCGCTTCTGCCATAAATGGCTGCAATTCCAAATAAGGAACTTTCTTGTGAATCTGAAGGAAAAAATAACTTACTTGTCTATCCTCTCCAAATCATATAGTCACCCAGGCGAATTATACCACATCCTACTGATTGCTTCAATCTATAAGTAGTATATCTAATTGCAAGCACTCTGTGGTTTAAAGTCATTTGATTTGGGCAACAAAAGTCTATCAAGTACTTTTGTAAATATCTTTTACCTCTTGATGCTTTCAGAGATACATAACAACCACATACATATGTTGCATTTCAAGTCCTTTTGAAACTACCAAGCTAACTGAGTAGCAAAATGCTAGAAGGCTCATTATAACAAAGTAAACAATTTCAGGGCTTTGTGAGATACCTCTCTCCACAAGGAGAGTCTTTATACTTTAAGACTACTTTCTTCTCATTATTCTTTATGACAAATTAATTATGTATGTCCAATAGGTTATACACTTGGTTGGTTAGCACTACCACACCAAATACCTGTATATTTGCCAAAGAACTAAGTTCTACCTGGATTGTGTAGGCCAAATATGCTATTTATTTGAAATTAATAAAAATAAAGCATGGTTCGATATCATTGTGATCAACTTCTGGAGAAACTAATTATGAATTATATCATCACCGTGCACGCATGATCCTTCCATTGACTCATATGCATTCTCATAATCCGTCAGGATTTCATTGTTCTCTAGAATCATTTAAAACTTCGGAGCGTCCTCCAGTTTAATTCATGGACATATTCAGATACAATCTTATGAGATGATTTCATTAATGATACAAATTAGGTTGTGCCTTACTCATCTACTTCCTTTCTAGGTGAGAAATGATCGAACCTTGTGGTATCTCCATCTTCCTTTATGGAGCCACGGCCTTAACTACACTTCCACCAAGTGTAGTTGCAACACCTTAGTCTATGGTGTACCCCATACTGAGGATTTATAAACCTTATAGAATATTTATGGTGGTATGTGTGATCTTGTCACTTTAGCGACATCGTGTCATTCCGACAATCGATTTTCTTTGTCACTTCACATTTACATTTGTGGAGTACAAGAATCAACTTATAGACATAGTAGAACACACCACGACAATTCTGTCGTTCCTTAAAATACTTTTTCTTATCTCCCCCTAACGACGGGAAGAATGTCTCATTAAAATGACAAACCGCAAATCTAGCGGTAAGAGATCTTCTGCCAAAAGTTTTAAAATGAGGATAATTGTTGATAACTCATTTCCAACATAACTACTTAACAGTTTTAAATACCCATCATAGTACAATGTGGAGTCGTAGTGGCACATATATAGTGCAACCAAAAATGCGTAAGAACACAAATGCCAGTCTTAAATCCAGTTACCAACTGGTACGCATAAAAGGTTGATTAATATTGGGTTCACTAGTGGAAAACAGAAGTTCTATGACTATTAGGACAGGTAATAAATACGAGTTATTTGACCCTTTTTAACTGTAACGATAAGGGTCGTTGATAAAGCGTGTTATAATTGTACAACTAAGGAATGAGGGTCACAAAATAACTTTATTATACTACAGACTTTCACAGTAAGGGGGTAATTACCATTCCAATCGGTAATAGATTTAAATTTTAATATAAAAAAAATATAGATTCAGAATTGCTTGCACTGAATCAATATCAGGGATGGAATAATCTCACTGAATCTGAAAGAAAACTGAATTAAAACTCAAATGGAACTTGCATCAAAATTCATAATCAAATGAAATTGGAATTAAAGACAATAATGGAGAAGAAAATGAGAAAAGTTTATACTTTATATTAAAACTAGCAAGATACAACTTTAATACTAAGATAATGATTCAAAATCAATTCCATATCTCTTCAAAACAACCACGCCATCATGCACATAACCTTTCTCAACTTTCATATTTTCAGCTGCTTTGGAATTCTCCCTGAATTTTCAAACAAGAAAGTTAGTGAACTACCGTCAGTTAGCTATATAAGAGGACTAAAAGCCATACGGTAAAAATAGAAAAGTTCAAAAGGAACAGGACAGTCTAACTACTATCAATTACAAGATCGTAAAAGATCTCAAACAAGTTGTTAAGCAGTACCCAAATGCAAATAATTTTCACAAAACCACAATGTTCGGCCAAAAAAACATATACAAACGAAACCAGATAAAATGAAGGGGCAACCCAAAAAAGTGTATAAAAGTCGTGAAAAAGGTATGAGTTAACTTAAGTGTTTTTAAAAGAATCCACTACGATGAGTATTATAAAACTGTGCAGTATCGTCCACTAAGAGGATCTGATATCAACAAACACCTAATCTAACTATTGCACCAAGAATTCACCACTGACCAAGGTATAGAAACTAAACTAAATGGTAGCAGCAGCTTCCAAAGTTCCTGTCCCAACAAAAACTCCTTTAGGCATCAAAGTATGAGTAACTAAGTAACATCAACATTTTAGGAACACAAATAGAAGAGTGTAATTTGCAGATTAAAGTAACGGCAAAACACGCGATGAATTACATACTTTGTCGGCAAGTAAGCAACATGTCATATTCATAATTCCATAACGGCCGAGCATTTACTTGTGAGAAGAAGAAATTACATTGTGGTGCCACATCGTCATTCTGCAATAAAAATATAAGAATGAAGTTTCATTAACAATGTTCAACATTACATATCAAATGACATCACCAAGTAGAATACAATCTCAGCTCTATTGACATTTGTTTACCTTTGGTCTTCAAAGTAGTATTGACATACACTTTCGCTCTCCCAAACCTCTGCAACATATAAATCACTGCAGTGGTATAGTTTCCCATCCTTCTTGCTCCACCACTGAGTTTCAAGTCTATAGCTTTCAGATATTTGACACGACTGCCGAGCTCACAGATCAACATATTATAATAACCACCAAAGAGATGAAACTGTTAGCCTTTAAAAATTCAACTGATTTCACACAATTCTCCAAAAATACTGACTATATAACGACCTCTGAATTTTCCCACACAAACACAAATCAAGCAAAACCAAAAAATTTTGTAAAACATTAAAATTCCAGATTATTATTCCATAAAAATTTCCAAATTATCAAAAAATTTATGTCACACCAAAACACTGCCTATAGCAAACAAATTTCAAATTCACAAATTAACCTAAACCCAATTCATATTTCAATCAAAATTGACCTAATTAACTCTAAATTTGACAAATCTCATAAAAGTTACAACCTTAAGAACCCTATTTTCACCAGTAGCCTGTTCGATCAATTTATTAAAAAAAAAAAAAAAAAAATCAACTTCACACGAACAGAGAGAAATCCAATTACATACTGCTATATCAAAATACCCAAATCAGAAATCATTTAACATCAATTGAAAAAAAAATTAGTAAAACTAAACAAGTTACTCTATCACCCAAATACTAAATCAACACAACAAATCAAACATCTGTTACAAAAAATCCAAATCATAAAACCTAGGATTTCAATTTCATGAAAAATCCCCAAAAAATTGAAACAAATCGAACCATTACAAACACTGTAGATTAAAAATAGAAAGTTATTATACCTTTTTCTCTTTCCGAAAGTTACAGATCTAGATACCTCCGTAATACCAGTAAGATTATCAACATGAAAAAGAAGAGCTTTTAGTGAAGAAGAAAATTTTCCATATTCAACCCATGACATTAATTGTAAAGTTTTTTTGGGAGAATAAATCAAATCAACCCTAGATTTGTAGTATCATAGAGAAAATCAATGAAAGAGATGAGAGATTTGGTCTCGTTTTTGGTTGTTGACAGGGGAAAATAGTTTTCTGTGTAGGTTAGAGCTTCTTATCCAGGGAGATCAGAGGAAAGAAAATGGGTAACAAAGGGAATATCTTATAATAAGGGAAGAATCCTAACTATATAGAAATTACACCCGTCCGTACAGAATGGGTAGTAAATATTATGTTACGGTTTTTAACCGAATAATAAATTTTCCGTGTTTTTTTTATCAACTACGGTTTTGATCCATCAAAGGTCAAATTACGGTCAACGAGGGTCATAGATGTGGGTAATAAAAACCCCATTTTCCACTAGTGGTTCTAAAAACGAATTAAGTAAGATCTATATTATAAGGGACAATGGTGTTTTTCCATATGGACGGAGATATACAGTTTGGACACATAAAGGATGGCCCAGATTGAGATACACATTTAAGTTATTCAATTACATTTCCGGCATATAAAGAATGGTCCAGATTGAGCTAAATATTTAATATTTTCAATCCACATTTTAGGCATATAAAGAAAGGTCCAGATTAACATATTAATTTGAGAGTTACTAAATGTCATTTATTTGGGAGTTATTCCTCCCATTTAATGTCAAACCATTTCTTTTATTCTAAATAAACAACCTATTCATCCTTTGCACAATTATATTCTCAAGGTATGATTTTCTTTTGTTTTGGTTGATTGAGATCATTTTTGTTAGCTTTTCAACCTTTGCACAACTCTATTTCCAAGGTGTGATCCTCTGTTATTTTGCTTGATTAAGATAATTTTTGTTAGCTTTTCTCTTTAATTTTTTTGTTTGGCATCAATGGATTCATGGTGCCTCGCGCCTAATATTTGTGTCTTTTATGCAGTTTAATTTCTCTAGATAATTTTTGTTAGCTTTTCTCTTCAATTTTTGTTAATTTTTGTTAGCTTTTTATCCTTTGCACAACTCTATTCTCAATGTATGATTCTCTGTTGTTTTGCTTGATTGAGATAATTTTTGTTAGCTTTTATCTTTAATTTTTTGTTTAACATCAATGGATTAAGGGTGCCTCGCGCCTAATATTCGTGTCATTTATGCATTTTAATTTCTCTTTGTTACTTTTCATAATTAATATTGCAGTCAAAAGATACTGATCAGATATGATTGCTATCTATTCATTTTTATTCTTATGTTAGGTTCTTTTTCTACCATACCATTTAATTTCTATTTTTTTACACTAATTTTTTTATTTTTCTCTGGGCAGGAAATTATCTAATTAGACTTTGACTTATTCGGGCCAAAATCATAGGATTTACATGGAGTGAAAATAAATGACGAAGAAAACTATGGTTCCATTGTTATGCACTTAACTTGGGTTGGTAAATAGCATTTTTTAACTGTATTGCTGCTGCTGTTAGAGAGTTCATACTCTTTGTTAGATTAGAGTCATGTACATGTTCGTATCTAACAGATTAAAGTTTCTTGATTATATGTTTATGTTATTCTTCAATTTTTTTGTATCATGTGAAACTTGAAATTACATTTCTTCATATTTATAACCTTTTGATAGTTTACATAGTGAGTATTTTTGTTATCTTAAATTCTTCATGCATAGTCAAATAATGGTTATATGCAGTTGACATCTAAAAATAGGTATTCCCTTAAAATATCATCTTAAATTCTTTATACATAGTCAACCATCTTGCTAATACTGAAATTTAAGAAGACTTAAAACAAGCAACGTGAGTGACATTGAAACTCACCTATAATCTTTCATTTTCTGATTTCAAGAGATTATTTTTAAGCAATGAAGAAAGCAGTTTAGGGAGCAATACAATAATACAAAAAAAAAAAATTGTGGGATGCGTCACTATATCTATATGTGTTGGGACTACACAAATTTCATTGCATGCATTTTATCATTGATGCAAATGAAGAAGTTTTGGTATTCCAGAAAGGTACAAGTCTAATTTTTGCTAAAAGATGTGGTTCATATGCATATATGTGATCGCGATGACTAAATTGTCGAGTTTTTTGAAGATTATCTTGGTTTAAAAGAGCTTGGTGCATAGAAATTCATCAACATTTTTCATCTAAAGATACCATGACTAATAATTGATCTATTACCTATCTTTTACTATGTGGATATCATCTAATACTTGAGCTTCTTTTATTTCATTGAAGATACCAAGTAACCAAAGTCGTTACAAATATCTTACACTTTATAGTAGTTGATTTAAAAAATATTTTAATATTCAATTGTATTGTCATGTTCATTTTATCAAGCAAATTATAATATTATGGATGTTTTAGGTCTCTTATGTACTCTTAGGTTAAGGTGTAATATCGTTCCATTTGCAAGTTTTCATACCATTCATATTTAGACTGGGTCTCTTATTTACTTCTAGGTCTCAAACGCATATGTTTGATAAAGAAAACTCTCTTATACATGTATCGTATTAGAGGAAAATTTATTTTATTTGGATATGCAATTTTATTTAACGGAGTCTTTCACTACTTAGTTAAGATAATAAAATTGTATTATTAATTTGCAAGGAAAAACATATTTGGCATATGATATATGCAATATCACCCACGTCGCGTCGTTTTTCCCAAGGGAGTCTTTGCAGGATTTAATTTTTAAGATTGAAAGACGCTTTTTCATATGTTAGTTTAAACCATAAATGTATATCCAGGGAATAGAATATTGTGGAGTAATGACGTTTAATGTTTAATTTTTTACATTTAATTTTTTATTTTTTTGTGACGTTATAAGTGGGCATTTTTCATATGTTAGTTTAAACCATAAATGTATAGTTATCATTCTTTATCAAAGTTGGTTTCAATATTACAAACCTGATAACGTCTTTCAGGACCTAGAATATTGTAATGGAGGTTAAATTACCATAAATGAAAGCGGCGTTTAAAAAGTATAGGTTATATGTCGACAACCTATTCAGCAACTACATCTAATATTATCCCGATAACCTTTGATGGTAGCCTATGTGAGAAAAAAAAACTAACGACCATTTGGGTATAAGATGCTATATTTGATCCCAAATTAGACATAACAATATTCATCAAGTCCTTGGGTATAAGATGTAAGTCCTACACAATATTAATAAAGGTCTTGAGCCTTGCACTTTGTATCGTGTAATATGTGCTAAGAGTTTTTTAATCGCAAATTTCTTGGGAACTAAAACTAGTTAAATGTCAAAACATTCACGAGCCATAAGTTACTTTAATGGTCCACATTAACATGAATATTTTTCTAAATTTCACCTTGTTTTCTTTGTAATATGGAATTTTTACCATTTGCATCTTAGGATGGTCTCGATCCTGTTTTTATGAAGACTTTGTAAAATGAGTGATATGCTCTTTTACTTAAAATCATAATTGGGGGGGAGGAGGGGGTTGTGCATCTAGTACTTTAGAAAACACTTATTGAGAGATATGTCATTACTTCGCATTCTGTCAAAATTGTTCCCATTTATGTTCACTCAAATAAAGTGATGTTCGCATGAGTCCTTACAAAACGATCATCATGTCACAACCAAAGTTGCTTTATGGTTATGCCCAAAGCCTGTGTGAGTCAATTTCCAACTTTTCATCGTCAGGGTCAATATGATTCAATAATCCAAATATTATAGTGAATTACATTGCACTAGATTGACTCATTAGTTTCTCTAAAATATATTTCCTTCCAAATACATTAGACGCATAAAAGATGCAATCAATTACATTCTCATCACTGTGAGTTTCCATATGATATCCACTCTCATGGGTTTCTTTGGAATTTAATAGGTGATTATCTCTCAGTACATATAGAGCTTTTGTGACTTTGTTTCATCTTGGAAACAAATTTTGATCAATGCTTCGCTCAATGATCCAATCATCGTAGTCATATTATAAGGAAGTAGTTCAACAAATAGTTTAAATTCCTTAAGATAATGGAAGAAAAAGAATTATGAGTTAGACACTTGGGTCTTGAGGGTTTTAGCAGGTGGTGTGGCCTTATTACATAATAAAAGTGGGATTCAATTCAAGTACTTTAGAGTGAATATATATTACGTGTCACACAATATATCTCAAGTTCTTTATAGGATTTATGTCTCTTGTTTTCATTCCATAAGTACAGACATTGGATCCAGTTCAACTAAATAAGATAGTCAATTGGCTAGGAAAATTTCTTGTTGCCATTAAGTTGATGTGAAAATTGGTTGCTAATATGATACACACATTACATTTTATATACCAATACCTATGACCAGGTGCATTTCAAATTTTTTCATTTATGATGGAAGCTAGAATTACATTTTAGCTTCATCCCATGATATATATGTCCCTTTTCTCATGCTTTATATGAGTCATTACGTCTAACTCTTATTACTTTGGGGTTATTTTCATTTTCATTTTTTCTACATTAGCTTAATTTGAGAAATTTCTTTATCTCAACGGGACAAGAGAACCTCACTACACATGTCAACCACTTGCTTTAGGTTGAATATATTACTAGAGATAATTCTCTTGTTGTCATACTTCATTATATATCGGTTCGTTAGTATTATGAATGAAGTATAGAAATAAAAAAAATTATGACTCATATCATCTTTTGTGAGTTCTTCCACAAAAATTGGAATACATGTGATTTTATTTGAACGTATGTTTTGAAACTATTGACAGATTAATAGTCGAGCAAGTGAATACATTCCACAGAACATTCAAAAATTTTGGGAAAATATCAAGTATCCAATAATGGTGCTCAAGCACTTCTAAGCCCCAAAAGAATACATTGGAATTGAGTTGGCACAACCAATTCAAAAAAATACACCATTCAACTATATCCAATATCATATTCAAGAGAACAAATAACATTAAGATCAAAATTCTTAATGATTGAGATCAATAAAAATAATTTAAATTGACCGCTTATATACCATGGAATTATATCTTAAGACAAAAATAAACAAACTAGGCATGCTCTAAAAACAAATAAATAAGCCTAGCAAGTTTTCAATGTAAAATCCATGTTATAGTTCCATACCTCATACTTTGGTTCCCGCGGTATATAGACAGAAACAGGAACGGCATTGGTCGCGCATGCCCCGGAAAATAAACTCATTGATGGAACAGGAATGATAGAATAGGCGGGTCCGGATAAGGGCAGACAGGTCCGGATAGGGCAGACGGGTAATAACCATACAAATAGTTTTCTTCTCCCCATTCTTTTCCACGGAAGAACAGTTTTCTCCATCTTTTCTTACACTCGCCCAAATTCTCTGTAACGATAAATCATTAAAGTGGGTAATCACCATATGAACAGACTTGTTTGGGAATTTCCGTGAAAAACAGCACGAGGAGAGATTGAAAACAAAAAGCCCTAAATCAGGCTAAGCTGTTGATAGAAGCCTGTAATTGTGAACTGTTTTCACTGCTCCGATGTGACTTCGTCCATCACCACTTTTAGTTCAGTGGATTCTCCGATGTAGCTCATGTGAGTCAAGACAATAAGAACTGGTGACTGATTTCAGTACGACGCAGCTTTGAAGCTCTCTTCGTCGAGTGGTTGGAATCAATTTTATCCCTTAATCACCGCTGCAACAAAAAAATTGATCCGATGTGTGGTTAGAATATCTCTAAGCCAAATTTTATCGCATGCAATACGAAGAGTACCATCAATCAAATTTTCATTCAATTCTATTCACAAGAGAAAACCCAAATCAGGCTAAAATTACTATTTTTCTGTTTTTCTAGGAAAATCCCTAAATGGGTCTGAAGAGAAAAGTCTATTGATTGTAGATTTTGTAACCCAAAACCATCTTTAATTAAGATTTTAAAACAGATCGGACTTGTATTGAAGAACAAGCCCTTGTTTTTGAAATAGATTTTTTCTGAATTTTTTTTGTTCTAAATCTTGTAGATCTGAAAATTAAGATAAAGAGAAAGGGGAGATTTTTTTTATTTAAATTCCCGGTTGATGGTTGATGATAAATCTCCTGTTTCAGTGTTTGATGAAGCTTTTCTTTGTATTCTCTGACGCAACACAACTTCTGGTTTTGTCGCTTCCATTTCTTTCGACTCTTAGACTTCCCAGCCTACCAATCGGTGTCATCTCCTCCCCACAACAGCAAATAAACCCACATCGCCGCACCCTCAAATACAAATTATCCATGACTAAACTCCATGATTAACACAAAATTCTGATGACAACCCCCTCTAATCTTTTGATCGCAAAGTAAGAGGAATTTTTTTTATTTTTTTTTATGGATTTCAACTTTAACTTCACGGTAGAACTCGTGTTGATAACGCATTAGAGTGGAAAATGTAAGAAAGACAAAGAGGAAAAGAGTTTATATTGATTAGCATCATCTTTATTACATAGCTATAGTATCCTTTATATACATAGAAAGGTAAACCCTAACTATATAGATGGGCCGTATGCCCTACAACAGTTTACTATTTTTTGTTTTTGAAGAACAGTACTATAAACCAATGGGACTAGTAGTCATGCCACACAAAAAAGTTTCGACTTAATTTTCAGAAAGAGCTGAAATTCCCATTAATTAGTGAATCTTTTTTTTTCCTCGGCAAAAGTAAGAAATATTAAAAGGCTTATTGGGAGTAAGCGAAAACAACACCCAAAGTCATACAAATAAGACTCCCTAATTTAATTTTCGACACAGTGAAAGAAGAAAAAAAGGAAAACCGCCCAAAAATCAAACCTGGCAGAAAAATAAAAAACCCAATAGGTCCACAATAGGACTTTAATTTACAAAAAATTGCCCCCAGTTCGATTTTACATTGTCTAAAGAAATTCTTTTCAGAGCTTTCACATTCTTACACCAATAATATGCCCGATTTTTCACTTTTTCGATGACTTGCTGAACTTCGAAGTTGATTCCTTTGAAAACCAAATCATTTATGGAATTCCATATTGTCTAAGTGATGGCTGCCGGAATAATTTTCCACAAAACTTGTCCAACAGTGGATAAGTTCTTCACCTTCCAACCTTTGATGATCAATTCGATACAGTTTGGCATTGCCCACTCCATTTTCACGTAAGATCTGAAGTATAACCAAATCTTAGTAACCTCGGGACAATGAAACATCAAGTGAGAAGCTAATTCTCCCTCTTTGCGACACAACAAACATCCGATGAAAATTAGCTTACCTTTCTTGTAAAGGGTGTCCATCATCGCCATCTGTTTATGATATAATTTTCATAAAAATAAACCCACTTTGTGTGGCCAAGCTCTAAAATAGATACTAAGGTTTGGAGTTTCAATCTCGTGTTCTTTTTCAAACCAAGAGTATGCCAATTTGACAGAAAATTGGCCCTTTTTGTTGAAATACCAAGATAGAACATCTTCTGAATTACCAACTATTTTATCTTCAAGAAGAGTAAGTAAAGAGAATACCTCGTCGATTTGATGTTGATACAGCCTTCGGGACAATCCTAAATTCCAACTCCTCCCATTTGCAACAGTGGCAGTGCAATCTTTTATTGCCTAATTCTTAGAATCTGAGATGGAGTATATGCTTGGGTACCTGACTTGGAAAGAATGCTCACCTACCCAAGTATCTTCCCAGAACCTAATGGTGTTTCCATCCCCAAAAGTGAGAGTTACGCCTTGTTTGAAAGCATTTAGTTGCGAGAAAATGCCTTTCCATACTCCACACTTGTTAGGATTTTTTGGTTTCTTAGTTTCACGATCAAAATTCTCATATTCATATTTTGCGACCATCGCTTTCCTCCAAAGAGCAAGCTTCTCCCTATTAAAACGCCACTACCATTTCGAAAGTAACTCTTTATTCATGCTCTTCAAAGTCTTTATTCCCAGGCCGCCTTTTTTTTGAGGGGAATCTGACACGTTTCCCACACTATGTAGTGATGGATTTTCTCTGTCTCAGAGGAGTCCCATAAGAAATCTCGCATAACTTTTTCTAAAGACATGATCACTTTGGCAGGGGCAATAAAAAGAGATAACATGTATATTGGAATACTTGCTAAAACACTCTTTATAAGTGTCAGTTTTCCAGCTTTAATGAGACTTGATCATTTCCATGAATACAATCTAGACTTGCATTTTTCAATTAACTCTTCCCATTTTTGGTTCAAGTTCAGAAAATCTCCCAAAGGCATTCCCAGGTAGGATGTAGGCAGACTTTCCTCTTTACAACCGAGCATGGCTGCCATGGAATCCAGATTTACAGCATTTGCTACCCCTAATATACTGCATTTGGCAAAGTTTATGTGAAGCCCTGAAACCATTTCAAAACCAAGGAGATAGTACCGAAGATAGTTCATTAATTAGTGAATCTTGAGGAGGACATTATTAGGAAACTTTCAATAGAGAGTTTGCAAGAGAATATATGTATATTTAGAGATTCTCTTCCAAATATTATATCCATATTTTCTATATTTATGACTAATTTAAACATTTTTATCCAGAAATTTCACGATAATTAATTTAATATATTTTTGTTATTTTTCTGATTTACTATACTAGCTATAAATATTCTGCTGCGCACCAATCCATTTGATCATGTCCGTCCTTCTGTTGAAACCCTAGCAAGGAATAGGAAAGAACGTGAAGATGTTGAGGCTACCAGAAGAGATTCAGATAGATATTTTCTTAAGGTTACCTGTGAAATCTATTCAAAGTTGCAGGTCTGTATGCAAACCTTTGTGCGGACTACTCTATAACCCTAAATTTATTAAGGATCACCTAAACCATCACACAAACAAAGTAAAAAAGAACAGCCCTAGCCTCATGCTAATATCTTACGTGGAGTGCATGAATCCTATTTGTCGCTCAATAGATTCTACTTCAATATTATCAGCATCATCATCATCATTGTCGTCAAGTACTGTTACATGTGATGGAGATATTCGAATGACTAATGACTTATTCCAACGTTGCTGGGATCACCAACGGTACAATTGTATTGAAGTAGTGGGCTCTTGTAATGGTCTGATTTGCGTACGTGTATCAGATTCTAGATTTTGTATTTGGAACCCTTCAACCGGTGAATGTAAGATATTATCATGCTTCCGCGACATGTTTGGAGAATGCGACCTAACTGTTAGTTATGGGTTTGGTTACGACAACCACCTTGATGATTACAAATTGGTAAAAATTGTAAGAAATATGGCATATGGGAGCAATTTTCCTTTTAGTTTTGATCAAGTTGAGGTCTATACATTAGGATCCAACTCATATAAAACTACACAATGCACGAACAGATACGTGGTTCTTCCTAAGAGTCACTCTTCTGTTTGGCTTGTGAACGGAGCTCTTCATTGGCCGGGCTTTATTAAAGAAACAAGTTCGAGAGTTATAGTCTCTTTTGATATCAGCTGCGAGACATTTGTGGATTTTTTGTATCCTGAAGAAATTATTAGTCTTCGCCGAGATAATCCGTATGACCGAGTGGGGCTATTGGAAGACCGTCTCTGTTTGATTCTTTTTGGTGGGCGTTTCTACCCCATTGATGTTTGGGTAATGCAAGATTATGGGGTGAGAGAATCTTGGACAAAACAATTCAGCTTTAAGCGATCATTTGTTATCAATGAAATTTTCCTAAAGGTGGCATGGTCTTCAACAAACGGCATGGCTTTAATAGATGTTGGCGAGAAAAAAATTCTATGTAACCATAAGAATGGCTCGACCAAAGTTTTTGAAATCCGCGGTTTTGATCATATGGCATTGAGTCGACTGGTGAGTTATGTAGAGAGTTTAGCATCACTTATTAATAAATCAGGTCCTCCTTTTGGTTGGGCAAATGAATGCAATGCAAATGAAGTCATCACGAAGAAACAAAGACGAAAGTAAAAGTACCTACGTGGCAATGCAAATGAATGCAATGCAAATGAATGCAATGCAATTTCGAAAATCATCTTTGGAAGCGAATAATCCCTAACAAGGTTAGTTTTATTCTTTGGGCTTCTTTCCATGTCTGGGTTATCTCAAATATGAAATAGAGAGTGCATTGTGTGTGCTGCAAATCACATGTTTATGCATTGTTCTTTTTCTTTTGTGGTTTGGGATACTTCATCAAGGCTTTCAAGATAATGGCCTTTGCCAATTTGTTTGATGCTTGGACTACGAATGTTTTGCAAGGAAGAGGTAAAAGTTTGGAATATCATCCATTTTGCAATTTGTTGGACCTTGTGGAAGGAGAGGAACGGGAGAGTTTTTGGGGGTTATGAAATCATTGATATTGTAAAGCATTTTCTTTGGTCTAATTTAGATACTTTTAAGTTTGTCCCCCCTGGTATTTCAATAATGATTTCGTTGTGTTTTTTCTTTTCTCTTTTAATAAACCTTTTCTTCAAAAAAAAAAAAAGTACCTACGTGGTAATTATGATAGCATTTTTTGAACCGGTATTTCAATAATGAGCTTTTCCTAAAAATTCTTGTTACACCTAGATTGGTTTCTACAAATTCATGTATACGTGGTTGTAAATTTTCTCATAAACTCTATTATACTCTAGGGAGAGTTAACATTTGAGCTGAATGTTAAAGTTGTTGAATGTTTGATACCAATAGCAGAACATGGGTTAGACAATGGTTATCGTGATTAAAGCCACCGTAAATTACTTAAGAACAATAGAGTACATGATTGTTATGGAGTCTTATGATCATGTCAAATAATTTCCCAACTCATTTGTAACTGGGAAGCTGTCATTGGCGTCACTTAGATACGTTTGCTCTTTCTTTGTGTCTGTACTTTCTTTCTTAACTCTCATTGTTTCGATGTGTGTTAATTTTCAATAAAGTTATCCTTTTTCCTGTCAATTTTTCTTTTTTGAAATAACAGAATTGAGTGTCGCTCGCGTAATGCAAAGCTCCTTGGCCTTGCTCTTCTAGGCCAATGCTGTACAACCGAGCGCACCACTTGGCACTATACTTGGCCCTACCCGAACGAACCCAAGTCTAGATGTACTAGCTATAAAATTAAATGCTGCTCCACCACTTGATCGAACCTGTAGAAACCAAGCCGGGAAACGACAAACCCTAACTAGGAATAAGAAATAAAGAGAAGCAGAAGGAAGAAAACTAAACAAAAGAAAAGATGTTGATGATGAGACTACCAGAAGAGATAGGTAGATATTTTTTTAAGGTTACCGGTGAAATCTATTCAAAGTTGCAGGTGTGTATGCAAACCTTTGTGCAGTATACTTTATAACCCTAACTTTATTAAGGATCGCCTCCTTATCTTCTATCCATAACACAAAAAACCCTAGTCTCTTGCTTATATTTCCTGTGAGGTGGAATAATTATTATCCTATTTGTCGTTCATTAGATTCTGCTCATATATTATCAGTATCTTCATCAGCACCGGTGTCAACTGTTACATGTGATGGAGCTGTTTCAATCAATAATAACTTTTTCGAACGTCACTGGGATCCGAAACGCTACAAGTGTATTCATGTAGTGGGCTCTTGTAATGGTGTGATTTGCATACGCATATCAGATTCTGAATTTGGCATTTGGAATCCTTTAACTAGTGAATGTAAGATATTATCATGTTTCCGTGTCATCTGGCTAATGTTTTTTTTTTTACTGTATATGATGAACCGTGTCAAAATTCATATGGTAATATATTGGTATGATTCAGGCTTTGAAGTTTTCGATTATTATGGTTTTCACTACCCTTTGTATGGCAGGGGAATTTACTTTTATTAGCTAGTATGTCAGTACTCACAACATGCCAGTTCTTTTCAAGAATTTGGTGTACTGAGAAAAGAATCTTAATGTCATAGTTGTAACGTTTGTTGATTTCTCCTATTCAATGTTTGTAATAGGATAGAATATCCAGGATCATATTGATCCATATTTCTTGACATGGAGACATTCTCATTTTCGCTATTTAATTGCAGGCTCAAGAAAAAGTTATGCACCTACCACTAACGAATGGATGAGGAGAAAAACATAAGCTTTCTCTCAAGTGGAAACATATTCAAGCGAAGGTATCTCACTCTTTTGTTCATATAAATTTCATGTTCCATTTTACAACCCTGAACACCTTCCTAGTTTGTACTTTGTTTTCCTAATCTATTTCTCAAAATTAGGGCTAGCATTTCTTTTGGTTCCCAACTTCATAAGTTGCACGGGGACTTCATAAAATAGCTATTTTACGTATATTTTCATTTTAGATATCTTCACAAGTTTTATTCCCTGGATTTCGACAATTTGTACACTATTAATCATGTGAAAGGCTCTTTAATCTTTAAAGTACAACCTAGTGTCGACACCGGCGGTTTCCAGTTAAAAGCTTTCATTTGCGCGTCGATATACTAAAAGTCATACCCATTCTCAAAAATGTTGAGTCAACATGATAGTTTCTTCAATCCAATGACTATTAGTATCCTCCGAGTACTATCTTTTCATGTCATCAACCAATGTCAAAGCTTAATCGTGTCCATGCTTAGCTTCTTAATTAGAGTGTGTCCATCCACTTCATTAGACCATTCGTTTTCTCATTAATTAGCAAAGATATCTTTACAAAACAAAATTACTAAATTTCCCCCTTCCAACATCTAGTGCTACAACGGAAAAGTATTTTCCAATATACGCCATGTTTTTTTACTAACATGCTGGTATGTAATTTGCAACCTTTTATATTCATGAATAATGTCCTCCACTGACTACTCTCAGGATACTGCATACCTTATATTCGTTGACCGAAGTGTCATCATCCATCTTCAGTTATCTCATGCATATACAAATAAATATCAAACCTTTAATGGGGTTGTTATCTTCATGGTGTGCTTTAAAGTATTCATATCTCACGGATAGGGGTACAGTCCATGGTGTCATTTATCAGAGTAGCAGGTTATTTTGCGTATGTTTCCATCAAAATCATATAATTAAACATGTAACATCTTTCACATGGATAAACTTGATAAGAATATCTTTCAAGTCGGTTAGGTTTGTTTATTTTAAACATCAAATTTCGAACATATGAAGTTTTACTACCTCTAAATAAATATGTTTTGAATAAAAATGAATTATTACACTGAATTGTGATACAAATGCATGGACGTGTTTCGGAATTTGAGCCATGTAAAGAAATGAACTCACGTGTTTCGGAATTTGAGCCATGTAAAGAAATGAACTCTTTGGTTAGAGCTAGCACTATGGTGCTAGATATCCCTTCCCTATCCCTCAAATAAAGGGAAGAGATCGCACACGAAAGGAAATCCTGCTATGGTGCTTTGCTATCCCTTCCCTACACTATATGCGTATTCAGTCCGCGTATGAATAGTGCCACACGGGGTACTCGGTACGCGTATTTGTCAACTCGTTGACTTGAATAAATACGCGTACTCAATACTCGTTTGATAGGTTTAAGTTCACATAACTCAGTTCTTCCTCCCATTTCCTCTTTTTCACTTAAACTCTTCCTCTCATAACCCCTCTAACCCCCCCTTCGATTTTGTTGTTTACTCAGGGAGATTCCATTGCTAAGATTAAATGGGTTTGATGGTTACTTCAAGGTGAATGTAATCCCTCAATCAATTTCGAATTTCATCAAAAAAAAACATCAAAGGTGAGTGATTCTAATATTAGGGTTTTCAAATTAATTTGATTCTTGTTTTGATGAAATTGTTGATACTAGGTTGGTTGGATATGTAGTATGCAATTAAATAACGTTATTAAAACACATATTTAGTGAAAAATGCATGATTATTTGTTGTTTGTCTTGATTTATGTAGAGTGAAATGTTCCATGTAAATGCATATCAATGTAGAACCTTGATATACTTGTGTTTATGTATGCTATACATAAATTGATATTGTATTTTTGGTTTGCTAAGGTGCACAATGAGTCTAATGCGTTCATATGTAAGATACATATATGGAATCTATTTGCTCACGATCCTTCTTCTGTCTAGCTAATTTTTTGGATTTCTTTGTTCCTTTAGGATGTGCATTTTCCTTGTATTTCCAACGAGTTTCTCCATTGGGAAGAACTTCATTACCATCTTCGACCGATAAAAAGTTACAATAAGATTCAAACAACTCACTATTTTTGGCTCATAGTCAATTCATAATTATATCCAGGGATATTTTCTCTAAACAATTCATAACATGCATCATACTTGAAAGGTTGTCCTCTTTGTTCCTGAAATTGAAGGCGACCATCTTTTGTCTGAAAAATTATATAAGAAACATTAGGTTTATTACTATTATCACAATCTATATGGAAAAACTTACAAATTTAATAAGCTTACCCAATCTTCGTGGCTTGCACCGCTTTTGGTTTGCCGATATATAGTGTTCAGAATGGACACAAATTCTTTGCCATCCTTTTTAATAGCTCTCATCTTGCTCTTTAAAGCATCCCAATCTCTTCCGTATGGATTGCCATTTCGTTGTACAAAAATTTCGTGAATACGTTTCCAAAACAAAGCAGTTTTTTGCCCCGCACCCACAATTTCTTCCATACTCACATAAATAAAAGTAGTGGTAAGATCAAACTCTTCTTGTGTGACAAAATTAAGTACCATTTTTAATAAAACTAAGATAAAAAATAAATAAGTGGTAGAATATATCTAAATATAAATACCAAAAACGTATTGTAATAAGATGCAGAGAAAGAAGAAATCAATTGATGTAAGAGGAAGAGAGAGACAATAAAAAATCAATTGATTTGGTGTGGTTTGAGTAGAGAATTAGAGTGGTATTTATAGGGGATTTTGAAAAAATTGCCGTTGGGATCCGACGGCATACAAAATAGAGCCGTTATTAGTGTTGGATGGTTGGGATCAAGTGTGAGAGAGGTGTTAACGAAAAAGGTCAAACAAATATTATTTGCCGAAACAGCAACTGAGTACGCGTTCAAAATGCTATGCGTACTGAGTATGCGTATCAACGGATTTACGCGTACTCAGTACTCGTAAAGTGAAAAAGCATACGGGTACTGAGTACTGAGTACCCGTGTGATTTCCCTTCTCTACATGGCTGAACCGATCTGTTCACCCATGTAAGGATGGTGGTGTGTATCCCTACTAATGTAGGGATATGGGAGACCATAGTGGTTGCATTTTTGGGATTTTGAGGGAAATTGAGGGATAGGGAAAGGATAACCCCTCCCATAGTGCTAGCTCTTAGGAGTTTTTTAATCATCAAATCCTTTTAGTGTTCTGAGCTCTCTTTAAGACTCGTTATGAAAAATCCAAGGAAAAAAGTGCATTTTTTTTATATGGCTTAAATTTCGAGACACATCATCGCATTTGTATCACGGTTTAATATGACAATCAGGTATTTTTATTTACCAAAATAAATATTTAAAGATAATAAAACCTAGTGTCTTCAAAATCTGACTTCAAAGGGGACGAACTTCATTAGATCGTAAAAGTAGTTATGAGACATTGAAGATGTTCATATCAAGTTTCAATCTCCGCTTCACTTGGTCGAAATATGTACTCTCCTTCCTTGAAAACCCTAAGAGAGGGTTTCTATTCCGCCTTTCTACTTCTTTTTCTTCTTAGATCTGAACTCGAATCAAGGGGATTTTAGTTTTACTCTTTGTATGGAGTTCTGAGATCTCCATATTTGGTGAAATAGAAGCTCAGAATTAGATTAATTTAGGGATACAACTAATGGCTCATTCTCATAGATGTAAAAGCGGTTTTATATGGGAATCTGGTGGTAGTGTTGTAAGAACAACATATTTCATCAATTCAATCAATGAGCAATAAAAAAACCAAAAATCAGTATTGGATTCTTCAGTTCCATACGATGGAGATTTCGGGTAATATAAACTCATCATCTGTCATAGTCATAGCAAATGATATTGATGTTTCAATTCAAATACTTTTGTATTTACCTGGAATTCATTCATTTGTTTCAAAAGTGTGCCAAAACCATTGAAATCCTTAATCTCTTCTCCATGTTTCATTCAAAAACATTGCACTCATAGCAAACTTTCAAGATCTTGTTCCGTTTTGCTATATAAAGGACTTCTAGACGACCAAGAGTATAAATTTATTTTGCACAACAAAAAAAATGGTCAACAATCGTAGTGTTGACTATGAAGTCATGTGTGGCTATTGTTATTATGATTTAATGATTACAGGTTCTCGTAACATTCTTTTGTGCTTGTAATGATTACAGATTCTCGTAACATTCTTTTGTGCTTGAATATGTCCGAAGACTCGGCAACAAACAAAACTATAGTTGTTTATAAACCCTCTACAGTACAACACCAATAGATTTTTATCTCAAAGATATTTTCTCTATAATTTTTTGGTGGTGCAATCTTCCGTGTTGTGCGGTAGAAGGATTATAAACAACTATGGTTTGCTTCTTGCCGAGTTTTCAGATGCACAAAAGAACACTCATGACTTCATAGTGAACCCTACGATTAATGACCATTTCCTTGTTGTGCAAGATAAGTTCTTCTTTTACAAGTCCTTTATATAACAAAAACAAACAATGTCTTGAAAGTTTTCTATGAGCGCAATGTTTTTGAATGAAGCACGGACTAGAGATTAAGGATTTCCATGGTTTTGAGGCACCTTTGAAACAAAGGAGTGATTTCACAGGTAAACACAATAGTATTTGAATTAAAAGATCATATCAGTTACTTCGACTATGATATATGATGAAATTATATTACCAGAAATCTCCATCTTTCAACAACATCTCCTCTCCATCACTATAATCACAACTACTGCAAGAAAACTAAATGCCGGATTTGGTTACGACAACCACCTTGACGGATTACAAATTGTTGAAAATTGTAAATGCAAAGCTTTGGACAAATGGGAGTTACACTACTCAAGTTGAGGTTTATACATTAGGATCCATCTTGCATAAAACTATCAAATGCATGAACCAACACCGTGTTTTTCCTCTAAGTGACTATTGTGTTTGGCTCTTGGATCTTGGACTAAACAATTCAGCTTTAAACATTCGGGTAATGCAAGATTATGGAGTGAGAGAATCTTGGACTAAACAATTAAGCTTTAAACATTCGTTCTGTTTGGATCCTGATTTCTTCAAGATGGCATGGTCTTCTACAAACGGCGGTATGGCTTTAATAGATGTTGGCGAGAAAAAAATTCTATATGACCGTAAGAGTGACTCAACCAAAGTTTTTGAAATCTGTTGTTTTGATCATATGGCATGGAGTCAACTGGTGAGTTACGTGAAGAGTTTAGCATCACTTAATAAATCTAAAGGAATTTAATGCAAATGAAGTCTTCACGAAGAAACAAAGACAAAAATAAAAGTACTAACATATCAGTACCTTCGATTCCAGAAAAAGTGGTGTATTATTTGTATGTTAGTATTACTTTCTGAACCTATATGTTTCTTGTGATTTTTTTTTGTAATCGAAGTTTTCTTAAAAAAATTTACACCTAGTTATGTTTCTATAAATTCATATATTCATTGTGTACCATTTTATTCCTGGCACTAAGGAAAAGCTGAAGCAAAGCCTTATAATCAAAAGGGTAAAGTAAAATTGTACAGACTTTCATAATAAAAAATTCATACATATACAACTCTTTAACAAATGGTTTTATGAATAACAAATAAGGATAGATCTCAGGAATAAGCTCTGTAGAATATTACAAGTACAAATGGATTAATTAACCGAGTGATGTGTTAATCAATGAGTATAATAAACATTAGATGGCCCTTTCTTTGGTTGACGGGTTCTCGACCGATGTTTTACTTGCGCAAACACTAGTGAAAACGATGTAGAATTGATAAAAATGAATTTCATTAGTCTCACAACATTTTTGGAAACTTGGCGTCAAGGAAGTTTCTAAGCGTACAACCAGCTTTTTGACCACCCATTAGTTCTGCAAGCTTATCGATTGGAAGAAGAGCAAGTTCGTCTAGACTTTTACACCCGTCTATCAAAGCTCTATAGTTGGAATCTGTCACTCTTGGTAGCCGTCTCAGAAATTCAACAGCAGATGTGTTGTAAGTTTCAGCTCTGTAACGCACAAAGGAATCCACATTAATCATAAAAAAAAAAAAGACAAACAAACAAGGATATCAGACGAGTTTTGTCAAATCCAAAAGCGAGTTACAAATTTACAATGGAAACTTGCGTGGCTTACCAGACGTCATCCGCAATAATGCCCTCTTCAGAAGGGACACCCACTCTCATTGCCTTCTCTAAATCATGTTCATCATTATTTGAATTAAGCGATGCAAATGTTTCAGCAGTAGCGTACAAGTTGCGTGACCAAACTAGGCAAAGTCGAGGAAAATGCATCACACGCAGTGATAACTTTGAAATTATACTTGTAGGGGTAACATTATCACCAATGTCACTTGCTGACTATAAAATGATCCACTAAGAAGAACGTGAAAATAAGTTTGTGATGGTTGATATGGTATGATAACATTACGAAGTGATTGTTTGATGATTGTTGTTAAGCAAAAGAAGAAGATTGGGTTGTTAGCTAAGTTGCAGTTGGTGTTGCGGTTTTTGAATTGAGTTTGTTGATTGACGGAATTCCAGTAGGATCATGAAATTGGGATAAGCTATAATTGATTATCAAGGAGTAAGGGTTTGTTGGTGGCAATCTTTGAAGATGAGAATAGATAAGAACGTGATACTACCACTATTGGTAATTTTAATAGTGTTGTATGTTGATATTTATCAATGGAAGAAGAGGAATAAAAAATGAGAAAATACAAGGACGTGCTGACGTCTATTAATGGAAGATTGGTTTGTTAGCTAAGTTGCAGTTGGTGTTTCGGTTTTTGAATTGAGTTTGTTGATTGACGGAATTCCAGTATGATCATGAATTGGGATAAGCTATAATTGAGTATCAAGGAGTAAGGGTTTGTTTGTGGCAATCTTTGAAGATGAGAAAAGACAAGAACGTGATACTACCACTATTGGTAATTTTAATAGTGTTGTATGTTGATATTTATCAATGGAAGAAGAGGAATAAAAAATGAGAAAAGACAAGGATGTGCTAACGTCTATTAATGGAAGATTGGTTTGTTAGATAAGTTGTAGTTGGTGCTGCGGTTTTTGAATTGAGTTTGTTGATTGACGGAGTTCTAGTTGGATCATGAAATTGGGATAAGCTATAATTGAGTATCAAGGAGTAAGCGTTTGTTGGTGGAAATCTTTGAAGATGAGAAAAGACAAGAACGTGATACTACCACTATTGGTAATTTAAATAGTGTTGTATGTTTATATTTATCAATGGAAGAAGAGGAATAGAAAATGAGAAAAGACAAGTGCGTGCTGACGTCTATTAATGGAAGATGCTGAGGACTAGAATAGGGTTACGGAATTCTTGTTGAATGATATCCTGGTTTAAGGGAGGATGTTGGAAGTTAAACCAAGATATGGTGAGTTGGTTAGTGGATCAACAAGTATTGTTGACATAGTCTGAGTGGATCAACAAGTGTTGTTGATGCAGTATGAAGAAGAGTTGGGATCAACTACTGCAGTTGACGCAGTCAGTTTGGATCAATAAGAGAAGTTGACACAGCGTGTCATATTTGGAATTCGAGTTAACTTGAGAAACAAGTTGTACTAGTAGAAGGTTTTAGAGTTTTACTATGTTTAGAGTTTCTTTGTGTTTCAAGAAGTGTGCTTTATTTAGAATTTGTTTTTATTAGGAAAGTTCTTTGAGTGATCGTCAAGTTTGTGAGAATATAATTAGGCTGTCGAGCCATGAGAATTGTACACAAAACTGATTATCAATGTAATCGCTTTATTACTTCCGCGTTGTGGTCTCCTCTCTCTTTCTCGATCCTACAGAATGGAATTTTATGTGCTTACTTAGAGTCATCGTCCTCTCGAAGGGACACCAACTAACATTTCCTTCTCTACATCAGATTTCAGCTCGACTTGTGCGAATCAAAGTTTTCAGCAGTTGCATACAAGCCGTGGGGACAAGACAAGGAGGAACATGCATCATACACTACACCAGATCCAGGATTTTCCAACATGTAGTTTTTGGGGTGTGCAACGGATATACGCGTTGCGGATCTTAATCCGTTGGGCATAATTTTTTTAGGTTGCACTAAACACTAATTACCGAAAAGAAAAAAAGAAAAAAGGACACGCTTGTAACTTATTTAAATGGTTGAGGACTTAAAAGTCTATAGAATCTTATTATTCTCCATTTCTTTTCTGTTTTCTTATTTTCCTATCTCTCTTCCTAAACTTTATCGACTTCTCCTCCTCGCTCTTTTTTTTTTCTTCTCTTCTTTTAACCCAAAACTGAGAACTGAGAAATCAAATCTAAAATTTCGAAACCAAAACCCGTTTCTCCTAAAATGAACCAAAACCCATCTTTCATAAATCAAACCTAATCATTGATAATCCCAATCAACGATTTACTCATAATTTCTGAATTTTATGTATCTGATTTCAGGGAGGATTTCAGGACACAATTTAAGGAAAAACATCCTAACAAGAAATTTGTCTCAGTTGTAAGATCCCCCTTTCTCTTCAGAAGATTTTGTAACTTTATTCACTGAGAATTGAATTTTAATTGACTATTTTGTTATTTTAAATTTGAAATAGGTTGGTAAAGCTGGTGGAGGTAAGTGGAAATCCTTGTCCGATGTTGTAAGTAAATTAATCAGAATTAAATTTCTTATCTACAACTGATGCGTAATTGTGATTTTGATGTAGTTCTATTTTTATGCTTGTTTTAGGAAAAAGCTCCTTATGTAGCCAAGGAAGATAAAAGGAATGTTGAATATATTAAAACCATGGACGCATACAACAAGAAATTGGTCAGTTTAGTTTATAGAAATCTCACATTCCCTGTTATTTCAGTGCTTATAAGGAAATAAACTTGAACTAATTATCATAAATAATTGTAACAATATTTCAGGCTGGAGGGTCAAATGCTGATGATAATGAAGAAGAAGAATCTGAAAAATCAAAGTCCAAAGTTAATTATGAAGATGAGGAGGAAGAAGGAAGTGATGAGGTTTGTTCATACTTGAATTAAAACCTTATTGTTCATCAATTTAAGCTTGGATATGAATTTTTGTGTTAATTTTTGTTCTCTTGAATTTTTGTAGGAGTAAGATGATGACTAGATAGGAAGTACAGTAGAGAAGAAGAAGAACTCGGAGATGTGCGTTTCTGACTGTTTTTGGTCTTTCTAGTTTACAACACTTGTGTTATGGAAAATATATGCTTCTAGTACTTTGTGGAGGCTTAAAATTAGTATTGTACCTACTGACTCTTCTTCCCTTTTATTTCATAATATTTTTATTATCTCTTTCAGTTTTTTCTGTGGTGTTGAAATTTTATTGTTTGAACCACATCTGCATGATAGATAATCGGTGTTTGTATGCTTAAAAACTTTGGGTCCAAAGAAAAAGTCAGTCAAATAGAACCCTTGTATGGTAGAGTAGCTATTGTGTTGTTGATGAGAATGAAAATTCCCACTCTTTGATATGGAACAATGTTAAGAGTGATTTAATGTGGTTATCATAGTTAGTGTTCTTGATTTGTCATTAGTTTCCTAAGTATAGCAAGGGAAGCATCTAATAATGTTCTGTGGTGTTTAGTTAATAACCGATGTGGTTGGGATGTCTTAATTGTCACATTCAATTTCTAACTTAAATGTGCCATACCAAGAAACTGATGTGCTAGTTTGAAAACCAAGTAAAAAGATTTTAGTGTCTAGCATTTTCAGTTTTGAATTGCTATTCATTAAGGTATTATTATAGGTGGAGTTATGAAGGAACAGACTTTGTAGACTTTGTTTCCATGTTTTTCTCAACTGTTGTCTTGTCTTGTGAGACTTAAAATTTGGCAATATGTCTGGTTATTATTGGTTGCTTTTTACTAGAACCTTGCATTTTTTTGCTTCTTGCTTCGTGTTGTTTGCATAATGTTCTTCTACTTGTTCCATATAGTTGATATCATGTTCTTATTTCTGAAAGCACTACATGATTCTTCTTGTTTTTCGTCCTTCCTGCATACTCTTACTATCAATTAACTAGTAGTAGACCTATTTTAACCTATCTTCTTATCAGGGTTTTTCACCATGCTCAGTTGGTTAGCAGGATCGGTGTAATAGGTCTGACTGTTTATTACTCCAATATTATCTCTAAAAGCACTACATGATTCTTCTTCTTTTTCGTTCTTCCTGCATACTCTTACTATCAATTAACTAGTAGTAGACCTGTTTTAACCTATCTTCTTCTCAAGGTTTTTCACCATGCTCAGTTGGTTAGTAGAATCGGTGTAATAGGTGTGACTATTTATTACTCCAATATAAGAGTTTGGCTGTGCTATCCAGTTTTGGTGCTGTCAATCTGCCGTTCTGTTACTTATTTCTCTTCATCAGGTACTTAATTCCATATCTTTTATAATTGTGCCATCTATTGAGATAATCAATGAGAAGTTGTGATGCACCATAATTGCCTTTTCTTTTGGATATTCCAACACTCGGGTAAAGCGCCTTTTCTTTTCTCCTCTATTTTGTGCCCTTTTGAACAATCTTCGGTTATTGTACTATGATGATATTAAAGTTTGACTATTTTGATGCAGCTGCTGTGACATTTCCATGTGGTGTGAATGTTGATCTAAGATCAACCAAATACTTTCACTCATAGCTACTTTTGATGTTGGATGTTGAACTAGACAGACAACGTACTGTAATACATTCTTATTGCACATACTGACACTTCAAAGCAACGCTTATATACTTTTTAATGCAGATCTGATCTTCTAATTCTGAAGACGATAAAGCAGTCGGTTGAGATGAGAAATGGTGTTTGCCACAGTGCAACATTATATGCAAATGCAATCATGCATTCTGGAACAACAGTTGATACTTTCTTGAGGGAAAACTTGGTAATTGATTATTAATGTGGAGCACCGGGATCTGTATTGTTGGGCTCCTATCATTCATTGATATATTTTATTCCATATACGAGCTATTCTTCCTTTGCATTGATAAATCTGGTAATGTGTTATCAAAATAAATGCTAACTTATGTGGTTTAACAGGACTGGCTGAGTCGAGCTACGAATTGGGCAAAGTTTAGTGCAACAGCTGGACTTGGTGTTATCACTCAGATTGGAAACAAATTGGACATTGGTGATGGTCAAGAGTGCTGGAAAGGATAGTACCAGAGTATCCGCCCCACTCAGATGGGGTTATCACTTAATTTAGGTTGTAGTTCTCCCTTTTTTAAATGTTTTTTCCTTCAAGAATTCAAGTGCTTAACATTTTCAAGTTGGATTTCTTGTCATTATTATAATTTTCTTGTCCACAGATGTCTCTGCCACCTCATTCTATCAATTAATCAATGTTTTCGATTATGTGATCAGACTTTTGAACATAAGAGAGTCACTAAGGCCTTTATCTGATGTGGATCGTGTTAAGGTTTGTGTTTCATTTTCTGTTTTTTTTTCTTCTATTAATTTCCTTGACTAGTACTTTTGCTTCTACCGAGTTGTGAGAATTTTGGTATAAGCTAATACTGGCCCCAATATTCTGCATCTTCTATCTTAGCTTATGCTTTATCTTGTTTTCATATTAGATCAAAAGGTCCTTGAGATGTATTCGTGTTGAGATGACTCATAGGAATGGAAACCGTCTAAATATTTCTGGCATAACCACTCAGCCTACGCACCAGCTTATGTGAGTATAATGTGTTATATCCTGGGAGTACAATAATATTGAAGATTACTTCTATTGGTTACATTTTGATGCCATCTTTCACACTAATAAGTTAATAAACCTTCTTTTTCCTTTGTATACACAAGGTTCCCTATCGAGGATGGCACAAATCAGTCTGTAGTTCGGTACTTCATAGAAAAGTACAAGATTCAGTTGAATTATGCTCATTGGCCATGCCTTCAAGCTGGGAGTGATGCAAAACCTTCATACTTACCCATGGAGGTGATTCCCATTTTTAAAATATTTTGTGTGTTCTTTTCAATTATAGAATGTCTAATGTCATTTTGATCTTTTTCCATAACAGGTATGTACTCTAGTAGAAGGGCAAAAATACTCTAAAAAGTTGAATGAGAAGCAGGTAACCGGTCTCTTAAAAGATGCTTGTCAGCATCCCAAAGATAGAGAAAGTAACATTACAAAGGTATTGAGCAATATGTGCTGAAGGTGTTTTTTTTTGCATTAGTTACTATGTTTATAATCTTATTCCTTTTTGATTTAACATGTCTTCTCATTAAACTACTGATTGAGCAGATGACTCAGGATCAAGATCCTATCCTCCATTATGATGGTATGTATGCGTTAGCAATGGCCTACAGGGGAACAACAAACAACAAGGCCATTCTCCAGTTGTTGCACTTTGCAATTTTTGATGTTAGTGACGACGTAAGGAAGACAGCTGTTCTAGCCCCTGGATTTGTTTTGTCCTCCTCAACTTTGAGAAGGTTGGTATTTCTATCTAATACTATTAAGTTGTTGCGTAACTTTGCTTCTTGTTTGTTTCAAGGTTTCTCAAGTTACCATTTCCTGAAGTAATTTGTAGTTTGTATCCGCGGTTTTTGATCCTAGCTAACACGAAATTTATCACGTTGTTGTATTTCGGACTCACAATTGTATCATCGCTCTCGAGTCTTACAATCCACATGTTAGATATGGTCTTGCAATTTTCGTAATATGAGTCAAGGTTTGAGTGAGGCCATCTCGTTCTTTAGAACCACTCACATCGCAGTGTTGTTGATTTTGTTTAAGTAAAGGCACTTGTTACACTCGCCATGGTGATGATTCAAACCGATGAAACTTGTGATTCTCGTGTGGGTCTTTCGTGTATTTTTTTATTACTTCGTTCAGTTACTATTTTTCTTTGTAATATTGTACTAATACTTGATGCGACTTTTTTTCTTTATGTTTTTTTTTCTTCCTTGGAACTCATTCGTATCGTGTTTTATCTTAGGCGCCATTTCGAAAAATTATTCTTGGACAAGCATGAGGATACCATGAGCAAGATATGAGCAATTTTAGCTTCTGGGATTCTTGATGCTGGGGTAGATATGTGACCATCAGGCTGCTTTCTTAAAACAAGCATGATAAAGTCACTGCAGTAGTTGGATTGGCTGTCTTTAGCCAGTTTCGGCATGATACATATGAATATATCTTGATGGGTTGTGATATATTGGGTCTTTTAGTTTATCTACAATGGTATATGAATGTGCAGAATATATGCAGAAATCCGTTGGAATTCTAATTTTCACATGGAATTATCGTCGGAATTTATTTATTTTTTTAATTTGTAAACGGGTTTGCAACGTATATAAGTGTTGCTCAAATTAAAGTAATACGTTGCCTAAATTTTTGTAACCGTTGCACAAATTAAAGAATCCGTTGCTCAACAAATGTTGGTAATCTATTTTCCCAACCTTTATATACGTTGCACAAATAAAATTGACCAACAGATTTTGGCGTTGCACCAAAATTTGCTATGCCATATTCCCAACAGATATTAGCGTTGGTGAAATTCATTTGAAACGCGTATATCCGTCCCAAATCGGATGTTTTGGTGTAGTGATAAGCAACGTTTGCTGATTGTAAAATGATACAATAAAAAGTAGCATTATCGTTTCTCAACTGCACTAAAATGACTGATTTGGCCGAACATGGGTTTGACAATAATCATCTATCGTAAAGCCACTAGAGTCTGTCATCATTCATCAGTAAACTTCTTAAGAACTATTAGGCAGATTTGTGTGACACACGTGTACTACCAAAACTGCAGTAACTCTCGACAGCAAACAATTTTCCATATTCTTATGAATGTATTAGTTTCTTTTTTCTTTTTTCTTATTGTATTTGATGCCTACTTCCACACTGGTAGATCATAGGACTTTTTAATTCTTTTTATATTTTTTTCTTTTCTTCGTACTATTTAACCCTGAGGTTCAGTTAGATCCCATGTTGCATCATTATATATTTTTCACTTGATGTGATCCTGGCCAAATAAAAACTGGAGCAGGACTAACCTTCCTTCAGTGTCACCGTATTAATGCTGACTGTAGTTGCATCTTTTCTGATGGCTACATCCACATACATCTAAAGACTAAAATCTATCTAACATTCAAGATAAGAAGATGAACAGGATATAAAGAACATGAAAGTAAAGATTAACACAAGCATATAACGTGGTTCGGCCATAAAGACCTACATCCACTGGAAATAAGATGTTTTCTTTATTGATTATAATGGCTTACCCTTGAAAGAGGTACAAATCTCACTAAGATATCTTTCTCTCTCTTTATCTAGATCTCTCTCAGGTATTCTATGTAGAAAGACCATCTAATAATACATTAGATAACCTGTCCATCTCCTGATACATGGACCGATATTTATAGAAAAAATAAACTCGTGAAGTTCAGGCCTCGCCGAGCTTGTGGAGCCATCATTCATCGTCTTCGTCACTTCGGGATGGCTCTATAATATCCCTCGTGATGGTATGATGGGTTCTCCTCCCGAGCTATCTCGCCTTGCTCGTCATCGTGAAGCTCTTTTTTGGAGATCCTCGTTTTGCTTCATCTACGAGTTATAGTATGGGTCGTACGATCCCTCTGATGGGTCATAGACTCGCCCTATCCTCTTCTGATCCTTAATTAAATATGGTGATACCTTTTTGACTTGACTGGCTGAATCGATTAGACTACTCCTCACATGCGTCGTTCATGCGATGTAGGTGGCAGGCGTCTCGATTCAGACGATATCAGCTTGATAGAGTATGATTCGGTGCTCCTACCTTATCATCTCATCATGAAATCATCCCTTGAGATGTTGATACGTGGCCATCGGGTATTTTACCCTCACAGTTTGCTCATTTTATTTGCAACTTGCCAAGGGCATGATGGGAAGAAAAATTTGTAACCGTCCCGTCTTTTTCGCCACGTCCGATATTTCTACCACATTTGTACTACGATACACCTTTATCCCTTGGAAATGAGGCGCCGGTTAGTTGTCCTTTCCATTATGGAGGATTCTTCTCCCTTTTTACGGTCAACGTCGTTTATTGTGCCTTGACTCCTTTGGATAAGTATTGGATGCTTTTTCGAGGAATTTATCTTTGTATAAATCTTTTTATGGTAGGAAGTTGGACTTCATTTTCTACTTATTTTCTTTGGAGCTTCCAGAGCTTTTTATAAGAGCTTCCCATGTTTGGTGAGCATTTTCCTCCTCGTCCTCCCTGGCCAATGGTCGTCTTGTCCGTGTTTTCTTGAATATGATGGTATATCCTTTCATTTGTTTGATATTTTGTTACTCCTTGATCTGGTTTTTAGATCATCACTGATGTTTTCTAGGGAAGGCTCATCTTTTCGCGAATTGTTCTTATTCCACCGATGGATTAGGAAACTCGGTTTGTCTGTCAGTGCGCTGGACTTTCTGTTAGAAGATTTCGTGTTTTGTATTGTGTTTTATCTTACGGGAAAGCTTGGAAACACTTTTCATGGAGTGTTTATTTGTGTGATTGGTCTTGGGAACGCTTTGGGTTTATTACATAGATTTTCCATTAACAGTTTTTATTTGTGCAATCTATCCTTCTCTTCATGAGTGGTGGGCATGGATGAGCTGCTGAGGATGCTAAGGTATAAAATACCATTTTTTGTGTTAAACGGATATATATATATATACCTTTCCCCTGTTTGAAGCCTTAGCATCTGATGGTTTAATCGTAGGGATGCTCCTGCACGAGTTTATGGAGAAGTGTTGCTCCTGATTTTATCGATATTAAGGATCGTACTGTTGCCGAGGAAGGTTCTCCTGATGAAGCAGAATCGTGGTTCTCTGCTTCGGGTTGTACATATGAGAATTGTAACATATATTCGTGTTGTATCCCAGATAAATAATAATGAAAGTCCTCTGTGGATTAGGTACTTATTGTTGCGTTCGTAGATCCTTTTATGAATATTTGCTTGCACAGTGGGTACATCCATGGGTGACAGAGCCAAGGAGTGATCAGTTCCTTAATTTTCCTAGTCATATCTTACAGTGTTGGATTCATGGTATGGATACTTTTTCTTTTCGCTTTTATCGTGGTGCCTTCATGGGCCTATATTTAGTGGTGTCCTGTTTATGTTACAATTGCCCCAAGGTTAAGTGAGAAGTCTTGTGTGCTACCTGGTTATTAACCGTTGTTTGGAGGGCAATACCTCGGTCAAGTGATTCTTTCCTTATACAAAGGTAAGTACCTTAATTCTGGGAATTTCCTGTTATGACAAGACATCATCCGATTTCAAGATCGTGATGGCATTACCCTAGGTATGTTTCCATGTTAGGTAGCTTAGGGTGTCCCCCGCATCATATTGCTTCATTGGAAAGGTAGCATTTCCGTAGGTCTGGTTCCATCTTGGGCATCTTAGGCATTGTACCCGCATCATTCGTTGAGTAATGGAAGGTGTAGCTAGCACCATGCCATAGTCGTGATGGGATTTTTGTTATAACTTAAGCGGAAGATGAATGGAGCTATATGCATATGCAAAAGGAAATTAAAACGAAAGATTAAAATGAAAAATTAGAGCGAAAAAAATTAAGGAAATAATCAAGAAAGAAGTAACCATGCAAAAGATTGATTTTATTATTCTCAAAAGAGGGTCATAAGCCCTATTAAAGTTTAGGTATCATGACCTTTTTCATGTAGGAAATGAGTTTCCTTGTCCTAGTATATCATCCTCATCGTCAAGCTGTTTACGCGTTGTATGGCTTGAGGTATTTGATGTTACAGGGGCGCTCTAGCTCTTCCCTATCGGTTTTAGTATCCTGTAAGCTCTGTCGCCTGCCTTTGCAATGACTATCAACGGTCCTTCCTAGATAGGAGAAAATTTTCCTGATTCGCGTTGGTATGGAGGAATCTCGCGCCAAACTATGTAGCTTATGTTAAAATGTCTCGGGTGAACCCATTTGTTGTATTCTCGAGCCAACCTCGATGGTAGTTTTCCATCTTTTGCAAAGCAATTTCTCGATTTTCCTAGAGATCATCTAGCTTGGCTAATATCATGTCCGAGGTGAGGTTTTTCTCCCAAGCCTCGGACTTTGTTGTTGGGATCATTACTTCGGTAGGTATGATCACTTCTGTTCCGTATGTCAGGGCGAAGGCAGTCATCCCTGTGGCTTCTCTTCAGGTGGTCCTATAGGCCCACAAAACGTTAAGTAGCTGTTCGCACCATCTGGATCCATGCCCGTCCAATTTCTTCTTGAGCATGTCCGCGATGGTTTCATTAGTAGCTTCTGCTTGACCATTACTCTCGGGGTATATTGGTGTGGATTTAATCTTTTGCTTGTCCGAGACGATGGCAGTTGGGATACCAAAGCGAAAAATAATGTGCTCGAATAGGAATTTAAAGACATCGTGGTCTCTAATGTGCCTCAAGGCAGAAGCTTCAACCCATTTGGTAAAGTAATCTTTAGACACAATGAGGTACTTTGGCTTCCCTGTACCAGCTCGTAGAGGTCCGAAATTTCGACCCCCCATTTGGCGAATGGCCAAGGGCTGAGAACATATTTTAAGTCCATTGATGGGGCATGTCTCCTTTTACCAAATTTTTGGCACTCTAGGCACGACTTTGCCATCTGCTTTGATTTTTCGTTCATGCAAGGCCAGAAATATGCTTGGAGTCTTGCTTTGTGGGCTAGAGATCTTCCCCCACTCTGGTTGCCGACATATCCGTAGTGTATTTCCGTTAGTATTTTTTGACCTTCTGCAAAGGAGAAGCATCTGAATAGTGTCCCCTTATATGATTGTTTATATAATATGCCATTTCTTAACTGGTAGTTTCCCGATCGGGCGATGATTTTGTGCGCGAGCTATTGATCACTTGGTAGATAGCCATTGGATATGTACTTCATGATTGAAGTTCGCCAATCATCTTCTGGCAAGGTTTCTTATTCGTCTGTTGTGTTCACATTGATGATCTTCATACCCCATAGAATGGGTATGGAAGGGAGTAGTACCCTTTCGATCTTTACATTCGTTGTTGCAGGATCTGCTGTCATAGAGGCGATGAAAGCAATGGTATCAGCGTGCCTATTGTTATGCCTTGTCAGATGCTTAAAGATGATATTAGGTATCTGTTTAATGTAACTTTGTGCAAGTTGTATATAATGCGGTAAGCACGGATCCGAAGCTTGGTATACTACATCTATTTGTCATACTACGAGATGTGAATCGCTTGTGAGTCTCACTTCGTCTATACCCATCTCTATAATTATTCAAAGGAAGTGTATGACTGCTTAGTACTCAATGATGTTGTTAGTAGCGGGGAATTCTAGCCTTAAGCTGTAGACGATCCCTCGGCCCGTCGGAGTTGTAAAAACCATACCGATGCCAGATCCTTCCGAATTACATGACCCATCAACAAAGACTTCCCATCGTCTGGGTTGTTCTGAGCGAAGCAGCTCGGGAGGATCTTCCAGTTCGTCCTCCATCCTTGGGATCTCCTCGATTTCGTCCATCTTCTCTAGGGGGAAGTCGGCTAGGAAGTCCCCCACGACCTGGGTTTTGATGGATGTCTGAGCTTGGTATTGCACCCCAAATTGTTTGATATGGGATCCCCACTTGGAGATTCTTCCCGCTCTGTCGGTGTGGTCAAGAACGGATTCTATTGGAGCTTTTGTGATTACCGTGACTGTGTGGGCATGAATATACGTTCGTAACTCTTGCGTCGTGTAGACCAGGGATAGCACGATCTTTTCGATTTTTGAATAATTCTTCTCTGCTGACGTCAGAGTCTTCCTTATGAAATAGATGGGTTTTTCCATTTCTCCATCTATACTAGGTAACACCGCGCTAATCGAGGTATTAGTAGCTGAGATATAAATGTACAGATTCTCGCCCGGATTGGGTTTTTGAAGAATTGTCAAGGTGGCTAAGTGTTCTTTAATTTTTTTGGAAGGCGTGTTCGCACTCATTACTCCATGAGAATTTTTCACCTTTCTTTAGAGTGTTGAAAATTTCTTTACATCTATCTGATGATCTAGCTATGAACCTTCCCAAGGCTGCTAGCCGGCCATTTAGCCGCTGCACGTCTTTGACGGTGGCAGGCGAGGGCATCTCGAGTATGGTCTGCCCTTTAGCGGGGTCCACTTCAATGCCTCGCTTAGTGACCAGGTATCCCAAGAATTTCCCGGAGGTGACCCCGAAAGCGCATTTTGCTGGGTTAATTTTCATGTTGAATAGTGTCATTTGTTCGAAGATTTACCTGAGATCACTTGCATGATATATCTTGAGCTTAATTTTGATGAGCATGTCGTCTACATATATCTCCAGGGTTTTATGTACCCATTGGTCAAACATTTTCTCCACCATTCTTAGGTATGTTCCTCCTACGTTCTTGAGTCCGAAGGGAATCTTATTGTAACAGTATAATTCTCGCCGAGTGAAGAAAACAGTATGCTCTTGATCTTCCTCGGCGAGAGGAATTTGGTTGTAGCCATAGTATCCGTCCATCATGGATAGTAACCCATAGACCGATGTTGCTTCAACTAGTTGGTCGATATTAGGGAGTGAGAAGCTATCCTTCAGGCAAGATTTGTTTAAATCACTAAAGTCAATGCAGATCCACACTCCACCATTTTTCTTTGGTACTATGACCATATTTGAAATCCAGGTTAGGTATTGTACCACTCGGATGACTCCTGATGTCTCCATCTTTTTTAATTCTTTTTGGATCTCTTCGTGGTATTCTGGTGCCACCTTCCGCATCTTTTGTCTTATCGGCCCATGCCTTGGATTGATTTTCAGATGCTGACAACATACCTCTGGATCTATGCCAGGCATGTCTTCCATTCGCCATGCGAAGACATCGGAATATTCCCTCAATACATGTACGAGTTTTTCTTCTTCTTCTTTGGCGAGGAGAGTACCTATCTTGACCATTCCCGGGTTTTCGGGTGTTCTGATGTTTACCTCCTTTGTTGGCTCGGAGGCCTAAAAATTTGTATGCAGCTCTCCGATATTGTATAGGTTCTGTATGGGCCCTATGGGTACGTTAGGTATTGAGCGCCTTGCTTTATTTGTTCCTGCTATATAAGCATCGATTTCAGCATGGTCCCTAGCAACTTTAACCCTTTTCTTTCTTTCCTTTTGGGAATTTATTTTATTCCCACCATTTTGTACTTCCGTGGCATAGCAGTACTTAGCTTCGCCCAAGTCTCCTATAATTTTAGCGACTCCGCCAGGCGTTGGGAATCTGAGCCTTTAGTGATAATTCGAAGCAACTCCTTTGATCCCGTGGATCCATGATCGCCCGATAATAGCCTTGTATGGTGAAATTACATCTACCACACAGAAATCCTACTCGAATTTCTAATGTGACTTCACCCCTTGGTTGGGTTAATGAGTCGTTAAATCCGAATATGTTATCGGTGGAGGGGATTAGGCATTCATCCTCAGGGCCCATTTTTTTGAATGTTTCATAAAACAAGATCTCAACAGAACTTCCTCCGTCTATTAGTATCTTAGGCATTGCCCATGGTAGCGCCTTGGGAGTTTCTTCTCCTCCATCGTGTTCGGGAAGCGCGATGGCCATCATTACCACCAGTGGATCATTGTGGTTATGCCCTTCGTCAGGTGCCTCTGAGGCTGAGAAGACAATAGGTATCTTCATCAACTCCTCCATGGGAGGTTCTTTCGCTATACTGAAGACTTCATTTCCTTTGAAGTCACGCTTATGGATCCGTCCAGTGATGCCTCCTTCGGGTGTGTGAATGGTGGTAACCGAATGTGATATCGTGTTGCACCCTATGTATTGTGCCTCACATGGTATCTCTACACGATGAACAGGTTCCCCTGTGGCGGGATGAATCGCTGGTTGAGCGATATACTCCTGAAGTTTTCATTCGTTTATCATTTCTTGCACCATTTTCTTCAAATCCCTGCAAGAGTCTGTGGTATGACTATGAAATTGATGGAACTCGCAAAAGTCCGTGCGATTTTTAGCTCGTTCTGGCTGCTGTCCTCTATTATAGGGTAAGTGATTTTGTACTTCCCATCGATATTCTTGAGGATCTCGGATATTGGGGTGTTTAACTTCGTGTAGTCAGGGTCTACAAATTTTTACTTCTTACGTCGGGTTTGGTCTCTCCCTTTGCATGCTCCACTCCGATGTTTATCGAATTGTGTAGATCCGTTGTTGGATCTTCCTGCTCCTTGGGTGGGCACCTGGGGGTTCTGTGCTCCACTATGTTAGCTCCTCTAGTGGTTCCTTTCACCAGCTTGTCGTAAGTGCCATATTGAAGTTCTTCTAGGGATATGTAATCCTCTTGGATCTCCCTTAGTTTTCCCAGGTTTGGTGGCATGGTTTCGTACATGCGGACAAATATTGGGTTTGTCTTTCTCAGACTATTTTTGAATCCCAAGATCTCGTAGGCCTCTGGGACCCTTCTGATCTCAACACACAGTTTCCTTCATCGTGTTACTAGCGATCAAAGTGACTCGTTTGTCCCTCGAGCTAGTTAAAACATCATGTCGATCTCTGGTTTGACTCTACTGATATGTATGTATGTTTCTAAGAACAACTCGGATGGTTGGCAAAGGACCTGACTGACTCCTTTGGGAGGTTATTGACCACATTAGGGATTCATATTTTAGACTAGATGGAAAAAACCTACACATAACTACATCGTAGTGGCTCCACTGAGTTAGAGTCATTCGGTACAGTCTAAGATGTTCTATCGCGTCACCTGTCCCATTGAAGGGAGTTGCAAATGTTGGAAGCGAGCATTACCTCGGAAAGGGTTGGATCAATAGGTGCATCGCTAGGGGGGATTACCTTGCCTCCTGCATCACCTCTGCCAGTTTTTTACTGTCTTGCCTTCCAGTAACTTCCCTGCACATCGCCTCGATATGGAAAGTTGGGCTTGTATATAATCATCTATGAGACTCCTTTCGGCCTTCGTTCTTCTCCCTTTGGCCCTCTCGGTCGAGAAAGAGGTTTCTGGTCGACGATATCTTGAGAATCCTCGGCTGATTGTTCGGTATGGGAAATTATCTTAGAGTGAATGGACTTTGAAGTCTCCCATCGCCTAGGGTTGGTAACTACGAGCTTTTCGGCCTCACCGTTAATCTTTACTCAATTTTATTTGTTCATCTCTCGTTTATGCTTTGGATCGAAGACGATAACTTCTTCTCGGACGATCTGGATCCAAGTCCGGGCTCTTTGCTTCCTTTCAAACATCCCTACTGCTTCGTTGAGGTGTCAAGGATATCAATTTTCATCATCCCGCAATCTTCGTTCCGATTGTTGCCTCGGATCATAGGGGTTTTCGCCAACCCGACGCAGTGGTTTCTTCGCCTCCAGCCACCTCCTGCCCGTTCTAGCCTCCTGTTTTGTTTCTCCAATCTTTTCATTCTCTCATCCTGTGCTTCTTGAGCTTTGAGGATGGTTGTGATTGTGGCAATGGTATCGTACGAGCCAAAATTATTATTCTTTTGGGCTCATTGTTTAATATTTTCCTTGGAAAACGATCCAACCCTCCTGGTTGTGTTAGATGAATATCATCTTGCCCTTCGAAGGGGTATTCATCTCCATCAGATCTAGAATTATCGGTTAATCCTTCCCGATATTGGTCATCAGGTTGTCCCTCTCTTGGGAGTGCACCGTTGTGCATGGTTTCGCCGAGTTCCATCTCGGCTAACCCGTCTAGTTGGGCCCCACCATTTTCGCCTTGGATCATACGAGTAGATTGCCTCGTCACCATCGCCTTACCTGCGATATATGCAATAATACTTAATTTGTCTTTTCACTCAGAAAAGTGGAACCCTAGTTCTGCAGGTCATGTGCAGCTGCTAAGTCATAATTTAGGCTGGACAAATAAGTACAGGAAGACTTTAAAGCAAATTTTGGAGACATGTGAAGATGTCAAAACATTCTCTTCTTGTATAGGACTTCATTGATGGAAAAAAAGGTGTTTCGTCGGTTTCTCTTCTCATGAGAAAGTACCCATCTCCATACGTCATGCTTATGCAAGTAAAAATCAGATCATGATGATGGAGCATATCTTTCCATTTTAGGAAGTATTTTTCATCATCTTTTCAACTTTTGATTTTTAACAAACTTTAAGTTTGATTAGTGATTATATACTCATTAACCCTTCCCCTTGACTTAGAGTTGTATTTCTAAGAAGAAGATTATGGGTTATCTTGAGTTTTGTTAAAGACGAAAAATCATCATGAACAGTTCATCCTTTCAACTTTCATAAAAATCTAACTTTCTTAAGAATTTTACTGAATAAGCTCGTCCCTGCTCGTTCATGGAGGAGATCGCTTGAATGCCGAAGTTTAAAGAACTCTGTTTTCACCACGATCTTCTACTCTCGTGAACATCTTGAGGAAGGTAAAGGAAATCTATAAAGAACAAAAAATCTTGAGAAAATAAGTGAAAGATATGTAGATCTATTGATTTTTGAGGTTCTTCTAGACTTCACAGATCGTAAAAGACAGTGTTGAGTCCGAGCTCAACTCATGAATCTTAACAGGAAACTACACAGTGGGTTGAAATCCACTTCTCTTAGAGAGATTATGAAATAATATAGAGCTGTTGTTAGGGAGGTAGATTATATCTTCATACCTCCATGTTTCTAGCGCCAAAATGTAGTTGCATCTTTTATGATGGACACATCCACATACATCTAAAGACTAAAATCTATCTAACATTCAAGATAAGAAGATGAACAAGTATGAAAGTAAAGATTAACACAAGCATATAACGTGGTTCGGCCATAAAGACCTACATCCACGGGAAAGAAGATGTTTTCTTTATTGATTATAAGGTCTTACCCTTGAAAGAGCTACAAATCTCACTAAGATCTCTTACTCTCTCTCTATCTAGATCTCTCTCAGATATTCTCTATAGAAAGACCATCTAATAATACATTAGCTAACATGTACATCTC
>JAJJWX010002160.1:0-20757 GCA_023529315.1 Papaver bracteatum | reverse complement strand
TTCATTTTCGGAAAAGTTTAGACTGGTTTAGTGTCATAAACCTGTTTTTTATGTTTTGCTTTTAGTCTCAGTTGTTAAAGTCCACCAGCGTTCTTCACAGGACACCCCCTGTTTTTGGGGTTAGTTTCTTTCTGTTAGAACTTGTGTCTTCCACACGAGTAGTCCTTAGATTCCCATTTGTGGTTGATATTAGCCTGTAATCAACTCTGGGTGGACTATGAAGAATTTATAAATGAAAATTTGCTTTTCTATCCTAATTTCTCTTCTCATCCAAGTCTAATCTCTATCCTTAGAGATTCTGAGTTGTTTCTGATCTAATTGGTAGTGTAGATCACTACAATTGGTATCAGAGCACTCAATTCTGAGTGTTCCTGTGTGATTATGGTAACCCAAAAAGAATTCGACGCCCTTAACAAGAGGTTTAATGAGTTATCTAAAGAGAAGAGTGAAGGTTTTAAAGAGTTGAGTAAGAAGATGGACGAATCTCAGCAATTAATATCTTCTTCTCTACTAGCAAGTCTGGGAGAGTTGTTGCAAACTCAGCTGGCTTCAATAAAGGCTAAGGTTATAAATCAACACAAATCTGGAGATGGGGTGCTTGGAACTCCATTCACTCGAACAACCAAAACTGGTGAGAAGGGTCCTGAAACTGAAGGTAATAGAAATATTCTTTGTAATCCCATTTCACATACCCATAAACCAAAGATAGAGTTTCCAAGATTTGATGGAACTAATCCCAGATCTTGGATTAGAAAGTGCAATAATTTTTTTCAATTACATGTTATGGATGAGGAACGAAAAGTTACGATGGCTTCATTATATCTAGATGGTAGAGCCGATGTGTGGTATCAGGATTACCAAGTGAATAAGGAATTGATTTTGTGGGAAGAATTTTTCACTGAGTTGAACTTTAGATTTCAAGAGCTAGGCCATGATGATATAGTAGGGGAGTTCAATAAATTGTTTCAAGAGAATACTGTCCTTGAGTATCAAGAATTTTTTGAGGAATTGAAAGCTCTCATGCTTGCTAAGAACCCATATTTAACTGAGTCATATTTCACTTCTAGTTTCATCGCCGCTTAAAGGAAGAAATTAGAATGGCAAAGGCAAATGCACTCTCCAACCTTCCTGAATCAGGCAATCTATTTGGCTAGGATGCAGGAAGCCTTACTAGACAAAACATCTAAGAAGACTAAGTTTGCTTCCAAACTTCCTCCTCTGACATTGGGGGGAAGCAGTGCAAAGAGTTTTGTCACTATTCCTAAGTCAAGCTCTCCATCACCAAAGGGAAATGTGAACTCAACATCTCTCCCCATTAAGAAGTTAACATATGCATAGATAAGGGCAAGAAGGGAGAAAGGACTCTTCTATAACTGTGATGAAGTATTTCAGAAAGGCCATAAATGCATTAAAAAACAATTGTATATGCTGGTAGGAGAAGAAGAAGAATCATCTAGCTCTGAGGGGGACTCACCAGAAAGTGCTCCACTGATCCAAGAATTATAAGAAGAGGTAGAGATTTCTTTACATGCTCTCTCTGGTAATGTGTCACATAATACCATCAGAATACAAAGACTCACTGGGAATAAGAGAAGATTTACTATTTTGATTGATAGTGGGAGTACCCACAGTTTTTTAGACCCTGAAGTGGAAAAACTGAGTGGAACTTTGGTTGAGCCCACAACCTCCCTTCCAGTTGCAGTGGCTGATGGCAATAAGGTACTCAGTGAAGCCAAATGCCCACAATTTTCTTGGATTATGCAGGGCCATCACTTCTCTTCAGAGGTCAGATTATTATCCTTGGGTGGTTGTGACATGGTTTTGGGGGTAGATTTGATGAGGAATTTCAGTCCTATTCAGTTTGACTTCACCAAATTCACTATCTCATTCATAAAAGATGGAAGCAATATTGAGTTGAAGGGAAATAATGAGAAATAAGAATTTCATCTATATCTGCAAAACCTTGTCATAAGTTCATCAAGAAGAGCTCTCATGGAATAATGGGGAAACTATTCTGCATCACAGCTAAAGAGGTACAACCACAAACCCCTGAGGTTATTAAACCTCTTCTATCAACATATTCTAGCATTTTTCAAGAGCCTACCTCATTACCCCCACAAAGGCTCCATGACCACCACATACCCTTACACCCTAATACCACCCCTCCAAATCAGAGGCCTTATAGAATACCTTATGTCCAAAAAGAGGTTGTTGAAAAATTGGTGCAAGAAATGTTGAAGTCTGAGGTAATTAAACCTAGCAACAACCCTTTCTCTTCACCTGTTTTGCTAGTCAAGAAGAAGGATGGTAGTTGGATATTTTATGTGGACTACAGGAAGGTGAATGAGTTAACTGTCAAGGAAAAATACCCAATTCATGTTATTGAAGAGATTTTGGATGAGCTGAAGGGTGCTAAGGTTTTATCCAAGATAGATTTGAGAGCTGGATGCCATCAAATAAGAGTTTGTCCAGCTGATACACAGAAGACTGCATTCAAGACATACCAAGGACACTATGAGTTCTTAGTGATACCTTTTGGACTGACAAATGCCCCAGCTAGCTTCCAAGCACTTATAAATGATGTGTTCAGACCATATTTAAGGAAATTTATTCTAGTTTTCTTTGATGACATATTGGTCTACATCCACAACATGGAATCTCACTTACATCATCTCCAGCTTACCCTCACAACTCTCAAGGACCATTCCTTATTAGCAAAGCTTAGTAAATGCTCATTTGGCCAAGATAAACTAGAATACTTGGGGCACATTATCTCAGGGGAAGGGGTTGCTGCAGACCCAACCAAAATTGATAGCATGATCAGGTGGCCAACTCCAAAGACCATCAAGGACTTGAGAGGTTTTCTGGGATTGACAGGTTATTATAGGAAGTTTGTGAAGAATTATGTGATTATTACCAAACCCCTTACTGAATTAATGAAGAAAAATAACTTCCAATGGAACAGCTCAGCTCAAGAAGCCTTTGAAAGACTTAAAGAGGCAGTTACTTCCACCCCAGTGCCGGTATTACCAGATTTTAACAAGCTATTTGAGCTGTCTACTGATGCCTGTGACACTGGAGTAGGTGCTTTGTTGATGCAAGAAGGCAGGGCCATAACATACTACATCAAAATCATGGGACCAAGGTTCCTTGCTATATATGTCAACATATGAAAAGGATTTAATGGCAGTGGTGATGGAAGTGACTAAGTGGGGGCCCTACCTCTTGGGAAAAAAATTTGTAATCTACACTGACCATCAAAGCATCAGATACTTCATGGATCAAAGGATGCATTCCTTACTACAAAAGAAATGGTTAGCAAAACTTTTAGGGTATGACTATGAGCAAAGGTATAAAAAGGGTTTAGAAAATTTGGTTGCTGATGCACTATCAAGAGTACAACTGGAGGAGAAGTCCCAATGTCAGAGTTTTACCTTGTTGCAGCCAAACTGGTTGAAGGAGGTGCAGGAGAGATATAAAGAAGATTCAGTTGCTGATCATATGATTCCACAGCTCACCTTGCAAGAACCCAAGGAGAGTGATTTTAATTACCAGCAAGGGATGTTAAGATATTAAGTAAGACTTTACGTTGGACAAGAAGAAGGTATAAGGCAGAAGGTCATTTACTCATGTCACTCCTCATATGTTGGTGGACTAACTGTAGTTCAAGCTACCTACCAAAGAGCCAAGCTTTATTTCTTTTGGGCAGGCATGAAAAAAGACATTAAAGAAGTGGTGAGCACTTATGAAATATGTCAGCAACACAAAGGTTTCAACACTGTACCAGCTGGCTTACTGCGACCACTTCCAGTACCCAGTGAAGCATGGGAGCATATCAGCATGGATTTCATAACGGGATTTCCAAAAGCATAAGGTACAGAGGTAATACTAGTGGTGGTGGATATATTTACAAAGTTCAGCCATTTTTTGGCATTGAGTCACCCCTACACTGCAATATCTGTGGCCAAGGTATACATAGATAATATCTACAAACTGCATGGTCTCCCAAAATCAATAGTTTCAGATAGAGATGTTGTGTTTGTGAGTAACTTTTGGAAGGCCCTATTTACTAGATTGGGAACATCTCTACATTTGAGTACTGCCTATCATCCTTAGACAGATGGACAGACTGAAATATTAAATGCTTGCCTAGAATCATATCTCAGATGCATGACCAGCTACAAGCCAAGAAAGTGGGTGACATGTATAGCCACGACTCAATGGTGGTATAACTCCAGCTACCATACAAGTCTGAAGATCTCACCTTTTGAATCCTTATTTGGGTATGCACCTCCTCAATTTGGCATCTCCACCTCAAAGCAGGGAGTTAGTGCTGAAGCAGACAACTACTTTGAACAGAGGCAAGCAATGAAAGCACTACTGAAAGAATCTCTAGAGATGGCTCAGCACAGAATCAAGTCCCAAGATGACAAAAACAGGACAGAAAGGTCACTTGAGGTGGGAGAATGGGTGTATTTATGATTACAACCTTACAGGCAATCCTCAGTTCAGGTGAGAAGAAATCTCAAACTCACTGCTAAATTTTTTTGGACCTATCAAATAGAAGAGAAGGTTGGAAAGGTGGCTTACATGCTAAAGTTACCTGAGGGATCAAAGATTCATCCAACATTCCACGTGTCTCAGCTAAAGCTCAAGCTAGGGGTTGGGGTTATTCCCCAAACAAACTTTCCTGCCACAAAAAAAAAGGAGAACTTAAAATTAAGCCACTGCAGGTGCTGAACACTAGGATAATAAATAAGAATTACCTAATTGTTCCTCAAATCCTGGTTCACTGGGATGGGATTACTGTTGATGAAGTTACTTGGGAGGACAAGCATTATATGGTTGTACAATTTCCAAAACTGATTCTTGAGGAAAAGAATCTTCAGAAGGAGAGGGAATTGTCATAAACATTTTTTTTTATGTTTTTCTTTTAGCCTCAGTTGTTAAAGGCCACCTGCGCTCTTCTCAGGGCACCCCCTGTTTGTGGGGTTAGTTTCTTTCTGTCAGAACTCGTGTCTTCCACATGAGTAGTCCTTGGATTCCCATTTGTGGTTGATATTAGCCTGTCATCAACTCTGGGTGGACTATGAAGAATTTGTTAATGAAAATTTGCTTTTCTCTCCCAATTTCTCTTCTCATCCAAGTTTAATCGCTATCCTTAGATATTCTGACTTGTTTCTGATCTAATTTTTAGTGTAGATCACTCCATTTAGTTTACTGCTTTCTTTGTGCGCCTTTTCTGATTTCTTTGGTGTTTGATACAGTTTAGCTAGTTCATTAGATGTGTTTCAATGAAATTCGTATGTTGGAATATAAAGGGATGCTGCTCTGATAGGAAATGGCTGCATGTTTTAAATCTATATAGGAAGTTTAAAAATGACGCTATTTGCTTGATTGAAACAATGGTTGATGAACACACTGTTCAAAAATATTATCATCATTTTCCTTATGATGCCTGGTTCATTGTCCCTTCCATGGGTAATTTGGGTGGATTAAATTTAGGTTATTTTGAAAAATCCATCATAGAAATTATAAACTCTTCCTTAAATATGATTCATATAGTGTGTGACGTCACCCCCCTGTTTATGGGTGAAAACTACTTCTGCTGGTTTTTGTAATTTGGGGTGTGTGGATGAGAAGTGAATCTAAACCCTAAACAAATGCACTGCGCGATGAGTTATTTTGATTCGAGAGATCAATCTTTACAATTCTGGCCTAAACCAAGAAATAGCCGTTCCAGACTTGTTTCGGTCACAAAGTGAAGGAGATTGGGTTGATCTTAGGGAGGGAAGCGAAGAAGGTGTTGAGATTGTGAAGGTGTAGGCTTGCTTATGACTTGTAAAAAAAGATGAGCAGGCTTACGATTAATGCAAGCAGGCTCTGGGTGTTTGAATACATATTGTATTAACACTTGGTTTCTGTGTTGTTGTCTTTTTGTTTGAAAATAGGGAGGAGAACCTATTTATACAAGTCATTTTAGCCTTATTCACGTCTCTCGTAGGAAGTGGGGTGATGGAGTAGTGGAGTGGTGTGTTAGTATCACACGATCAATCTTTCCCACTTCTCCCATCATCACTAACCGTCTATGTCTTCCTAACACGTTCTTGTGATGGCTCGTTGCACGCTGCACGCTGTAAACCTCCAGACCAATACCCCAGTATGTATCCCCCAGTTTGTGACATGATTGATATCTTGAGTGTGTGGATCATGGGACCCACAGAAGGTGGCATGTAATGCTAGTTAAATAACTAAGTTATTTAGGAAGTCGATACTTGTAAAGTATCGTGTGTATTATATGCATGTCATGCATCGAATGTATTCGGCATATATGAAGCATCGTTGTTGAGCATCATGCCCTGCCAACTTCACGTGAGGGTTTGGAGGCTGCGATTGCAAATCCTCAATTGACCGATAACATGGTGTGGTAGAGTGGCATACGGTGATCACGGTGATACTTCACTGGTCGCCTAAATCTTATCCTAGGCCGTCTTTCCGAGCTGGCGAAGTTGGACGGACGAGATGATCAACGACCCACATCTGCGACCCTCGGATTAGGGTTTAGGAGGTGCGCGAGTGTACTCCTTCATCTTGGTCGAATCCAAGCATGGGAGGCGTTTCATGGAGGACCGATCAGGCATGCGTGTAGACGACATGCTGATGTTCATGCCCATGCTTCACTTTCCCATGAAGGTTTGAACTAGGCCACTCAAATTTACCGGTAAAGTTGAGTGGATGAGATCGATTTGCGACAGAAATTCTATGCCGCAAAGGATTCTTAAAGGGGCGCGGTATGCCACCTTCAAGACACGCGTTTCGAGACGACCAAGCTTGGTCGGTCTCGACCGTTTAGTACAACTTGTAGGTGGTAGGCTGGTATTTATGCCTATACTTGACTGTCCTATGGAAACGTGATCTAAGCCACTCAATTTGTCTGGCGAAGTTGAGTGGTCGAGATCAATTTATGATTTAGGAAGTGTGAGCATGCCAGTTTGGGCGCACGAACCAAGGCGCCTGACCAAGGATGGCTTTGGCCGATTGGTGGGTCATGAAGTCAGGCCCGCGGTGGTCATGCTAGCATGTTCGGCCTTCCCTAATGTTTCATCTTTGCCTTCCATTCAATCCTGCGAAGATGGAACGCACGAGATGACTTTGCGACACATACATGATGCCGCAAGCCCGTGCATCATGCTTGGTTGGTGCACACATATTGGGACAACCAATCATGGTTGGTCCTGACTGATTGGTCATGTGTGTAGGCAGGAACACAGTGATCGTGTTGACATGCTCTGGGCCCTTTGAATCTACTTCTACACCTTCCATCTATGCATGCGAACCCTAATTTAGGGTTTTTTTCCATTTCGTTTGGTTTGGACGGTTTGGAAAGCTATGCCACCCATTTTGGGGAGGCCGATCATGCGGGTCCCGTATTGGGTCGGCAATGAATGTTCCAATACCTGCTTGGGGGTATTGGATTTGATCCCGACCATCCAATCATGCCTGCAAAGTTGGATGACCGTGATCGTTTCTAGACTGTTACAGACAGTGTAGACGCTCAATCGGGTTAGTATAACACACCGAGAGTTACACACTCAATCGGGCTAGTATAACACACCGAGAGTTACACACTCAATCGGTCTAGTATAACACATCGAGAGTTACAGCCTATACGGGCATTTCGTGCATGCCTCACTGTTGGTACTTGGATATTCATGCTACTCTGCTGCGAGTAACAATCAGTCATCATGCTGCACCAATAATGAGAGTTCTTCTAGGAACAACACAGGAAATACAAGTCCTTCTATGCATTCATCAATAATGCTAAAATTCACAGAATATTCGGGGAATTGTTGCTAAATGCTCCACTCTAGGTGAATTAACAAAGCCAATAAGTATTCATCACTTATAAAATAGTCTCATCCTCTGCAAGATGGTTACACAAAAATTGGTTTTACAACTTTAGCCCTGAACTAAAATCCACTATCAACATTAAGTCACATGCCTAGCACATCGGGGTTACACTATTGTGGGGTAGGCATAAGACGGTGACAGTTAAAGATAAAACTTATGAGACAAAGTTAGATGTTACCAAGAGAGACGGGTCATCATGTCCTTGGATCATGTCACGTTCAACAGGCATCTAGGCGAGCATTCCCTTAGTATGATGTCGGTCTTTCCTGCTTCAATCGACCTTGCTATGCCTAGTTCTGTTGAGGGCCTGCTCCGTGCTTGCTCCGTTCGAATGCTGGTCTTGCTGGATCGGCCTTGCTATGCCTGATTAGGTCGAAGGTATATTGTGCCTGCTTCGCTCAATCGTGGGGTTGTGCCTAATCGACGGACTGCTTCATCTGCTTCGTTCGTGGGACTACTGCGCCTGCTTAATCGAACGTGGGCTTGATGTGCCTAATCGACAGACTGCTGCGCCTGCTTCGTTCGTGGTAGTACTCCAGGTGTGACGACGAACTTGGTCGGACCGGTTTCCTCTTTCGGGTATTTGAGCCAAAAATGGAATAGAACTTGTATCTTCTCTTCCTATAGAAAACTGTGCATATAACCCTGAACGAATATGGACCCCACCATGTATATGCTTCAACCAAACGTCACCCTGTCGTACTTATTTGATAGGCATGTGGGCCCGCATACTTCGCTTAACCGCGGGATTCATCGTGCGCCTGATTGATAGACCGTGGGCTTGTTGTGTCTGCTTCGGTTAAACGTGGCTCCACTGTGTACATGCTTCAAACTTCGGCACTATCATGTGCCTTATTTTCCCGTACGGTTGATGTGGTTGCTCGAGCGTCATCCTTAAAACATCGACCCTGCTATCTTGACCAATCACCGGCCTTGTTTCCTTGACCTTGCCGCCTTCTTCGCTCAAATGTGGGACCCACTGCATTCTTGGTTTGCTCAAAAATGAACCTTGTGTGCTCAAATATGGATGTGGGTCCTGTAGAGAGCGTTGAAGCAGCTTCTGGAGAGAACAGGTCCCGAATAGTGTTGAAGCAGCTTCTGCTGGAGGGAGCGTTGAAGTGTTGAAGCGACTTATTCTTCTGGAGAGAGAGCTAGAATGCCTTCTTCTGGAGAGAACATTGAAGCGTCTTGGAGGGAGCGTTTGAAGCGGCTTCTACTGGAGGGAGCGTTGAAGCGGGCTCTTCTTCAGTTTGGTTTCCCCTTACAAATTACATACTTCTTGATTGGCCATCTCTCTTGTGTTGAAGAAGTTCTTGATTGACGGCGAAGGAATTTCATGTTGAGCCTCAGTCCCCAAGCGTGATTTATATGGTTCTATCTTGTATGGTCGGTGAGTTTACCATAATAAAGATATCTCCATCTCTTCTCCGTGACCCTATTACTTCTCCATAGGAAAATAAAATATGTAGAAGTTCAGATTACCTCTGTCCGTAGTGGTTGTTTCTATCGTGAAGCTTAGGCATTGGCACTCTTTATACAACGGTAGAGATCACCTCGTTATTAGAGGGATACACTGGAACCGATAGCTTTCTTGATGTTTCTTCATGGAATAGAGAAGAGGGAGACAGTCCCTACCCGCCAGTATCCAGAGCTCTCGACTTGATAGATGTTTCCACGCTTTTACATCTGCTCTCTAGAGTATATCCTCATCTTTGTCCATCTTGGAATCATAATGATAGCGTGCTTGCATCTCTCTAAATTCACCATCTTTGAGATGGGCAGTGGTAAGAAGTCTCCAGTCATACTCCCTTGGTAATGCAACTACTTCTTCTACGAGAGACAGATTCTGAAAGCGTCTCCTATTGACTTAGCTACCGTCAATCCAGATATGGAATATCTTGGACGTTATTTCACCATTATGGCAGTCGTGTATGTGGTACTGGAGTTGGAGTTGGCGTACAGGATGTTGTATCTCAGGTGGTTTTCCTCTTACTGCTTCGGAGAAATTGGTTCTTTCTAGCAGGGTAGATGTTGTTGTAGATGAGCGTTCAATAGCTCCAAAGGATGACCAAAAGCGCAGATTCTCCAACATAGCACGATAGACGTGCACCACTGTCTGATAGAGTGACTCATTTAGATCTTGCTCAAAATGACGCATGAACATCATTATCTTCTTGAGGCTGCTCTCTTGAGGTATCGGCTCCAGGGAAAGATTGCCACCATAGATCGTTGATACATTGCACTGGCATTCTTTAAACCAAATGGCAGTACAGTATAATAAAAATTTCCGAGAAGAGTTCGAAAAGATATCTTACTTGCATCATGCTCGTACATCCTCATCTGGTTGTAGCCGCTACATTCATACATGGAGAAGAACATGTCGTGTCCGCTGGTGGCATCCACTAACATGTCGATGTTAGGTAGAGGAAAATCATCTTTGGGGAAGCATCTTCTCAAGTCTCTGAAATCCACACAAATACCGATCTCGTGTCTGAACTGTCTCTGAGACTGTTTAACCGGATTGGATCCAGGTATGACATGTAGATGATGGGTGACCAATTTTTCATCTAAACCTGTCCTTTCTTCATATGTCCAAGCGAATATGTCATGGTACTCTTTGAGAAGTTCCACAAGTTTCGTGCGTTCATCCGTGTACAAGGTTGAGCTGGCGGAGATAGGCCTAGGAAATTCCTCATTCCCGATGTTTACGACTTCGAGCTCATCAGTTGTGGAGTTGGTTCCACCTTGCGGATGTCGTGGAGTATCTGGCACTTTTTCTTCTTGTGTCCCGTGGTTGTTGCAGCATTCCGTTGAGCGGAGAAACTGGGTAGCAACCGTAGGTTCACATGATGAGGAATAGTTGGGACGCCTCGTCAGCAAGGATGCATCATGAGACTTAGCCTGCAATGATGCAAGTCGGTACTCCTCCCGGATTTATGCCCACGTGGGGAGTGGGATGCAATGAACTCTATCTGATTCCTCATGCGGAACTTCTCTTGGCTCAAATAATTCCACTCCACATATTGGTGCATAAGGAGACATTGACGCAGGAATACGAACGACTTCTTTATTCAGCATAGTCTTTAGGAATTGGTGATACGTCGAGGGGACGATCCTATTATCATGAATCCATGGTCTTCCCAGTATCATATGGTGGTCCGGCTATTTTTATATGACTTTTAATTTCACCTTTGATTGGATGGGCCCTACAGATAAGCTCAGATTGACATACCTGCACGTGTTGGTTTGGTTTCCTTCAAAGTCTGTCATCGTGGTAGGCTTCCGTACGACCTTGCTGGGGCGAACCTTGGCCGTCCTGAGTGTCTTTAGGGTAATCACATTCGAAGACGCTCCTATGTCGATGAGGGACCTATTGAACTATGAATCCTTTATGCGTGCAGTAATGTGTAGGGCCCGGTTGTGACCTTCTTCCGCCATCATGTCTTCTTCTGTAAATGTAACGTTATTAGCAGACATCTCCGGTATTTTGGAGGCTTCTGGGCATAAAGGAGTTAACTGTACATCCAAGGTTATCTGGTTGATTGCAGCAAACGTCTCCGCCCGCTGATCCTTCGAGAGGTGTAAAATTTCGCACAAACTTTCCACTAGAGAAGCAGCCTCCTGATCCACCAACCCCTGGTTCATAGTGAAATTGTTGACTTGCAGAGGATCGTTGTGAGGATCAGTCCCCAGTGTATAAATCTATATGACATGGGAGCCGCTCATTTCTGATGTCATCTTCATGAGGAGATTGAGTATGCCGTTTATCGTTTCTTTGATCAGGTTCATGTTCTTCGTGTTAATCCTCTACACCCGTGCAAACTCGATCAATGTTGGGATTCTTGCGATTACACCATCAAACACGCCATATGGAGGAGGAACATCTTCGTTGGAGGAACTTCGACCGGGATTTGAAACTTTTGGGGGAGTCCTAAGACCAACCATTTTGAAATCATCCAATGGGATTGGGTATTGAAGAAATTGATATTGCAACCGAGAGATTAATCTCCCACTGTGGTCGCAAATTGTTTATAGGTGAAAACTAATTCTTCTAGTTTTGGTAATTTGGGGTGTGTGGATGAGAAGTGAATCTAAACCCTTAACAAATGCACTGCGTGATGAGTACTTTTGATTCGAGAGATCAATCTATACAATTCTGTCCTAAACCAAGAAATGGTCGTTCCAGACTTGTTTCGGTCACAAAGTGAAGGAGATGGGGTTGATATTAGGGAGGGAAGTGAAGAAGGTGTTGAGATTGTGAAGGTGTAAGCTTGCTTATGACTTGTAACAGAAAGATGAGAAGGCTTACGATTAATGCCAGCAGGCTCTGGGTGTTTGAATACATGTTGTATTAACACTTGGTTTCTGTGTTGTTGTCTTGTTGTTTGGAAATAGGAAGGAGAACCTATTTATACAAGTCATTTGAGCTTTATTCACGTCTCTCGTAGGAAGTGGAGTGATGGAGTGGTGTGTTAGTGTCACACGATCAATCTTGCCTACTTCTCCCATCATCACAAACCGTACATGTCTTCCTGACACGTTCTTGTGATGGCGTGTTGCACGCTGCACGCTGTAAACCGCCAGACCAATACCCCAGTATGTATCCCCCAGTTTGTGACATGATTGATGTATTGAGTGTGTGGATCTTGGGATCCACATAAGGTAGCATGTAATGCTAGTTAAATAACTAAGTTATTTAAGAAGTCAATACTTGTAAAGTATCGTGTGTATTCTATGCATGTCATGCATCGAATGTATTCGGCATATATGAAGCATCGCCGTTGAGCATCATGCCCTGCCTACTTCACGTGAGGGTTTGGAGGCTGCGATAGCAAATCCTTCCTTGACCGACCAAATGGTGTGGTAGAGTAGAAGATGGTGATCACGGTGATACTTCACTGGTCGCCTAACTCTTATCCTAGGCCATCCGTTCGAGCTGGCGAAGTTGGATGGACGATATGATCAATGACCCACATCTGCGGCCCTCATATTAGGGTTTAGGAGGTGCGCGAGTGTACTCCTTCATCTTGGTCGTATCCAAGCATGGGAGGCGTTTCATGGAGGACCGATCAGGCATGCGTGTAGACGGCATGCTGATGTTCATGCCCATGCTTCACTTTCCCACGAAGTTTTTATCTAGGACACTCAAATTTACCGATGAAGTTGAGTGGCTGAGATCGATTTGCGACAAAAATCCTATGCCGCAAAGGATTCGTAAAGGGGGGCGGAATGCCACCTTCAAGCTTGGTTGGTCTTGGCCGTTTGGTACAGCGTGTAGGTGGTAGGATGGTATTCACGCCTATACCTGACTGTCCTATGGAAACGTGATCTAAGACACTCAATTTTTCTGGCGAAGTTGAGTGGTCGAGATCAATTTATGATTTAGGAAGTGTGACCATGCCAGTTTGGGCGCACGAACCGAGGCACCTGACCAAGGCTGGCTTTGGCCGATTGGTCGATCATGAATCCGGGCCCGCAGTGGTCATGCTAGCATGTTCGACCTTCCCTAATGTTTCATCTTTGCATTCCATTCAATCCTGCGAAGATGGACGCATGAGATGACTTTGCGACACATACATGATGCCGCAAGCCCCAATTAGGGATTTGTCGGCCGTGCATCATGCATGGTTGGTGCACACGAATTGGGACAACCAATCATGGTTGGTCATGACCGATTGGTCATGTGTGTAGGCGGCCCCACAGTGATCGTGTTGACATGATCTGGGCCCTTTGAATCTACATCTACACCCTCCATCTATGCCTGCGAAGATGGATGGTTGAGATCGTTTTGCGACACATGTAATGTGCCGCAAACCCTAATTTAGGGTTTTTTGTCCATTCCGCTTGGTTTGGACGGTTTGGCAAGCTATACCACCCCTTTTGGAGAGGCCGATCATGTGGGGCCCGCATTGGGTCGACAGTGAATGTTCCAATACCTGGTTAGGGGTATTGGATTTGATCCCGACCATCCAATCATGCCTGCAAAGTTGGATGACCGTGATCGTTTCTATACTATTACGGACAGCGTAGATGCTCAATCGGGCTAGTATAACACACCGAGAGTTACATGCTCAATCCGGCTAGTATAACACACCGAGAGTTACAACCTATACGGGCATTTCGTGCATGCCTCACTGTTAGTACTTGGATATTGATGCTACTCTGCTGCGAGTAACAATCAGTCATCATGCCGCACCAACAATGAGAGTTCTGCTAGGAACAACACAGGAAATACAAGGCCTTCTATGCATTAATCAATAATGCTAAAATTCACAGAATATTCGGGGAATTGTTGCTACATGCTCCATTCTAGGTGAATTAACAAAGCGAAGAAGTATTCATCACTTATAAAATAGTCTCATCCTCTGCAGGATGGTTACATAAAAATTGGTTTTACAAATTTAGACCTGAACTAAAATCCACCATCAACACCCCCGTATTAAGAACCGCCTTATTTCGTTTGTGTATGGGTCTTTAAGTAGCATGGGAATGAAAATGCAATGAAATTTTCTGAGTATTTTAAATGAAGATACAAATAGGACTTGGTTGCTTCTAGGGGATTTCAACTTCATTATGCATGAATCTGAGAAACAAGGGGGTATTGCTAAAAACTCTCTTGTGCCGTATTTCATCAGAAATAAAATGATTGATTTAAAACTCAATGAAGTTTTCTCCTTTGGAAATCCTTTTACTTAGTGTAATAGAAGATTCAAAGTTCCGACCGAGCTTATTTTTGAAAAGTTGTATATGAATTTTATGAATGATAGATGGGTGTCTTTACTGCCTCAAACTATGGTTAAAAATTTAGGTCGTGTCTATTCTGACCACTGTCCTATTCTGCTCAATTGTTTTCACCAAGAAGATAAACTACATATTTTTAAATGTTGGCAGTTAAGTCCAGAGTTTAAGAATGTTTTGATTATTTCCTGGTCTAAGTTTGTGAAGGGTTCACCAAGCTTCATTGTTGCTGGTAAGTTTAAGAACCTTAAACATGACTTAAGTTGTTGGAATCAAAATTCTTTTTTAGGCATATTAAAACTATAATAGGAAAGCTAAACTATGAAATTGAAAGGCTCTAATCTATGCCATAAGCTCCTTCGATTGGTTCTTTCATCCTGAATTTTTCGAAGCAACTTGATTATTGGTATGAGATTGAAAATGAGTTTTATAAACAGAAGTCTAGAATAGACTACTTTAACTATTATGACAAGAATACCAACTTCTTTCATAATACAATTAAGCTCAGAAATATGTATAGTACTATACATACTTTACAAGATGGTCAAGGAAATTAGTTAGAATGCAGAGAACAAGTGGTCTCTCTTCTCACCTGCCATTTCAAAAATATTTTTACATCTTCACATCCAAATAATGCTGTTATTGAGGAAGTACTTAAAGACATTCAGCCTGTAATAACAAATGACATTAATATCATATTAGCGGTTATACTTACTGCGGAAGAATTTCATGAAACGATCAGAAACATGGTTCCTTGGAAATCACTGGGTCCGGATGGGTTCTCTGGTGGTTTGTTTTAGAGATAATTGGAATGACGTATCTTTAGAAGTTATCAATCATATCCAATCTTTCTTTCAAAAAAAATTTCTTCTTAAGTAGCTGCATCATACTTTTATTGCGCTAATCCCTAAGGTTAATAACCCTTCTACTCCAAATGACTTTAGAACTATCAGTCTATCAGTCTAACAAATAACATCTATAAGATTATTTCAAAAATTCTCATAAATAGATTAAAACATTTGTTTGATTCTCTCATGTCGCCTTTTCAGTATGCTTTTATAGCAAACATGCAGATTCAAGATAATATCCTAATCAGTCATGAAATTTTACACTTTTTTAAAACTAAGAAAAGAAATAATAATAAAAATGGATTTATGGCTATAAAGTTAGATTCATCTAAGGCTTTTGATCGTCTTGAGTGGCCGTTTATTCTTGCAGTGTTTAAAAAGTTGGGTTTTTCAGATGATTGGTGTACTGATATCATAATGTATTAGTACAGTTTCTTACTCGGTAATGATAAATGGTTCGCCAAGAGATATCTTTTTTCCAACTAGAGGGATAAGGCAGGGGGATTGTATATCCCCTTACATCTTTATTTTATATATGGAAATGTTATCTCAACTCTTATTAAAGGGAGAAAACGAAAAACTAATTCAGGGTTTCAAATTGAGGAAAAATAGTCCCTCCATTTCTCACTTGTTTTTCGTAGATGACTACATGTTCTTTTCGAAATCCTCCTTAACTTATGCAAGAAATCTTATGAAGAACATTGATTCCTTTGCAAAAGCTTCAGGTCAGGCCATTAATTTCGAAAAATGTGGCCTTTTTACTAGCAATAAAATGCATCATAAGCATGTTAAATTATTAGCTAGGACTCTAGGAATTAAATTTCTCAGCACATCTGAAAAGTATCTAGGCACCCCCTTTGTTTGTTAATAGGAATAAGACAAAGTCATTCCAATTCCTTATAGATAAATTCTATAGCAGGCTGAGTAATTGCAAGAAAACAAACTTGAATATTGCTGGTAGAATTGTTGTCACTAAGCATGTCCTATCTAGTTTAGCTGTTTATCATGTCATGTTTCCCTTTCCCTAAAAATATCACTACAAAGATTGATTCAATTCAAAAAACTTTCTGGTGGTCGAAGAATGATCCCAGGAGAGCTGCTTATTACAGATCTTGGGGTGATATTGGTAAATCAAAATTAAATGGCGGCCTAGGAATTAAAAACACTTATGCTACTAACAAAGTCTTTATAGAAACAATTGGTTGGATAATGTGTAAAAAGCCAGATCTTTTAGTTTCTAGGTTCTTCAAGGATAAGTACTTCCCAAATCAAAATTTGCTAGAGATTGACAAAGCTGCAGAAGAACGTCTTGGATCAGGAAGGGTATAGTGAAAGGTATGAAAGTCATTAAATCTAATATAGTTTACAAAATCAATGATGGTAAGGCTACAAGTATTTGGTCTTCTAATTGGCTTCCATTTAGTAGCTCTCCTCCTATTTCAGTTAATCCAAACTTTGCAAATTACAACTTTGTTAGTGATCTTATCGATATGCAGAATAATTCTTGAAACTTTAATCTTATTACTTCTTTATTTTCTTGAGATGATATCAAAAGAATTCTTTCTCTTAGAAATAAATACCAATAAACAGGATGATATTATGTGGGCTCACACTAGCAATGGAAAGTTTACAGTAAAATCGGCTTATAAAGTGTTTATGAATGAAAGAGTTAGTGCAGAGGATGCTTCTTTCTGGAAGAAAGTCTGGTCTTTAGATTGTCTTCCTAAGATTAAGTTTTTCATGTGGAAAATATTTGCGTATATGCTGTCTGTTAACAGTGTCCTTAAGTTTTATAATCATGCGGTGGATGACTATTATTGTTTATGTAAGAATGATTCTGAAACTGTGTTGCATCTGTTCTTCCAATGTCCTGTTGTGTCCCATATTTGGTTTCCCCTTTCTCTATAGCATGTTGTTAGTGTGAATTATGACTGGGCAGATGATATTTTTCTGAGCTAGTTTCAAAATAATCTGGGCACTTCTCTGTATGCTGTTGATTGGCCTAGTATTGGTGCTATAGTTATGTGGTCAGTTTGGAAATTTAGATGTGATATGTTCTTTAAAAATACCACCATTAACCTGGAAAAGGTCATAATGGACACACGAATACTGATCAATACCTTTATGACTCCTTCTACTTCTTCAAATGTTTTGGGTAGAGTGGATATTAAAACTCCACTACAGGAAGTTGATTTCCTTATTTTTATTAATGGTTCTTTTAAAGATATTAATATGGGTATTAGAATGATTCTTTGTGATAATGCATGGATAGTAATTAGGTCAATAGAAGACTTTGGACTGGTTGAAGGTGTTGTTGGTGCTGAAGCAACAACCCTAATTTTGGTTATCTCTTGGGAAGAAGAGATGAACCTGTCTAAAGTCTTGTTTGTCACTGACTGCCTTCAATTGGTAGACTTTGTTAAAGAAGGCAGGGGAGAAGTGGAATGGATTTGTTGTGGTATTTTGGAAGAATGTCGGATTTCCCTTTCCAACCATTTTAGTTTTAATGTTGTACATATTAAGAGACTTAAAAATAAAATAGCGGACTGGCTTGCACGTCGGGCTAGAAAATTTCATTTGAAAACTTCATGGGTTTCTATTCCTCCTTTCTTGAATACTTTGTTGAGGAAAGAACCTTTATCTAATGTTTGTAACTTTCTTCTAAGTTAATGCTTTGGAGTGTTTCTTAGCAAAAAAAAAAAAAAAAAAAAAATCAGAGGTAGACCTTTATACGAGGTTTAATGTCCTTTTTATAAGTTGAATTTGTCAAAAAATTGAATTTTTAAAACCCAAATCTACTGACCATATGAACAGTTCGGCTGATAACTTGTCAGCCGAACCTCTTTTTTTTTTTTTTGAAAATATACCTAGGTTCGGCTAACAACTTATCAGCCGAACATAGGTATATTTTCAAAAAAAAAAAAAAAAAAAGAGGTTCGGCTGACAAGTTATCATCCGAACTTCACTCTGTAACTGACGAATTTTAGGTTCGGATGATTCGAACAAAATCTAGCAAAGTAGTATCTGCCGAACATAGTGTTTCTATAAATCATACACTAGGTTTGGCTCAAAATTGATATTCAAGATCAAATGGTGATCTTCGAAATCTAAAATGAAAAAAGAAGCTAGGTTCGACTAATTCGAACAAAATCTATAAAAAGTCGCATTAGCTAGAACATAGTGTTTCTCTAAATCATATATTAGGTTAGGCTCAAAATTGATATACCAAGATCATTCGATCTTAGAAAACCCTAATTCCATCTTTGAAATCATTTTCTATCTATGAAATCATTTTCTATTGATCAAACAAAATAAAATCAATTAAAAACAAGGTGAGTTTGTTACAAATACATTCTAAAATACATTTGAAAGCCATTGAGATTTGGATTTCGTACTCCAACATCGCTCACTTCGATTCATGTTTCCTTTGCTTGATTGAATGGGAGTCCAAGATGTTTAAGTTTAAAGGTTATTTTGATTTTTGATTTTAGGTTTTTGAGGATAAAGTCACTCTAGTAATTTAAATTGTTTAAGGATATATAGGTAATTGCACTACCTTTAAACACTCCTTATAAACCCACCCTAGATGGGATAATGAATGAGTATGCCTCAAAAAAAATTAGTATCCCTCAAAACAGGTTTCCACGACAAGGTAGGTAGTTGCCTACCTTGTCGGACTGGCTCCAAGGCAATTTTTCCTTGTCCTAAGCCATTTTTATTTTTATTTTGGACATCCCAAGCTTATTTTTTCAATTTTTGCTTACCCTCAACTATTTTTGACTCCCCTTGGGATAATTTTTGGCTTTGCACCACCCGTTGATATTTCGAAAACCAAAAGCAGAAGGGTATTTCGTAATTTTCAAATGTCCGCCAAGTCAATGAAAAACATGATAGATGGCTACTTCTGTAATCTGTCGTTTCCTTCTCCAACATCTTCTCTGTTTTGCTGATAGGAGCTTTGACCCTTTTCTTCCTGGCACTTTTAGGGGCGACCCCGACATAATTAGGGGCAACACAAAAAGACAAAATAGGTTGAAAATACTTATATGCCCTTCATAATCGGAAGATATTTTGTGCCCGATTATTAAAACCTAATCGGAAGCTTTGTAACACCTTTACCTACCGATTAAAAAGAATTTTAGAAAAAAATCTCATTAAAGGGCAACTTTATAATCGAAGGTAATGTAACCAATTAACCTCCAGATTATTATAATCGGAAGGTAAATGTAACGGATTAACCTTCCGATTCCAAATTCGTCTCAAAAAAAGAACCAAATGGTTAGGGGTGGCTCTACTAACGAGCCAAGTAGAAATTTAGCAAAGGTACGATGTTAAGGGCTACTTATAATCTGTAGCCAAACATCCTACCGATTATGGAAGATTCAAAATTTTTGGAGAAAATGGATTTTAGAAAAAAACTCATTTTTGGGACAACCTATAATCGGAAGGTAATGTAACCAATTAAACTACCGATTATAGCTCACGTTTCAAACACGAACCAAATGGTTAGGGGTGGATCTGCACTCGTCCAAGTAGAAATTTGGAAAAGTTCCGATGTGGGGCTACTTATAATCGGTAGCCAAATATCTTCTGATTATGGAAGATTTCAAAATTTTGGAGAAAATGGATTTTGGAAAAAACTCATTTTTGGGGCAACTATAATCGGAAGGTAATGTAACCAATTAACCTCCATTATTATAATCGGAAGGTAATGTAACAGTTAAACTCTACCGATGTAAGGCTACATCTCAAACATGAACCAAATGGTTAGGGTGGCTCGCACCTGAGCCAAGTAGAAATTTGGCAAAGGTCCGATGTGGGGCTACTTATAATCGGTAGCCAAATATCCTACCGATTATGGAAAGATTCCAAAATTTTGGAGAAAATGGATTTTAGGAAAAACTCATTTTTGGGGCAAACCTATAATGAGGAAGGTAATGTAACCAGTTAACCTTAGATTATGGATACGTCTCAAACAGAAATATCCATACATTAATCGGTAGCTAATGATTGATTTAAACTACCAATTGTTTGTAACCTATCGATTGTGGTTTTGGCTCTGATTATATAAGGGCATAGTTGCCATTTAGAAAAATCGCGGATAAGGGGTAGCTTAGTTTTACGTTTGGGTGACCTTTTTTGTCCTTTAGTGTCGCCCCTAATTGCGTTGGGGTCGCCCCTAAATGTGCAAGGCTTTTCTTGTCAACTCCTTAATTAAAACATTTCACTAACTAATAGATATGCAGAATAGAACTCGTTT